>WAAF01012838.1:112791-227991 GCA_013400475.1 Tricholaema leucomelas
CAGATGGAACCTCCTGGGTTCCAGTTTGTGCCCACTGTCCCTTGTCCTGTCCCTGGGCACCACAGATGAGAGTCTGGCCCCATCCTCTTACCCCCCACCCCTTAGCTATTGAGAAGCAGCAATCCCCCCTGGAGCCCTCATTACCTCCACCCGCAGGATGTCATCTGCAGAGATGTCCTCCACCTTCTGCTCCACATGCTCCACCACTTTGGTCTCCAGCTCCACCAGCACCCTGCCACGATATGCAACTCCCTCGCCCTTGGGTTAGACCAGGAACAGGCATCAGGACCCTGGTACCCCCCTCCCCGTGGACTTTGTTGAGTCAGGCAAAGTTTTTGTGCAAGAGCATCCAAGGCAGAGAGAGTTTGGGCAGCAGAGCGATGGCAGGAGGTGACACCCAGCAGGAAGAGCCAGAAAAAGTGGAGCAGGCTCCTAACGACAAAGCCATTTTGGGTTAAGAGCAGCTTGGTTTGGGGCAAGGAGGGCTGGTGGGTTAGCTTCTGTCATGCTGGGAAGAAGCTGAGGTCACCTTTCCCAGGTTGAGGGTCTCGTAGGGATCAGGGAAGCCGGTGAACTCCCGGGGGCTGCCGTAGAGGTTGATGTAGCAGGGACCAAAGGTGGGCAGGAACCCGAGGCCATCATCCACTGGGGACCGTGGGGTGGGGGGTGGAAAAGAGACATTAGAAGAGAGTCCTGAAGGCACCTCAGGGGTACAGCCCACAGAGACTTCACTGCTGCGCCATGGGCATCACATGTATGCAGCTGGAGGCCACCAATGTGGAGTTGTTCAGCCTGAAGGAAAGGAGGCTGAGGGGAGACCTTCTGCATCTCTACAACTCCCTGAAAGGAGGCTGCAGCCAGGTGGGCTTGGTCTCTTCTCCCAAGGAATAAGTGATAGGACAAAAGGAAATGGCCTCAAGTTGCCCCAGGGGAGGTTTATATTGGCCCTCAGGGACAATTTCTTCCCCTAAATGGTTGTCAAGCCCTGCCCCAGGCTGCCCAGGGTAGTGGTGGAGTCCCCATGCCTGGAGGAGTTTCAAAGCCATGGAGCTGTGGTGCCGAGGGCCATGGTTTGGTGATGCCCTGGCAGTGCTGGGCTAAGGGTTGGGCTCAGTGACCTTAAAGATCTTTCCCAACCAAACCAATTCCATCACTAAGACAACACTGCAGGTTTTCACCCTCCTTGAGTCTCACAGCCACTTACCTTACCTGCAGGAGAAAGACAAGGCAGGGGTGGGGGGTCTCAGAGCTTCCCATTGCCAGGAAGTGTCCCCCGAGAAAGACAGCAGCACTTTGCTAGTGTGACCCAGTGCAGGGCATCCACAGCAGCCAGGGAGCTGGCCCAGTGCTTGCTTAAGGCAGTAAGGGGGAGGGGGGCTGGGAGGAGATGGGCCCATTTGTATGAGACCTTGAGCAGAAGGGGCAGGAAACATGGGCATGACCCTGCTCTGAGCTCCTGAGCTGGCTGCTCCCTGTGCACACAGCCAGACCACAAAGATGTCACTGCCTCCCGTAGACACCCCAAACTCGCTGTGAGGAAGGGCAGGAGAGCCCCTTCCCAGCTTCCACAAGGCAGCAGCCACCTCCTCTTCCCACCAAGGTGCCAGGCATGATGGAGCCAGTGCTCCCACAGCTCTGGGCAGAGCTCCAGACCTGGCAGCAGCTCAAGCCAGCAGAACCATCACCAAGTGGTGACTGCAAACCAAGAGAGCCAGGGGGACGTACGGTCTGGGGCTTTCAGAGGCTTCGCAAGAGCAGGAAACTCATCTGAGGCACAAAGAAATGGAGAGAGGTTAGGAAAGGCTGGCAGAAGAGCACAGGGGCAGGATGGAGCATCGGGGGGGAGTGCTCTCATGGGCTTTTGATGCCAAAAGGCACGGGAGAGACAGAGAGAGAAAGGACCAGGTTGTTCAATCACAGGGTGGGAGAGCTTGGAAGGGACTGTAACAGTCATCTAGCCCAAGACCCTGCCTTGGCCAGGGACATCTTCAACTAGATCAGGTGGCTCAGAACCCCATCCAGCCTGGATGCCTTGAGCACTTCCAGGGATCACAGGATGTCAGGGGTTGGAAGGGACCCAAAGAGATCATCAAGTCCAAGCCCCCTGCCAGAGCAGGGATGGGGCATCCAAACCTCCCTGGGCAGCCTGTTGCAGTCTCTCTCCACCTTCACAGTGAAGAGCACCTCCCTTACCTTTCCCCTCTTTCAGTCTGAAACCATCATCTCTTCTCCCTCTCCAGGGACCTCTCATCCTATTGCCCTCCCCAGAAGCTGTGGGATCTTGTGGGAAAGGATTTCAGCATCCCTGAAGGATGTTCCACGTGCTGCAAAAGCTGTGTGGAGCCACACGGCTGGTGGGACCCACAGCAGCTCCTCAGCAGGTCTGTGATGAGCTGGGGTGTGCTGGCCATGGGCAGACCCCTCCCAGCCTCTCTCTCTCTCTCCCTCCAGACAAGCCCAGGAGCTGCTCGTTAGCTGGAGAAGAGTGAGGGTGGACACACAAGCACCATGTGGAGAACCCCAACCCCATGCCTGCATGCATGGACAGGCAGTGCTGGAGGCAGGCAGGTACTGGGACATGTGGCTGCAGCTTGGCACCAGGCTCACGTCCTGGCAGCTGCTGCCAGCTCCATCTCACATTCCCAAGCTGTGAGTGTGTTAGCAGTGGGGCAGGGGTTTGCAGAGGGCCCAAGAGACTCAGAAGCACAAAGAAAAGGAAGACAGAGCCTGAAGGGTTGAAGATGCCACCAAAGCTTGTTAGCAGTAGGCGATGCCCACGCAGGTTAGGAGAGCCTCTGCTCCTGGCCCTCTCCTGCCTCTTGGCAGCCCTACAACTGTGTCCCAGCTCCCTGCCCTCCCACTTGGCACAGGTGACACAGCTAGTGCCACCCAGCCAACATCTCCAGGGTTGTCCCTTCACTTCAGAAAGCCTCTGGGACTTGACACAGCACCCTCAACACAAACTGGACCTGAATCCCTTTCACACCCTGTGACAGCCCTTAAATGTCACCTAAAGAGGAGCCACCGTTGGGGACAGGCGTGGGTGGGCTGTGGCATCTTCCAGCACCAGTGACATCCCTGCCTTTCACAGGGGACTGCAACCACTTCCACTCAGCAGGGAAAAAGAGGAAACAAAACCTGTGGCATCCCATGGCCCTACACCTTTCCCATCCCACTGCCCCTGGGAAGGACCTGAAGACCTTCCAACCACATCCCAGGAGAGGGGAGAGATAAGCTCCAGCCAGAGATCAGCCCCGAGGAGGGAGCAACCTCCAGCACCTCAGCCCACATCCCAGCACCAGCGACTCGATAGGGACCATCCCCGCTGGGACACCCTCCAAGCCAACACCAACCTCCAGCCATCAGCATGCAGAGCTCCTCCACAACCATGCCCCCCCCACCCAAGTCCTATTCTGCCACCCCCCACCCCTTACCCTCCAGCTCCCCTCCAGGGGCTGAGATCTTGGACATGCTGAGGTAGGCAGTGCCAACGACGTCGTTGTGAGTCATTCGGTCCCTGCAACACAGCCCGGGATGCCATCAGCCCCTGGGCAGGAGGGGCTGCCCATTGGCTCTCCTCCTGCCCAGCCCACTCCTGCAGCTCAGCTCTCCTGGCAGGCAGCCTCCCGCAGTCAACCCCATCCCTGCTCACCAGTCGGTTACTCGGATCCTCATCTTCTCACACATGGAAGGGAACTGGGAAAAGAGAGGGAGAGGAGTGCTGAACACTGGCGAGGTGGGGTGGGAGGAGGGCAGGGGGTGTCTGTGCTCACCATGGCTGGCAGCGTCAGGCTCTGGTTCCACTGCGGGTTGGCATTCTTCTCCAGGATCTTTGAGTAGAGCTGCAGGTGTGAGATGATGAGATGAGATGAGATGGCAGAGCCAGAAGGTCTCAGACCCTCAGCATCCAGTCTGTATCTTATGGGTGGCCTGGTGGGGCTCCACCTTGTGTGGGCAAACCCCTCTGGGCAGGTGGTAGAGGATGGTATTGGGTTGCTTGAGGTCCTCACCCTCCACCAAGCACCAGCAGAAACCTCCTTCACAGAATCCTTTTGGTTGGAAAACACCTACAGGATCATTGAGTCCAGGACTGCCGGGTCCCCACTGAACCACTCTGTGGTGCTTTGTTGGACACACTCCAGGACCTCAATGCCCTCCTTAGAGCGAGAGGCCTGAAACTGACCTTGGGATTCAAGGTGTGGCCCCACCGGTGCCAAGCAGTGGGCTGATCCCTGCCCTAAGCGTGCTGGCCACACCACTCCTAATCCAGGCCAGGATGCTGGTGGCCTTCTTGGCCACCTAGGGACACACTGGCTCGTGTTCACCTCACCGTTGAACAGCTTCCCACTGTGGTTGCTCAGGATAATGCCTCCAGCCTCTGTCCCCTGTGCTGGGGAAGGTATGGGCTAGATGTTAGGAGCAAGATCTTCCCAGAGAGAGGGCACTGGAATGGGCTGCCCAGGGAGGTGGTGGAGTCCCTGGAGGTGTCCAAGAAAAGACTGGATGGGGCACTTAGTGCCATGGTCTAGATCACTGGATAGGGATGGGTGATAGGTTGGACTGGATGATCTTGGAGGTCTCTTCCAACCTGATTGATTCTATGATTCCCTATCCAGGCACAGTCCCCAGGGGAAGATTTACAGGCAAGGGAGGCACTCAGCTCTTTAGTGCTGCTGAAAACCACGGCAGTATTTCTTGGTGAAGGTACTGGAGGAGGTCTGGCAGCAAAGGAAGCAAGATGGGGCTCTGCAAAGCCACCAGAGTCACCTACATGCCCTGGCTGCTCATGGGGAGAGGGACACATTTGGTGCTGTGAGTACAGTGGTAGCATCAAGAGCAGCCTTAACCCTCTGGGAGATCAGCTTCTCCATCCTCACTTCTGAAGCAGCAGCACTACAGAGTCCAACAAAGAAACTACTCTGCTGCAGTCCATCACATCCTGTCTGATGGCACTACTCAGCTCCAAATGTGCCACAGACACAGGAGACAGGTCTGGGGACATCATCTGGGCTGCAGGGCATCGCAGTCATAGAATGGTTTGGGTTGAGAGGGACCTTTAAAGGTCATCTAGACACAACCTGGCTAGAAGACAGGGTGTGATAAGGACTGAGGGGACCGCTGCAAATAGTGTCAGAGTGGCTGGAGAGCAGCCAGGCAGAGAAGGACATAGAGGGGCTGGTTGGCAGCCACTGAACATGAGCCAGCAGTGTGCCCAGGTAGCCAAGAAGGCCAATGGCATCCTGGCCTGGATCAGCAATAGTGTGGCCAGCGGGACCAGGGAGGTCCTTCTGCCCTGTGCTCAGCACTGGTNCATCCCTGGAGGTGTTTAAGAGGAGGCTGGATGAGGCACTCAGTGCCATGGGTTAGTTAATTAGAAGGGTTAGGTGATAGGTTGGGCTCTGTGATCTCAGAGGTCTTTTCCAACTTGGTTAATTCTGTGATTCTGTGAGATGCTCCATCAAAGGGCCAAACTTTGCCCATGCTGAGACAAGCTGCTCCCTGTGCCCAGCTGCCAGCCCAGCCCAGGGACCAGGGAGAGCTGTCCCCCTGCAGCCACTCACCGTCTTGCCTGCAAAGCTGACCTCCACGAAGGGATCCACCAGGTTCTTCTTGTTGCTGTCAAAGCCAAAGATCTGCCTCACGTTGTCCATGACAGCATCATCCACTGGAAGGGGAAGAAAAGACTAAAAGCTCCTGGAAGCACCTGGCTGGCCTCAGCTGTCCCACTAGCCAGGGTGTGCACCACCACTGACCCAGGTAGAGAGCCAGAGGAGCATAAGGGGGCTACAAGAAAGCGGAGGAGGGACTGTCTAGGCTGTCAGGGAATGGGGGGGATGGAACAAAGCTGGAAATGGGTAGATTCAGACGGGATGTTAGGAAGAAGTTGTTCAGCATGAGGGTGGTGAGAGCCTGGAAGGGGTTGCCCAGGGAGGTGGCGGAAGCCTCATGCCTGGAGGTGTTTAAGGCCAGGTTGGATGAGGCTCTGGCCAGCCTGATCTAGTGTGAGGTGTCTCTGCCCATGGCAGGGGGCTTGGAACTGGTTGATCCTTGTGGTCCCTTCCAACCCTGACTGATTCTAGGGTTCTATGAAAAAGCCACTTCACACCACTAAGAGACTCCCCTCCCAGTGCACTGCAGCTCACATCTGCAAGGTCTTTGGAGCAAGGCTATGTATGAAGGCTTCTTTAGCTCTGCCCTCACTTCTTTGCCCAACCAAGGGGACACTCACTCTGGGGCAAGTCTTCAGCTTTGAAGATCTTCAGGCAGAAGTGAGCTGCTCGCAGGGTGACCCCAGTGGGGCGCAGGAGGTTGCCCTCAATGTCTTCCTTGTCTTCAGAAACTTCCTTCTTCTCCAGCTGCAGGACAAGAGGACAGGAAGAAAGCATGGCCAAGCCTCCAAAAAGTCCTGAGATGGGCAGCAAGAAACCCCAGCTCCAGCAGTTTGTCCCCAAAGCAGATGAAGATCAAAGCAGCATCTGCCTGCTTGCTGCAGTGTGTCCAGAGGACAACAGAGCTGGTGAAGGTGGCACAAGTCTTGTGAGGAGCAGCTGAGGGAGCTGGCACTGTTTAGTCTGGAGAAAAGAAGGCTGAGGGGAGATGTTCTCCATCTCTACAACTCCCTGAAAGGAGTCTGGAGCCAGGTGGGGTTTGGTCTTTTCTCCCAAGGAATAAGAGATAGGACAAGAGAAAACGGACTCGATTTGCCCCAAAGGAGGTTTAGGTTGGACATGAGGAACAATTTCTTCCCTTTGAAGGTTGCCAAGGCCTGGCCCAGGCTGCCCGGGGCAGTGGTGGAGTACCCTCCCTGAAGGGGTTCCAAAGCTGTGTTGCTGTGGTGCTGAGGGCCGTGGTTCAGTGGTGCCCTGGCAGTGCTGGGGTAAGGGTTGGACTGGATGAGCTTAGAGATCTCTTCCAAACCAAATGGTTTTATGATTCCCTGGGAACAGGTTTGACAGCCCAGAGTGGCAGAGCACCACAGCTGGAGGTCTCCTCCCTCCCAGCCAGGGCAATACTCACAGGTGCTTCATCTCCAGGCCCCAGCACAAAGAGGCTGACTTTCAGATAGCCCTTGGCACCCGCAGAGAAGTCCTCTGGGTCAGAGAGCAGCAACCATTTCCTGAGGAAAGCATGTTCTGAGGGAGAGGGGGAAGAAGGGGGGAGAAAAGGGAGGGAGCAGAGAAAGGCAGCGGGAGAAAGTGGCGGGGAGGGGGAGAAAAGAGGGGGAAGAAAGGGGGATGAGAAGGGTAGGAGAGAGGAAGGGGACAAGGGGAGGAAAGATTTACAGTTGGACCTGATCTTGAATGTCTTTTCCAAGCAGGACTCAAGGCAAAATAAAACGTATCTGGGCTGCACTGGAGGAGCCACATTGGTGGGGGGGGGCTGCAGTGGAGGAGCTACACCGATGGGCAGCAGTGGTGGGGGCTGCAGTGCTGAGGCTTTCTGCCAGCAAGGCAGTGGCACGATGGCTTAAAGGCCTCAAGGATGTCTGCCTTGGGAGAGGGCAGTGGTGGTGGTCTCAGGGACCTGTCTGGGTTCCCACAGGGGAGAGCTGAGGGGGGCTGCATTTTCCCTATGTTCAGCCCACTAAAAGGGGCTCCCAAGCCATGGCAGACCCCAACCCCTGGCTGGGCTCACTTGGCTCCGAGTACACAGTCTCGACGTCCATCTGTGTGGGGAAGCAAAGGGGAAATGTCAGTGCCCAGCCCTGGGACTCAGCCTGGGGGCAGTGGGGGTGAGGAGGGCAGGTGGGGACCTTACCCTGAACTCCCCCAGCAGCGAGTCTGTCCGGAACGACCGAGAGTCCACAACCTGCAGGGGGAAAAGGAGCGGGAAAAAGGCTTTCTCAACCCAAAAGCCTTGCCAGGGGGGAGGGCTGGGACGGCATGGGGACATGGGGACAGCCCTGAGCTCACCGTGATGAAGATGGGAGCGTCAAACAGCTCCGCTGGTGACTCGAAGACATTGAAGAAGAAGGTCTGCAGGAAAGAGGGATGGAGGATGCCAGCTGGAGGTCTACCCCAGCCTCCCCTCAGGGTATGCTGCCACTTTCCAGCAGCTCACATGTCTCCAGCTCCACAAGCTGGTGCTTCTTCCCCTCCCTTAGGTGAGGTGTTTAAAAGGAGACTGCATCAGGCACTTAGTGCCATGAGTTAGTTGGTTGGAAGGTGTTGGGTGATAGGTTGGACTCGATGATCTCAGAGGTCTTTTCCAACCTGGTTAATTCTGTGACCTCCTGAACAGCAGCAGCAGCCTCTCAAAGGGACTGCTTTGGGTGACTGCGGTGCACCCCAAGGAGCAACATCCTCCAGATGGCTTCTGCAGCTGATTTGGGGCTGGTTCACATCCAGAGCAGCTCTCCAGAGCCTCTCCGAAGGGCAAGGACAGGATTTTGGGGACAGGGCTGGGGACAAGTAACCTGCAGCTTTCCAAGCATACCCAGCTGCACTGCCCAGCCCAGCCCAGAAGATGCCTCCAATGGCTCTGAGACATCATCTTAGGGAGGTGACCAAGAGGAGCCCTGTATGAAGGCAGGGGGATGCTGGACCTGCCAAAGGGACAACCTGCTGCTGTTTGAGCTTCTCTCCCATTGGGGCAGCAATTTGCCCTAGTGGCCAAGAGGGCCAATGGGATCCTGGGGGGCATTATGAAGAGTGTGTCCAGCAGATCCAGGAAGGTTCTCCTCCCCCTCTACTCTGCCCTGCTGAGACTTATCTTGAGCAATGCCTTCAGTGTGGGGCTCCCCAGCTTAAGAGGGACAGGGATCTGCTGGACAGGGTCCAGTGGAGGGCTATGAGGATGATTAGAGGACTGGAGCACTGCCTGATGAGGAGAGGCTGAGGGAGCTGGGGCTGCTTAGTCTGGAGAGGAGAAGACTGAAAAGGGATTTAATCAATGTTTCTAAACTTGCTCCCTGGGATAGGACAAGGAGCAATGGATGGAAGCTGCAGCACAGGAGGTTCCAGCTCAACACAAGGGGGAACTTCTTGACTGGAAGGGTCCCAGAGCACTGGCACAGGCTGCCCAGAGAGGTTGTGGAGTCTCATTCTCTGGAGCCTTTCAAGGCCTGTCTGGATGTGTTCCTGTTTGGCCTGAGCTAGATTGTATGGTCCTGCTGCGGCAGGGGGCTTGGACTCGAGGATCTCTTTGAGTCCCTTCCGACCCCTGACATCCTGTCAGCCTGTGATCCCATGGCAGCCTCCATCATCACCCCCAGCCTCTGGGCTGCCCTGAGGTTTCCATTGCTCCAGACCCCAACCCACATTGGCCCTGAACCTTCCCTTGATGGCCCCAGGCACAGCCAGAGCAGAGGTCCCCCTGTCCTCACCTCATCAAAGCAGGGGCTGTTGCCTTTGCGGATCCTGGTCCTCTTGGTCTGCCCAGCAACTGTCACCTTCACCACAGGCCTGATGTTGACCCCAGGGAGCTGCCGGCCCTCAATGACCCTCACCCTGATCTGTGAGGAGAGGGACGACAGGACAAGAGGGTAGTTAGGATCGGTCCTACCTTGAGGATAAGCACTTCAGGGGTGGTGAAGCCCCACAGGGACAGCTTGGAGGGGAGGTTGGGTCCCAGGAGAGCAGCTGAGCCCCCCCAGGCTGGGCTCACCTGGAAGTCCTGTGGCTTGTTGGACAGAGGCTTCCTGTGGGAGCTTCTCCTTCGCCTCAGCCCCTGGACGTGGTGCACAGGGGGCTTGTGGGTCAGGAGGGGGGGTTCAGATCCTGCTGGCCCCGAGGAGGAGGAGGGCTCTGTCTCATCTCCTGCCACCGCCTGATCCTCTGTCTCCTCCTCTCCGGCCACCTCTGCGTGGGGGGAGAAAGGAGATGGAGGACATGAGTCAGGTGGGACCAGGCCTTGTGAGAGCATAGGGTGAGGGGTCTAGGTGGCACAAACGTGGTTCTGGGGAAGGGGACAGGTCCCCGACGGTGCCACACGAGGAGGTTTGTGGTTACCAGTGACTGTGTCAGGCTCAGCAGCAGCTGGTGCCGGCTCAGGGGCAGCTGGAGGGGGAAACAGGGGGATGGCTCCAGGTGGGGGGATGTAGGACACTTGCAGGACAAGGAAAGCCTGGAAAAAAGGAAATAATCATTGTGGGGGCTCCAGCAAGGCTTGTCCAGGGCCTCAGCCTCAGTGCTGGATGCCACCCATGATGCTCTGCTCAGACACAGCAGGTGCAGCTGAAATAAGTGCCAGGGAAAGGGGCAGAGGAGGGAGATGGCAGCAAGAGTGGTCCCAGGGCTCATAGGGTGGGGATCTTGCTCAGACTGGTGTCCAGCTGGGAGCTGCAGCTGCCAGGGGCATTGCCCTTACCGGTCCTCAGCTAGGAGCTGCAGCTTGCAGAAACAGAGCTCAAATTGGTCTCCAGCTGGAAGCTGGAACCAGCAGAGATGTTTCTCAGACTGATCTCCAGCTGGGACCTGCAGCTGGCTGGGGCTTTGCTCAGACTGGTCCCCAGCTGAGAGTGGCTACCGGTAAGGACACTGCACAAACTGGTTTCCGGCTGGGAGCTGCAGCTGCAGGGATATTGCCGGTGTTGGTCTGGTCCTCACGCAGGACTCACCCCAGTGCTCTGCTTCTTGGTGTCCAGCAAGGGGATGTTGTAGGAGGCTGCCAGGCTGGGGGAGGATAGGACATCTCGCAGGGGTACTCGAGCTTCTCCCAAAAACCTGAGGGTGAAGAGCAACAGGGGGTCAGGGCAGCCTGATCCATGGAAAGGGGCTGAGGACCCATGGCTAGTGCCAATGCAGGCACCAGTAACCAACTGGAGGGGCATATGACAGCTGCCAGTATCTCCAGTGGGGCCCAAGCATCGAGGTGACCTGGGCCCAGCCCAGGGTGAGCATCTCTGTGAATTTTGTCCCTTAAAAGCCCACAATGAGGAACCAGGAGCCATAAACCAAAGCACCGATGGCCTTTTCTCTGCCAGTGGAGCAACCACAGGGACACAAAGGGCAGGGCTTTCACTGGGAGATCACAGCTGGTGTGCCACCACCATCCAGGAGCATTTTAAACCTCCCTGAAACTGATTTTTCCCTTGTTGAGTTTCATAGGTTCACAGAATGGTTTGACTCTGGGTTGGCAGCAGCACTGGAGCCACTTCCAGGCCAGTGGAGAGATCAGCGTTGCTGGCTGGGGTGGGAAGTGGCACAGTGCAGGAAGGCTCAGCCAGATGCCAATACCAGGAGATGATGTTCTAAGGAGGAAGTTCTTCACTGTGAAGGTAGTGAGACACCTACCCAGGTAGCCCAGATAAGTGGTAGATGTCCTATCCCTGGGAACAGCCAGGTGAGGTTGTTTGGGGCTGTGAGCAGCCTGCTCTAGCTGCTCCCTGCTGACTGCAGGGGGGTTGGACTGGATCAGTTTTAAAGGTCCCTTCCAACCCAAACCAGTCTGGCATTGCAGAGAGGCCATGGATTGCCTGTCCTTGTGAACTGTCCTGGGGTGGGGCTCTTCTGCCAAGGCACTGAAGAGCAGTGCCCCACCACCACCCTGGGGACAGAGAGGGCACGGCTTCTGAGGGCATCTCAGAGCCTGTGGAGCACAGAAGGGATCCCCCTGCACCAGTAGTGAGGACTCCTGTCCCATTCTCTTCCCTCTATTTATGGACATGATACCACCCAGCTGGACCAGACCCAGCTTCCACCTCCTTGGCCTCCAGCCCAGCAGCAAATCCAGCCCTGGAGAGGGGATCCTTCCTGCCAGGGGCTGTCCTCCCCATCTCAGCTGGCTTCCCACTCTCCACTGCCCCAGAAGAAATCACTTCTCCTGTTTTTTTACCCCCTGTCCAAGCTGCCATCCTGACCAAAGCAGCCTCCTGTGCAGGCGTGGGGCGGCCTGGGTGTGCCAGAGCTGCAGGTGGCATCACCATCAGCTCTCACTCTGCTTTGCAGTGCAGCTGCTGTGAGGATGGAGACCTCAGCTCAGCCTCCACTGCCCCCAGCGTGAGAGGCAGCAGGAGCTGCTGCAAGGAAGGAAGCTGTGCTGGGAGGTTTGTTTTGCAGACACTGCCCTTCCCACCTCCAAGTGTCCGGGACAGGAGCCTGGCCAAGGGAGCTTGGCCGCTGCCTCGCACCTCCCTGGCCAAGCGCCCATCGCCAGGGCTGCAGGGCGCCAGCCTTGCTCTAAGGGCAGGCAGCCAGGCTGGAAGGAGTAGCCTGGGGGTGGCGATGGGCACAAGGGACCCTTGTGCCCCTCCCTGCCCTCAAACTGTGATTTTTCTCCTCAGCCACAGAGTGAAACAGCCCAGAAATGCAGCTCCTGCCTCCCACCAGCTACCCACGTAGCAGCTGGCACTGAGGGGCAACACTCAGAGCTCAAGGAGAGCCCAAATCCCTTCCCTGCCCAGCCCAGCCTCGTTATGCAAAGCCCTGGGTGACGGTGACAGGAGCAGGGCAGGGTAGTCAGACCCCAGCCCTAAGGCTTTCCTCACCTGTTTCTCCCCACGGTCTCATGGTCTTTTACAACCACAGTGAGCTCAGCACCGGGGTCCAGGGGAGCTCCCTTCAGGTCCCATTCAAAGCCCTGGAGGGGAGGAGAGAGGAGACAGAATCAGCACCTGGCTGGGGTTGTGATGCTCACGTTGGCATCCATCAGCTCCAGCACTGCCAGGGGCTCTTGAGGATGCATCAGTGACTCCTTCATCCCAGAAAAACCCCTTAGTACCACAGATGGCCCAGGTAAAATGTCATAGTTCATGGCATCCCTTAGGCTGTAGAAGACCTGTAAGATCAACTCTCCAAGCCTTAATCCCAGCACTGCCAGCCCACCACTGAACCATGGCCCTCAGCACCACATCTCCCCAGCTGTGAAAGCCCCTCCAGGGATGGAGACTCCACCACTGCCCTGGGAAGCCTCTCTCAGGCTTTTGACAACCCTTTCCATGAAGAGATTGTTCCTCATGAACACCTTAAGCCACCCCTGGCACAATTGGAGCCATTTCCTCCCAGCCTGTCGCTTTGAGAGGAGGCTGACCCTCACCTTGCTCCAACCTCCTTTCAGGCAGCTGCAGAGAGCCAGAAGGTTCCTCCTCAGCCTCTGTTTCTGGCAGGGGCACGTTAAAAGCATGCCCCAGGGAAAGGCCTTCTCTCATCACAGATCAAAAGAGAGAAGCCTGATGGGAGCTGGCACGCAGCGCTCTGGCACCAGCAAGGTCTCCATTTGCTCACCAGAGCCCTTTGTTTTCTTAACACGACCCAGGACAGTTCAGGTCAGGGTTAGAAGGAAAACTGTGCTGGAAAAAAAAATCTCCTCCCCCTTGGCCAGGCTGCAGATGAGTCAAGCAGAGGCTGAGGAGCCAAGCACAGATTGTTTCCCCTCGGAGCTTGGATGTTTTATCAGCAGCTCCTCTGAATATGCCTGCTTGGCCCTGATAAGATCTTGATGAAAGAGGAAGAGGCTGGAGCAAAGGGCTACAGCTGGCTCCATCCCCTTCCTCCACTGCTGCCCCTGCCCAGAATTTCAGATACAAAGCTGCCCATGATGGAGACCAGCCCCAAAACCCCCAGGGGGTGACATCAGAGAATCATGGAATCATTTTAGTTGGGAAAGACCTTGAGGTCATCCAGTCCAACCCTTAGCCCGGCACTGCCAGGGCACCACCGAAGCATGGCCCTCAGTGCCACAGCTACACAGCTCTGGAACCCCTCCAGGGATGGGGACTCCACCACTGCCCTGAGCAGCCTGGGCCAGGCCTTGACAGCCCTTGGGGATGGGATCATTTTCATGGCCAACCTAACCCTCCCCTGGCACAACTTGAGACCATAACCTCTTGTCCTATCTCTTCTTCCCTAGGAGAAGAGACCAACCCCCACCTGGCTCCAGCCTCCTTTCAGGGAGATGTAGAGAGCCAGAAGGCCTCCCCTCAGCCTCCCTTCCTCCAGGCTGAACAACCTTAGGTCTCTCAGATGCTCCTCACCAGACTTCTACTCCAGACCCTTCCCCAGCTTCCTTGCCTTTCTTTGGACACATCCAGCACTTCAATGTCCTTCTTGGAGCAAAGTCCATTAAACATCGTAAGGATCCCACAAACCCCTTGTGCTTGAGGCATTCTCCTGGACTGGCACACAAGTCCCACAACACCCTTCATGCCCAGGCTGTCCCCTGTGGGCATGGGACACACTCACCTCATTCCATACAGGGTTCACATTGTTCTTGATGACTTTAGTCCTCTTCTTCACACCTGCAGGGAGCAGCACACAAAGGTCAGGTCAATTTCCCCATCCAAACCAGGAGGAAAACCCCCAAACTTCCAGTCCCCTTTGTGCACAGGTGTGGTTGGCAGGCTCCAGTGAGACCTGCAGTTCCCAGGAGCAGGATCAGGCCCCACTCCTTGCACAGGGTTTAGGCTGTGCACAGGTGAACTCCAGAACCCTACTGGGATCTCCATCCCTGAACAAGCCTCACTGGAAAACCCTGGGGAAGTCATTTCATGGAGTCATGGAAAATCTCAAGTTAGAAGAGACCCATCAAGATTGAGTCAAGCTCCCTGCTCCTCCCAGAACTACCAAGAACTGAACCACATGGCTAAGAGCATCCCCCAGGTGCTCCTTGAGTGCTGGCAGGCTGCTGGTGCTGTGACCACTGCCCTGGGCAGCCTGCTCCAGGGACCTACCAAGCTTCCAGTTTTAGGAGGGCAGATCACCCAACAGCTTCACACATCTTCTTCTCTGGTAAACGTGGAGCTGAAACCCCTCAAACCATCACCTGGGGAAGCACCATGCTGCACCTCAGCTTCCCCAGGGGCAGGGGCACGGAGCAGCCTGCCAAGGGCTGCTGGGTGGCTTTTAAGCTGGAAGATGTGATGAGGAACATGGGCCCCCAGCTCCCTCCACCCAAAGCCAACATCCTGAGGAGCTCCAGCAGGAGGGGGTTCCAGCCTTGGCTGAGAAGCATCCCCTGCTAAAGCTGCAGCCCCAAACCAAGACACCACCACCCCCAATCACACTGACAGTGGCTAAATGCCCGATGGGCCCCCAGGGAGGGAGCAAGGGGAAGGGGAAGAGGAAGAACCAAACAATAGCAGTGAGTCAAAGCCCGGGGACACCGGCGGCACCGGCAGGGCTCTGAAGATCCAGACACGCATAGAGGGCACGGAGAGAAGCAACGAGGCACAGAGGCAGAGAAGCTCTCCTGGAGCCAGCAGTGCTGCAGCCAGAGGAGAGTGGGCAGCAGGTCAAAAGAGGGGATTCTGACCCTTACTCCGCTCTGCTGAGACCCCACCTCAAATACTGCCTCCTGTTCGCAGCACAAGGACACAGAGCTGCTGGAGTGAGGCCAGAGGAGGCCACAAGGATGATCCAAGGGCTGGAGCAGCTCTGCTGTGAGGACAGGCTGAGGGAGCTGGGGCTGTGCAGCCTGGAGAAGGGAAGACTCCAAGGGGACATTAGAGCTGCCTGCCAGTGCCTGAAAGGATCCTGCAGGAAGGCTGCAGAGGGACTTCTGCTGAGGGTGTCTGGAGATAGGGGGAATGGATTGAAGCCGAGGGAGAGCAGGGTGAGACTGGAGCTGAGGGAGAAGTTCTTCAGTGATTCTGTGACAGAGATACGGAGCAGGATATAGAGATAGAGAGGTACACAGAAGCGTGGGGATATAGGGAGGTACCCAGAGGTGTATCTATAGGTAACCCAGGCTGCGGATGTGCCCCATGGGGCTGGCAGGGAGCCCAGAGCGGCTCACTCAAAATATTCTCCTTTTTGTTCTCCCTTCTGTTCCAGCATCTCTAAATGGCTCTTTTCCTGTTTCCCATTATTAAGGAGTCTCTGCTAAAGCTCCCAGCCTGAAGCCCAAGTGGCTGCTGGAGCCAGAGCCGAGCCAGACTGGAGCCGGGAGGGGTGGTCAGGGCTGCCTCTACCCTGACACGGCAGCTCTGGGCATTGTCACCCAGCCCGGGACACTCAAACCTGCTTAGTTTAGAGCCCGTATCCTGCTTACACCTCATCCTCACAGGACACAGCGCCTGGAATTCCCCCAGGCTGTCGGGAGCCGGCCAAGGGGGAGGGCTGGAATCCACCCTAGGCAAGCACCCCGCACCCACGGCGGGATGAAGATCGAGGGGTCCCGGGTGGGTGGGGGCTAGCAGCACCTTCCCCCCACACACCACTCTGCACAGGAAAGGCCAAGTCAGAAGCTCCTCAGCCTCTTCCTTTCCTTTTTTTTTCAGCTAAAAATGGATATTTTCCAGGAAACAGCCACCTAAAAAAACCCACATCCTGCAGCAAGTGCTTTCGAGGTGCTCCCTTCCCAGGCAGCCCCCCCGCCGTACCCAGGAATAACTCCCTGGATAAAGGCTTGTTCTTATCTACCTCACATTAATCATTAGAAGACCTTCACTAGAGCAAAGCACAGCAGCAATTAGGAGTACTCATGGGTCCAGCACAGACAGAGCCTGCTCCTGATGGAGGCAGTGAGAACCCTCAATGACCATCTCCAAGTGTGTTCCTCCTCCCCCCCACCATGACCACCTCCCCAGGCAAAATCCACGAGGAAACAAGATTGAGAGCATTCCGTGGGTGCAGCACCCTGCAGCAAAGCCCTCTCCTGCTCTTTGCTGGGGTTCTCTAAGACATCTCATCGCCTCTAGATGCTGTGACAGCCCTAAACGGGCACCCTCAAGTGTCCTCCCACCCTGGGAAAAAATCCCGTGGGATTTCCCACCGTCCCCCACCCGTAGGAAGAGGAGTAAAAATCACAGCCTCGGGCGTGTCGGTGTCACCCATGCGAGGACAAGGATACCGGAATGCACGGGGGAGCGTTTTGGGGGAGGGGGGGGGATGTGGCATGGGGCATTCAGTAGTGGGGAGGGCAGCGAGGGCATTTAGAAAGGGTTTAGGACAAGGACAGAACTCAGCAAAACGCAGCTTCGCTCGAGAGGGGCTGCAAAAGCAGACCGGACAACCCCCCACCCTTCCAGAGCCCAGATTTAGGGTCCCCCCTCACCTCGGAATGTCAAACTGGCCACAGGGTCGCTCTGCTTGTCCCCCTTCTCCAAGTTGGGAAGGTGGGAGGCTCGCTGGAGCAAGCACCGCAGCATGGCTGCGAGATGGAGCTGGGCACTGGGAGGTCAAGCTGCCGGACCTAGCCCTTGGGGGCAGGATTTGGCCACCCCCACACTCCCCCCCCCCATCAGCATTTCCTCCCCATCCCAGCCCTTCCCAGCTGGTGACACCAAGCGCCTCGACGCGGCAGCTCTGGAGGTTGCAAAGAGTTGGGACGTTGGGAGTTAGAAGGCTACTGAAGAGCAAGGATTTGGGGAGCTAAGAGCCCTGGGGGGAGATCAGACCCCTGGGATCCAGAGATGCTGCAAAGCCCAAGGATGCTTGATCCATCCCTGGGGATTGGGGACGCTGGAAATCCCAGGGATGCCTGAGCACTGGGATTTGGGGATGCTGTGAGCCCCAGGGAGGATGAATTCAATCACTCGGAGCCAGAGATGCTGTGAACTCCGAGGATGCCTAAGCACCAAGATCTGGAGATGCTGTGAACCCCAGGGATGAATCACTAATACCCAGGGATGCTGAAAGTCCCAAGGATGCCAAAGCACCAGGATCAAGGAATGCTGCAAGCCCCAGGGATGGCAAATTAAATCACCAGGATCCCAGGATGCTGTGAGCCCCAAAGGACAAACAGCAGGATCTGGGGGCTGCTGTGACCTCGGGATGATAGAAAAATCAGCAGTTTTGGGGGATGCTGTAGACTCCAAGGATGGCTGAGCACTTAGAGCTGGGAAGCCCTCCTGCTGAATAAATCACCTGGATGCTGCAAGCCCCAAAGATGGTGAACTAAATCATCAGGACCCAGGGCTGCTGTGGATTCTGAGGATGGGGAATTAGTTACTGGGATTTGGGTCTGCTGTGAACTCCAGAGAAGCAAAACTACATCACCAGGAGATAACAATGCTGTGAACCCTGAGAATGCCTGAGCAACAGGATCCAGGGATGAAACATCTCTGAGGATGCTGGAGCAGCAGGCCAGGGAGGTGACACACACAGGACACTGGTGACACTGCAGCAGCTCATAGGTGGTGACAGCTGGGGAGGTCCCAGGGATGACACAGCATTGAGGGGGGGTCCTACTGCATGGGCAGGGTCTGAGCAACCCCACACACCCAAATCGTGGCGAGGGGAGGGGGGCAAGGGGTAGCCAGAACCTGAGCAAAGCCCCACACACCTCTGGGCCTGGCTGACCTCGGTGGCTGGGGCGACACATTCTCACTGTGATCTCCCTCCCTGTCCCTTGGAGCAGAGCAGAGGCTGTCCCCGTGTCACAGCCCCCGTGGGACAAGGGCGTACAGGGAGGAAGCAGCTGCAGTGGAGTCCCCATGGCCACACACGGGGACACATCGACAGTGGGGCAAGGACCTCGGTGCCACCAGGAAGGGCCCCTGCAGCTGCAGAGCCAGGCACCGGAGAAGACACAAGTGCTGACACAAGGCCTCTCTCCTGCTCAGCACCCACTCAGCAAGGACTAAAAAGACGCTTCCCCTCCCCGCCAAGGACGCTGAGGTGCTGCCTCATGCCTCCTGTCACCCCTTGAAGCGAGGGGGACTGGGGGACCGTGCAGGCATAAGGTGGGTCCCAGGAGGTTGCAATCTGTTGTGCCCCACCAGAGCAAAGCCAGAAATAGCTCAAGCTACAGCTGCTGCAGTCACCGCTCAGCTATGTCCCTCCCCTACCCCCGCGGCCTGCTGCCAGGGGCACGGCGGCGGCTTTGACCCCCTCCTGGGCAAGGAAGGGAGCAGGGGGAGAAGGGAGCAGGGGGGGAGCAGGCATCCACTACTCACGGAGGGGGCTGAATGGGCAACGCACAGCAGGTGGGGGCTGAATGGGCAACGCACAGCAGGTGGGGCACGGCAGGTTGGCAGGGGGCAGAGCAGATAGAGGGGGACGGAGCAGATTGGGAGGACACAGCAGATTAGAGAGGGACAGAGCAGATAGAGAAGGGCACAGCAGATCAGACAGGGAAGGAACAGATAGAAGGGGGGAATCAGATTGGGGGGACACAGCAAATAGGGAGGGGCTGGAATGCAGGACCCCTCCCAAGCTTTCAGCACGATGCTCACCGCCGTGAGAGAGCCCGGCCGGAGGCTCCCCCACTGCAACCACTCCCCCGCCGTAAACCACCCCAAGATTCACCCCTCCCGGACCTCCGAAGCTGGCGGAGCAGTAGGCATCGCTGATGTCGGCATCCAGCGTGCAGACATTCTCTGCGTGGAGGATGAAGACTCGGAGCATCGCCCCGGCCCGGCCGCCTCCCGCCTGGACCCCGCTGAGACCACCCCCGGCCCTGGCCCCAGCCCCGGCCCCAGCCCGGCCCTACTCTCCCCGGACCCCGCCTCTCTTAAAGGCGAACGGCTGAGGCTGGATGCGGCTCCGGGATGAGACAAATCCCCCCCGCCCCCAACCAGAGCCGGAGAAGCTCCAAGACGATGGAGAAGGGAGGGGACTTGGGGCTGGGAGCCTCACACGCAAGGGCAGGTAAGAGACCCACCCCCTCCCCCCCGCGGGACCCCTGGGGAATCGGTCCAAACACCTCAAAAAGGGCAGCAAGGGAAGGGCCTGCCCCGCTGCAATAGGCTCGACAGACCACGAATTGCTCCCACCTGGAGCCTGCTGTAGGAGCACACAAACACAGCCCGGGCGGGCTCGGCCCATAGTGCGGTCAGTGGAGACCCCCCACCCCCTCCTGGTGATGCCAGGGTCAGGGCTGGATCAACATCACATCCAGGGTGGGAAAATGGGGGGCTCGGGGAGGCTGAGCTGTGGCAGCCCTGGGCATGGCACAGAGCTGAGGTTCCCCTGTGTGCTCCAGGCCCTGCCTCCACCGCCCCAGCTGGACAGAGGGGAGGTTGTCACCGCTTTAGCCACCATCATGCCCAGCCCCGGTGACAGGTGGGGCCAGCCTCTGCACCCAGCTATTTCAGGGAGGTTATTTTTACCCCTGAGTTTCCCAGCAAGAGGCTCAGCAAGGTCCTGGAATCACAGAATCCCTCTGGCAGGAAAAGACCTTTGAGTCCAACCCTTACCCCAGCACTGCCAGGGCACCACTGAACCACGGCCCTCAGTGCCACAGCTACACAGCTCTGGAACCCCTCCAGGGATGGGGACTCCACCACTGCCCTGGGCAGCCTGGGCCAGGCCTTGACAACATTCTGAGGAAGAAATTATTCCTCATGTCCAACTTCAATCTCCCCTGGTGCAACTTGGGGCCAATTCCTCTTGTCTTGTCACTTGTTTCTTGGGAGACCAACCCCACCTGGCTCCAGCCTCCTTTCAGGGAGATGTAGAGAGCCAGGTCTCCCCTCAGCCTTCTTTTCTCCAGGCTGAACAGCTCCAGGTCCCTCAGCTGCTCCTCACCAGACTTCTACTCCAGCCCCTTCACCAGCTTCCTTACCCTCCAGCACCTCAATGTCCTTCTTGGAGTGCCCTAAAAACTGAACCAAGGTTTCACTGAGAGTGAAGCAAAGAACACTCACAGGAGACAGCATGACCCAGCCACGGGGTCCTCCATCACCCCCAGCCCTCCCTCACAGCTGATATGTATCACAAGTCCCCCTCAAGGATGCTGTTTGTCCCCTCTCTGTCCATCCTTCGGCCCACCAGGACCATCTGCATTCCCATTCCGTTGAGAAACAGCCCTACAGGACTCCACAGTATCAACCCGGCGAGGGCTGCCCCTTGTGGAAGATCCTTCAATAGCGACTTTATTTAATGACGACCTTATTGTGGCCTTTCAGTATCTTAAGGGAGCTACAAGAAAGCTGGGAAGGGATTTTTTAGTCTGTCAGGCAGTGCTAGGACTGGGGGGAATGAACAAAGCTAGAAATGGGTAGATTCAGACTGGATGTTAGGAAGTTCTTCAGCATGAGGGTGGTGGAATGGGTTGCCCAGGGGGGTGGTGGAAGCCTCATCCCTGGAGGTGTTTAAGGCCAGGCTGGATGAGGCTCTGGCCAGCCTGATCTAGTGTGAGGTGTCCCTGTCTGCGCCAGGGGAGTTGGAACTGGCTGATCCTTGTGGTCCCTTCCAACCCTGACTCATTCTATGATTCTAATTTTGGGCATCCATCAGAAGCACCTGGTCAGGCCCCAAGAAAGCCACAGGGTGGCACCAAAAAAACCCATCATGAATATAGAAAAATCTGTAAATAGCCCAAGAACACCTCAAGTACCTCACACTTGCATGGGGAGGAGAAACTCCTGAAAGGGCAGAAGAAAAGCTGCTGCAATAGCTCCAAGGGATTTGACTGAAACCATCCCATCTGTGGCCAGGCGCTGGCAGCATTCTTGTGGCTGTGCCAAGGGGAGGGCACAGGCAGCACGTGGCCAGTTGTCCGACCAGCAGCTCTGAACTCAACTCGGTTTGGAGCACCATTAGCCACAGGAGGAACATTTCTGAGCAGCAACAGCTCATCACCCCAGTGGTGCTTCCCTTGGGCTTTCCCAGATTTCTCTTTTCCCCAGCCCCTGCTGGCCATACAGCACTTTTTTGCCTCTCAAAACGGAGTCAGCTTGTCCCCAGAAGTCCTGCAGCTTCTCCTGCATCACTTACCTGGTTTAACCGGAGAAGCTCTGGTGTCTCTGTAGGCAGGAGCAGGACTGAGGAGCTGCCATCTGGAGCAGAAGCAGGTTTCAGTGGCTGAGGCTCTAGCAACAGAGCCAAACTCAAACTGTCTTTGCCGCCAACACCTCCCTTTTGGAGTGCCCTTTTAAGACCTCCAAGGCGTTCAGTCCCAGATGACTCCTCAGCATCTCTCTAGGAGAAGCTCTTCTAAAGGAAGGAGAACTCTGGTGAAACCACATTAGAATTGATGAGGATGGGTGGAAACCACTTGACAGTAAGTGACTCAAACAGCAGTCACAGCATTGTGGAAAAGACCCAGCACTGCCAGGCCATCACTGAACCATGGCCCTCAGCACTACGGCTTTATGGCTCTGAAACCCCTCCAGAAAGGGGACTCCACTACTGCCCTCGGCAGCCTGGGCCACAGCTTGATAACCCTTTTGAGGAAGAAATTGTTCCTCATGCCCAACCCAAACCTCCCCTGGGGCAACTTTTGTTGAATCACCTGTTCTTCAGAAGGAGACCAACCCTCACCTGGCTCCAACCTCCTTCTAGGGAGCTGTAGAGAGCCAGGTCACCCCTCAGCCTCCTTTTCTCCAGGATGAACTTCCGCAGCTGCTCCACACAAGATTTGTGCTCTAGACCCTTCACCAGCTTCATTTTCCCTTTTTGGACACACCAGCACCTCCATGTCCTTCCTGAAGTTCATCACTGTTGGAGAAGCAGTTAAAGCAGTTCAAGCGCTGTCACCAAGTCCTCTTGCAAGCACAGTTAACAGGAGTCTGACCTCTTCAAGCAGCCTTGCAGCAAAGACATTTTTCCTCCTGTCTCTTAGACTGCTGCCACTTAGGGACAAGCTTTAGCGTTGACCCTTCAGTGCTGGGTCAAAAGTTGACCTGAATGATCCTGGGGGTCTCTTCCAACAGGATGTTTTCTGTGCTACTGGAAAAAGGAGGCTAAAAAGGAAGCAGAACCACCTCCAGCATCGCTGGAATTTTCCCAGGGAGGGTCACTGCCCTGGGGCAGTGTGGAGCATAGGTGGCCTGTGAAATTCCACCTGCTCAGAGCTCTGTGAAGCTGCACTTGAGGGAGACCTTGGGAAGGTTTCCTCTCCCAAGTCTCCAAAGCAAATAAATCACACCAAAGCCACCATCTCCTGGTGTTAACTATACAATGAGAACATTTATTTGGTGTTGACACTTGTGAAGTCTCTCCCAGGTTGGATCATTTAATATACAAACCAAAGCCACCATAGTCTTTTGAGTCCATCTTATAGTGAGCTCCAATTTATACACCAGAAATGCTCCTTTTGGAAACAAAGTTACAAATTAAATGATAATAAAATACACAAAATAAAAAAAAAAAATGGACTGGACCCTAAATTGAACTCATCCAAAGAATCCTTCTTCCCTGTGATCACCTCGAGCTCTGCTCCTCCCCACCGTTATCCTCATCCTGCTTGGCCATGAATTTCTGCAGGAAGAAGGGAACAGACACAGGGATGTTATTCCTCACTTCACAACAAGGGCGTGCTCTAGATGCAGCGGAGGGTTCAACACATCACCCAAAAATCAGCCAACTCCTCCTCAGGACCAGGCAAAAAACAGAAAACAGTTAACACTGGTAGGGATTTGCACTGATAAACTGGTGTTGGGATTCACAGATAGCATTGGGTTAGAAGGGACTCTCCCAAGGGCATCTTATCCAACCCCACTGCACTCCACAGGGACACCTCCAGCTAGAGCAGGCTGCCCAGGGACACATCAAGGCTGAGCTTGAATGTCTCCAGGGATGAGGCCTCAAACATATCTTTGGGAACCTTGTTCCTGTATTTCACTTCCCTCATTGCATAGGAATTCCTTCTGATGCCCAAACTAACCCTGCCCTGCTCCAGTTCCAAATGACTCTCCTACATCCTGTCCCCATAGGCCCTTCTGAGCAGTCTCTCCTCAGTCTGCCTGGAGACCTCCTTCAGATACCAAAAATGTAGCTGTAAGGTCTCCCCAGAGCTCTTTTCATCTGAGGTAGGGAAGTAGGCTTGAGAAATTCACAGTATCTGAATCCCAGCCTGGTTTGGGTTGGAAGTGATCTCTGGATATCATCCAGTCAAACTCCCCTGCTAAAGCATGGCACCCACAGCAGCTTGCCCAGGATAACAATATCCAGGTGGGTCTGGAGTCTCTCCAGGGTCTCCACAACCTCTCTGGGCAGTCTCCTCCAGGGCACCAGCACCCTCACACCAAACAAGTTTCTCCTTGTGGTCAGATGGAATCTCCTCAGTTCCAGTTTGTGCCCATTGCTCCTTGTGCTGTCACTGGGCACCACTGAGAAGAGGCTGGCTCCATCCTCTTGCCCTCCACCCTCTAGTTCTTGCTGAGCTTTGATCAAATTCCCTCTCAGGAGGGGTTCAGATGGAACCTTGTGGGTTCCAGTTTGTGCCTTTTGCCCCTTGTTCTGGGCACCAATGAGAAGAGCCTGGACCCATCCTCCCTTCAGATATTGCTGAGCATTGTTTAGCCTGCCTCTCAGGCTGCTCTTCTCCAGGCTAAGCAACCTCAGATTCTCTCAACCTTTTCCTCCTCAGAGATGCTCCAGGACCCCAGCATCTTCATAGTCCTCAGTTTCCAAGTTTCAAACTGAAAGCCCCTGAAGTACCAATGAGAGCTCCCAGTGCAGGCAGGAAACGATCAGAGCTGGTTAAAGAATGTTTTCAGAAGGCTGTTTGTGGTCCCCTCGTGTCTGGAGCAGCTGCAGCCTTACCTCCATGTTCTGCTGATGCAGTTGGGTCTTGCAGTGATTCTTCACAGATGTTTCATCAGCATAGAAGAGGGAGCAGATCTGACAGAAAAATCCAGCCTTGGGAACCAGGTAATCCAGATCTGTAAAGACAGAACACAGCTTGGAAAAGGTATCTACAGGGCACAGATCAAGGGGATGAGGCCAGATTCTTCTCAGTGGTGCCCAGGGACAGGGTAAGGGCAAACATGCACAAACCACCAGGCAAGGATCCCTGTTTTCCTGCTAGCATTCACAGCTCAAGTGTCAGCAGCAGCTTTGCAGAGAAGTATTTCAGGTTGGGAAGTTTAGAGTAATTTTAGGACAAGAGGAAATGGCCTCAACTGTGTCAGGCAAGGTTTTGGTTGGACATGAGGAAGGATTTCATTCCAAATTGTTGCCAAGCTCTGGAATAGGCTGCCCAAGACAGTGGTGTATGCCCATCCCTGGGGGGGTTTCAAAGCCAGGGAGATGTGGTGCTGAGGACCATGGGTTGGTGGCAAGCTGGCAGTGCTGGGGTAAGGGTTGGACTCCATGATCTTAAAGGTCTTTTCCAGCCAAAAATATTCTCCAATTCCAAAAGCCATAACAGGATGAGGACCATAAGCAGATCTTACACTGCCCTGTACCCATGGTAAATAAAATCAAGTCAAAGACCTTTCCTCTGCTGCTGGCCATGAAGCCAACAGCAGAAACTTTAAGCATGCAATTGTAGGAGCCAAGATAAAGGCACGTTATGGGCCAGGACTTCAGACTTCCCGTCTAGTACCAAGCTAAGGAGGTGTTTTCAGAGGGGCAGAGAAGTGTCTTCCAGACAGGGCAACAGGAATCATTTGGGATGAAACTTCTGGTTTTACCTTTTGGAGTATTCTGTGTCTTTGATACAGCTGAAGGAACCGTTTTCTTTTGTTCAGAGTCTGCTTCTTCACCTCCTGATGCCAGCTGATCTCCTGGAGGCCATAAACACACAATGAAGAGTTGTGTCCCCTCAGATAAGTATCTCAGCTCTCACTACAACACTCCTTACTGCGTGGAACTAACACTGTCTGCACAAGCCTTACTCTTTCTTATTCTATTGGGCTTTGCACAGAGCAACTCTGAGGAACTCCTGACATTAATCCTGACCTCCAAGCCACCAAAGTATCACCTCAGTGCTGTGGGGAAGGACCCCAAAGTGCTCCTAACCACACAGCACTCCCAGCTGCTGATGGAATCAGCAGAGGTGAGGGCTTGACCTGCTGGAAAAGAGCTCCAGAGAGAAGGATCTGGGAGTGCTGGTGGATAAGTTCACTGTGAGCCAGCAATGTGCATGAAGTGCATGAAGAAGTGTGGCCAGCAAGAAATGTTCTCCTCCCTCTCTATTCTGCCTAGATGTGGACCTGGAGTTACAGGGTCCAGGTATGGATTCCCCATTTAAAAAGATAGCAAACTACTGGAGAGAGCCCCATGGAGGCAACAAAGATGCTGAGGGGCCTGGAGCAACTCTGTAAGGAGCAAAGGCCTCCTCTGTAAGGAGCCCGGGGACTGCTGAGCCTGGAGAGGAGCAGCCCCAGAGAGGGTCTGTGCCAATGCTCAGCAAGAGCCAAAAAGGGGTGTGGGGGGGGAAGGGGGGGTGGGGCAGGAGGATAACACTGGATTCTTCAGCAATGCCCTGCAACAGGACATGGGGCACAAACTGGAACCCAGGAGGTTCCATCTGAACAGGAGGAGAAACTTCTATGCTCTATGTGCTGGAGGCCTGAAGTCTCCTTCTGTGGAGAGATTCCAAACCTGCCTGGATATTGTGATCCTGGGCAATCTGCAGCAGGGGTTGGACTTCAGAGGTCCCCTCCCAGCCCCCACCATGCTGGGATTCTGGAACACACTGTTTGGTTTGTATACAGCCAACAAATCCTTTTCCCAATGTTTATAGAAACCAAAACTCTGGTTTAAGGCAGATCTCTGCTGCTTCAGCAGCTCTTCCATACCTGCAGTGCTCAGCTGCCAGCACAAGCTGGGAGAAAAGCTTCCCTACCATGTTGGAACAAAAGCTGCTGTGTCAGGGCTGAGCTGCAGAGACAGAGAACTCAAGACTGAAGGAGTCATCACACAGAGCCTCCACCCACAGGCAGGCCAGGCCTGGAACTCTTCTCCTGTGTCAGTTATATTTAGCAGTCTTTCCTTGGCTCAGCATTAGACTTCCTTAACCCTTTGCTAATTCCACACTGCTGATGTTCTTCCACATTTTTTCCCTCCAGACCCAGCCCGAAAGCTGTTCCATCTCTGCACCTGCATCTGTCCCACTTGGCATTCAAACAGGGCAGTGGTTTGGCACTGGGACTGCAGACCAGAACTAAGATGGTGCAGTGTGAAATAGTTTCCCAGACCTGTCTCAAAGACTTAGAAGAAACTGTTCTCCCCTGTTTTGCCCAAATCAAGCTGGCACTTAGTTTGGCATCAAAAGAGAGATGCACTCTGAAATGCATCAGAACATCTCACCTTCAGCCTGCTGCTCTCTCTGGTTGCTGCAAGGAGCTCAAGCACAGGTTACAAGAATCTTATTTTCTCTTTCCTCTCAAAGCTGCGAGAGGATCCTTACCTTCTGATTTGGAAATCTCCGTCACCTCTTCTTCTGGACTCCCATCTCCTACAACTTCTGTTTCTTCTGGTCCTGCAACAGCAGCAACCTCTTCCTCTTCTGGTCCTGCAACAGGAGCAACCACCTCTTCTTCTGCTCCTGCAACTACAGCAATATCTTTGTCTCCACCCTCATTCTGATTTTTCCCTGAGGAAGTGTTTTCTTCTTCCTCATCCTCCTCTCCAACTTCATCTACTGTAACAAAGTTCAGCTCCTCTTTCAAACGGTTGAAATCCTCCAGGAAATCATCTTCATCTTCGTTATCTTCATCCAAAGTCACCAGAGGGTTGTCCTCATTGTCCTCTATCTCATCCACTGTCACCAAGGCACTAGGATCATCAGGCACCTGGGAGGTGGCAGTGTCCCCAGCATCCTCAGCAGCCACTTTAGCCTCCTCCTTCTGCTTCAGCACCACCTTGATGCTCAACCCTGCAGGCTCGTTCAAAGGCAGCTCCTCTACTTCACCGATCTCATCTACAGTCACCAAGGGTTCGGCCTTCAAATCCTGCTCCTCATAGACTGTCCTGGGGAGGTCCTTCTGCAAGCTGAGGTCCTCCTGCTCTGGTATCTCATCCAAAGTAAGCAGCGACGGCGCATCCTTTGCTGCTTCCAACAGCTCTTCCTCTTCCATCACTTCATCCACCACCAGCAGGCCCTGGGAGTCACCCAGCGCTTCTAAGTGAGCCACCTCCATCAGCTGTGCAGCCATGTCCTCTTCCTCCCCAATCTCATCCAAGGTGACAAAGGAGAGCTTGTTCTGCGCAGCGTGGGCTGCAGATTTCTTCCCTTTCCTCCTCTTAGAGCCAGGCACAGCAGAGTTCGCTTTAGCACCGGCTTTCCTCTTCCCCCTCAGGGGATTGCGGCGTGTTCTGATGGGAGACTCTGTCTCTTCTGCCACCTCATCCACGGTGACAAACTCATCCAGGTTAAAGGGAAACAGCTCTTCTTCCTAGGGAGTGGGGAAGTGGGAATGCAACACAGTTTAATGCTCATCTGGTGACACAAAGCCTCCTCTGAAGGTTCTCAGAACACACACACACAACAGAATCCTACAATCAGTCAGAGTTGGAAAAGACCACAAGGAGCATACAGTTCCGACCCCCCTGCCATGGGCAGGAACACCTCACACTAAATCAGGCTGTACAGAGCCTCATCCAGCCTGGCCTTAAACACCTCCAGGCATGAGGCTTCCACCACCTCCCTGGGCAACCCATTCCAGGCTCTCAGCACCCTCATGCTGAACAACTTCTTCCTAACATCCAGTCTGAATCTACCCATTTCCAGCTTTGTTCCGTTTCCCCCAGTCCTAGCACTCCCTGACAGCCTAAAAAGTCCCTCCCCAGCTTTCTTGTAGCCCCCTTAAGATACTGAAAAGTCACAATAAGGTCACCTCAGAGCCTTCTCCTCTCCAGACTGCACAGACCCAACTCCCTCAGTCTCTCCTCACAGCAGAGCAGCTCCAGCCCTCTGATAATCCTCATGGTCCTTCTCTAGACACCTTCTAGCACCTAACAGACCGCTTGTACCAGGGGCTCCAGAACTGGATGCAATACTCCAGGTGGGGTCTCACCAGTGCAGAGCAGAGAGGGAGGATCACTTCCCTTGCCCTGCTGCCCACGCTTCTCTTGCTGCACCCCAGACTATGGCTGCTCTCTGGGTTGCAAGAGCACAATGACAGCTCATATTGAGCTTCTCTACCCAACAGCACCCCCAAGTCCCCCTCCTCAAGGCTGCTTGCAAGGACCATCTGCCTTCAAGTCTACTTGAGGTTAGATCCTTACCTCCTTTTGTCTTGCACCGCTGCTAGTGCCAATTTTTGAAGCCCTCACGTTGTCACCAGCAAGAGTCTGCAAAATCAGACACAAGTTCTCATGAAATCAATTAAGCAAACTAACCTGTCCAAGAGCTTCAAAGAAACAACCAAATTCAGCTATTTTTCCCCCTTAATGAACTCTAAGTTGTCCAGCTTGCTGCTTCTGATCACAGGCTTAGCAAGGACAGAACTAGGTCACCATCAGGAGACTCCAGGCATAGTGTCTCTAGCAACAAATCCCAGGTGACACCACACTGAGCAGCCTCTTTTCAGTGCCAGTGTCTGTGCAGGACTTGACAAAGTAAATATTAGCTCAGGAAAAGGACAAAAAGCTTTGGAATTCCCATTTTCCCATTCAGAACTAATCCAAGAAGATAAAAGTTACAGCACAATAAAGACTGGCTCCAAAACCATCTTCCTGCCATTTACTCCAACCAGTTAGGTGCTTGCACCACACACATCATCTAACAGCAACTGGTTGCCTGCCAGCTCTTGCCACTCCAACTTCACCTGGTGGCCCAAACCAGCTGGCTGATTTATGACAAAGGGAAGGGGAACAAAACCTCCCTGACCCATCCTCAACATCTGAGAGAAGCATGTAGTTAGTTACTGCTTACAGTTCAGGCACACCAAACAAGAGTCTTCCTGCCCCCCTCACCTTATTGCCACCAGTGTCTCTCCTCAGGCTGAGTGCTCTACTCTCTCCCTCTTGAGGCTGTTTTGAACTAGACCTTGATTCCACTCTGCAGTCCTGCTGAGATGAATTCCTCCCGTTGGCTCCCCTTCCATCCAACACAAAGCTTCTGCTGGCTTTCCATGCGCTGCTGCCAGGGCGTGTGGGATCCTCTTCTTTCCAGGCTGTTTTCTTCTCCAGCGCTGCTTGGCCTTGGCTCTCAGCTTTCTGGGGAGATTTCTGCTCCCCTCCTTTAAACAAGGAGGGGTCGTTTCTCTGCATTGGAATCCCTAGCTTTGAGATATCCAGAAGAGGCACCACCGCCTTCAAAAATGTTTTATCAACAGTAGAAGATTCCTTGACAGATAAAGAGTAGTTATACACAACACCTTTGGAGGCTTCATCAGCTTTTGATGGTCCTGCTCCTTCACTTGGAAGGGCTTTGCTTAAAGTTCCCTCATTGTCCTCACCAACAGCACTTGCAGCATTTTCATCAGCAGCCCCAACCCTGGCCACAAGCTTTTCAAACTGCTTCTCTGTCTCTGTTCCAGTCATGTCCAAAAGGTTTGCAGGGTTCTCCTCTGCAGCTCTTCCAGCTGCGAGCATAAACTCTCCAGTCACGTCCAGTTTCTTTTCCAAGGCCGCCCCAGTTTTGCTCTCCAGTGTTGGCATCACAGCTATTTCCTGTTCAGTTTTCACAGCACCAGGAAGAAGACTCATGTCAGGAGCACGCCACTTGCTGCTTGGTTGTATGACACCAAGTGATACCATCTGCACCGAAGCTGCATCAGAATGAGGAGGCAGCACTTCAGCAATGGTCCCATCTGACTCCCCCACTGCCAGTTTCACAGCATCATCAGGTAGCACATCTTCAGCCTTGCCCACACCAAACAATTCTCTTGGTGGTTCAGTGGCAGAAGCATCCAACTCTTCATCTTCCTTTTTAACTTCCTTTTCCAATGCAGATCTGAGAGCAGACTCACACGGCTCCAGTTCAGCCTTCTCTCCAACTGCCTCTTCTCTCTCCACGCTGGAAGGTGGCAGCAGCATCCTTTCTGACTTCACTTCGGATGATTCACTGTCAGCAGATCTGAGAGATGCCACCACAGCTCCAACTCCAGCATCCATCTTCTTTGGAGATGTTTCTGCTGGTCTGGCAGCAGACTCCCTCACCACTCCTTCCAGATGGGATTCAGAGCGCTCTGTCGATGCTGCTGACAGCTCATCTTTGACATGAGAGATGGGAACAGGTCCTTTCTTTGCCACTCTGAGCTCTGCTGGAGGATTAGCAGCTGCTGTTTGCACCACTCCTGATCCCTCTGGATATTTTTTCAAGCCAGAGCTAAATGCATTTAAAATAAAACAGAAGAAATCAAACCATGTTGAAAATTCTACAGTTAGCAGAAACCTCTCAACAGCGGGGTCGGGGGAGGGACTGAGGCATTAGTGCTTAGCATTTGGAAATCTTAGCCCGGCAGCATTAAAAGGGTTGGAAAAACGGAGGTAAACCAGCTTTATGCTTCTGTACAATCCACCTCAGCACCACTGCTTTACAGTGAGGGTGAAAAAGGCCCAGAACAGGCTGCCCAGTGAAGTTGTGGAGTCTCCCTCTCTGGAGGCTTTCATAACCTACTTGGATGCATTCCTGTGCACGCTATCCTAGGGGATCCTGCTTTGGCAGGAGCGTTGGACTTGATGACCTCTGGAAGTCCCTATCAACCTCTAATGGTCTGTGATTCATGTAGTCTGCCTTGACCTTAGCAAGGCCTTTGACACTGTCTCACATGACATTCTAGTGAGCAAGCTCAAGAAGTGTGGGATGGAAGAGCAGACAGTGAAGTGGATTAGGTACTGGTTACAAGATAGAGTTTAAAGAGTGGTGATCAATGCTCCTAGGTCCACCTGGAAAGCTGTAACCAGTGGAGTCCCACAGGTATCAGTGCTGGGTCCAGTCCAGTTCAACAGCAATGACACTGATGAGGGCACAGAGTGTCTGCTCAGAAATTTTGCTGATGACACCAAACCGGGAGGCTTGGCTGATACAGCTGAAGGCTGTGAGGCCATCCAGCAAGACCTGGACAGACTGCAGAGCTGGGCACAGAGGAACCAAATGAAGTTCAATGAGGACAAGTGCAACGTCCTGCACCTGGGAAGGAATAACAAACTGCACCAGTACAGGCTGGGAGGTGATCTGCTATAAAGCAGTCCTGTGGAGAGGGACCTGGGAGTGCTGGTGGATAACCAGTTCACTGTGAGACAGCAATGTGCCCTTGTGGCCAAGAGGGTCAATGGGATCTTGGGGTGTATTAAGAAGAGCGTGTCCAGCAGATCAAGGGAAGTTCTCCTTTCCCCCTACTCTGCCCTGTTGAGACCTCACCTTGAGTACTGCCTTCAGTTTGGAGCTCCCCAGTTTAAGAGAGAGAGATCTGCTGGATAGTCCAGTGGAGAGCTACAAGGATGATGAGGGGACTAGAGCACTGCCTGATGAAGAGATGCTGAGGGACCTGGGGCTGCTTAATCTGGAGAAGAGAAGACTAAGAGGGGATTTAACAAATGTTTAGAAACATCTGAGGGATGGTCAGGAGATGGGGGACAGGCTCTGCTCATTTACTCCCTGTGATGGGACAAGGAGCAATGGATGGAAGCTGCAGCACAGGAGGTTCAGCTCAACACAAGGGAGAACTTCTTGACTGTAAGGGTCACAGAGCACCAGAACAGGCTTCCCAGAGAGGTTGTGAAGTCTCCTTCTCTGAAGACTTTCAAGGCCTGTCTGGATGTGTTCCTGTGTGATCTGTGCTAGATTGTATGGTCCTGCTCTGGCAGGGGGCTTGGACTCAATCTCCTTGGGTCCCTTTCAAGCCCTAATATCTTGTGATGCTTACATCTCAAACTGCACTACTTGTAGCCATCTCAAGGCAGCACCCACTAGAAGTATGCCCAGCTAGGGATGCCCTGATGCAAGACCGGCTGTGAAAAGCACACCCACAGCAACACTTCAGACTCCATGGATGAAGGAGTTACCAGAGGTTTAAGTTTGTAAAAAGCAGATTCTGAAGTCAATCTTTAGTAGCTGGGAGCCTGAAAGTAGGGGGGCAGTAGGGATCAGGTTTGGAACACCAGCCAGCAGGCTGCTCTTGCTGTATAACCTCACTGTCAACTGCCCAAGGGGACAGAGTTGAGTGCTTTTCAGAGAGCTTCAGTGTCAGGAAGGGTTTGTTCTCCCCTGAAAGAGAGAATCCCCAGGGGATTATCTCAGAAGACACTGAAATGAGGTGTCTGGGCCCCTGCTTCCCTCAAGCTGGAGAATGTATCTCAACACCTCCCCAGCTCTGGATGGAAAAAGGGCCAAGAGCTCACTGTGTCAAAACAAACACCAAAAGCATTGGTGGCTCTGCAGGATGGAGCTGCCTCTGCTGTGGTTTCTCATCACCTAAGTGTATGAAGAAAGGGTAGACCTGTGTACCAACCCTGGCAGGAACGAAGAGAAGCAGAGGAGGTTGCCCTGTCAGTAGTAAAGCCAGCAGGATGTCAGCAAGAAAATAGGAGGCTTGACTTAGTGGAACTCCGTGCTGATGGAGATGTTAAATCTTCAAGAGGTCAGATGGGAGTTACTGAGATGGAGACACAAGCCACGGGGTCAGAGAGATGGAAACAGTCCAGCTCAGTTAACATCTGTGCTACAGAGGCACCACAAAACCACCCATACCAAGGGTTTCCTCTCCATACCTGGGCACATCTGCCCTCTGCTGATAAAAATGAGAGCAACGAGAAGAGAGGACCCGAATTCCGCTTCCAAATCTTCCACAGCACTGATTTAAAACTGGAGAACTTGGCCAGCAGGAGGAGGGAGGGGATTCTGCCCTTTTGCTCTGCTGAGACCCCACCCAGAGTGCAGCATCCTGCTCTGGAGTCCTCAGCACAAGGACACCAACCTGCTGGAGTAGATCCAGAGGAAGGCCACAAAAATGTGAGGACTCAAAGCCCTCTGCTGTGAGGCCAGGTTGAGAGAGTTGGGGTTGTTCCGCCTGGAGAAGGGAAGGCTCCAGGGAGATTTTCTGGAGGTCTTGCAGTGCTTAAACGGGACAATCAGAAAGCTGGAGACAGACTTGTTGTGCCAGAACAAGGGGTGATGGTTTGAAACTAAAAAGAGGGAGATTCAGACTAGAGAGAAAATCTTCACACAGAGTGGTGAGACACCGGCCCAGGTTGCCCACAAAGGTGGTAGATGCCCCAGGACTGGAAACATTCTAGGTGAGGTTGGACAGGGTGAGGCAACCTGCTCTAGTTGCATATGTCCCTGATATCTGGAGGGCGTGTTGGACTAGATGACTTTTGAAGGTCCCTTCCAACCCTGACCAACCCACGATTCTCTAAATACAAGCTCCAACACCTTGTTAAACTGCACCCCACAGCCTCTGGTGGTGCAATGAATTAACAACTGCCAGTGAGCACTAGGACCACCACTAACTACAAGCTCAAGGGATCAGCACACACACAAGAGCCTCTACACAACTCAAATGAGATCTTAGTCTCTGAATCCTTGGGACTTTATGCTTCCTTTCATGCCAAAATCCAGCCTGTACCTTCCACAGAGCCTTGGCAGTCTCTTAAAGAAGAGATGGATTTAAATCAGACTGTAGAACTGTAGGAGGAGAGTAGAGAGGCAGCTAGAGAGCAGAGAAAGGCAAGTGAGCCCAGTGGAGCATCAAGGCACTTGAAGTAACCCTCAAAAGACCTGCTAGGTGTTGGGGAAAAAAGAGCTCCTGGGAGCCCCTTCTGCTCCTCAAGATTTGCTCCTTCTTTCCCTCCTCAGAAAGATGTAAAGGTCTTCAGCTAGATAATCACATACTGCTGATGGAATAGAACTGGAAAAACAGATCACACAGGTCACAAAGGCTTGGAAGAGAAGAGAGTTGGCTCAGGCCTGTGGTGTTACTTGTAGGGAAAAATGCACACTTGCCCTAACAGGTTCCCTGCTTTCCCTATTCAACAGCCACAGCAGGATCCTGGACACGAGCTGGGATCCATCTAGCTTTGATTCCTCACTACCACTGGCTAAATCCCACCAGAGGCTGGAATCTAAACTGTCAGCTGTGTGCCTGCCTATGTGCGAGTCAGAGACAGCTGAGGAACTTGACTTTATCAAAAGTGACTGGGGTCTGAGCAGAGGTTTCATGAACCTAGGAGTGCTTCACCTGAATTCTGAAAGAAAGAGGGTTGGGAGATACAATAACAGTCTATGGAACTGGCAATTGTAGTTTAGGATCATTGTTGCACAAGTTGATTGGTTTCTTTAAGTAAAATTAATCCAGAAGTACGGATTAGAGTAACAGAGGGTGTTTTAAGTTGTATTTGTTTACAAGAATACTTATCATGATCTTCCCATGTATTAAAAAAAAACAACACATCATCAGAGCTCTAAACCCAACTCATAACTACCCCACAATGAGAAATTCTACTACAAGCAAGGTGTGTAAAGCAGTTGGAAACAGAACAAGCCAAACCCCCATTTCCAGGTTCAGACATTTTTTGATTTCAATCAATTCAGAGATGTGGATCACAGTATGAAGTGAAATAAGCAACTTTCGGTTTATTTTTCAGCATTTGGAAACAGAAACAAGGTGCTCTGACAGAGGAGAGAGCTGCAGGACGGGGTGATGAGATCACTCCTTAGTTAGATACAACCACAAAAGGTCTCTTACCAATATGAATAATCCAAACAGATTTGCCAGGCCCCTTGGTAAAATCCTGGCCAAATTGGTTAAAAAAAAACACAACAAAAACCAACAACAGGAACTCAAAACTACACAGAAAAGAGAATTTCAGACCAGTGGGTTTGAAAGCAAGCCCTAAATGACAAGAAATGACAGACAGACATCAGTGCTCTGCTGCAGGGCCCTGCATGATGTCCTGCACACACAGAAGACACCACAGCCCAGAGGAGGGGACAGCAGGTAAGGGTGGATCTCAGGGTGGGGCTGCTCCTTGGTGGCCCAGCATCCTGCTTACTCTCAGCCAAGCACCCCAGGAACAACAGACAGATAAAGCCCTTCACTAATGGACTCTCATACCTTCCTTGGTTTGCCTCCTCTTTCTTCCCTTCTTTTTTCACAACTTCAGCCTAAAAGGCAAAAAACAGAGCTTAATGTTCTTGCAGCAAGTGTCCCAAAACTGAACCTAGGATTCAAGCTGTGGCCTCACCAGTACTGAGCGCAGGCTTCCAATACCTCCCTGGGCAACCCCTTCCAGGCTTTCACCACCCTCATGCCAAACAACTTCCTAACATCCAGGCTGAATCTACCTATTTCTAGCTTTGTGCCACTCCCCCCAGTCCTATCACTACCTGACAGCCTAAGTCCCTCCCCAGCTTTCTTGTAGCCCCTTACTGAAAGGCTTTCTTGTAGCCCCTACTGAAAGGCCACAATAAGGTCACCTCGGAGCCTTCTCCTCTCCAGACTTGCCCCAACACTGAGCCCTGGGGACACCACTTGTGACCGGTCACCAAGTCACTCTGGTTCCAGAGTGCTGCAGCTTCCCTCTAATCCAGAGCAGCAACAAAGACATTGTCACCATGAGCTGCTCCTCCCAGAAAGGTGCTTCTAGTCCAACAAGGGAATGCATTATTGAAAGAGAAGGATGAAGGCTCACCTCGGCAGTCTCTGCACTGGGTGACAAGGTACAAGTCAGTGTGTGGTCACCCATATTGTATGGGTACTGCTGCAGAAATCTGTACATGGACTTGGCTGACTTGGCACTGTCCAGCTGCAGAATTGCCTGGAAGGAGAAAAGCCCAAGATTTAAGTCACTGTTCAGCTCCTGATCAGCAGTGATCCCTTCAGACTGCCCTTTTTCAGGCTCAACAGCCCCAGGGCTCTCAGCCTTTGTTCCTCAGTCCCTTCAGCATCTCTGTAGCCTCCACTGGACTCTCTCCCATAGTTCCCTGTCTCTCCTGAACTGGTGAGCCCAGAGCTGGACTCCGTATTCCAGATGTGGCCTTGTTAGTTCAGAGTTGAGGGGGAGGAGAACTTGCCTGAAGCTGCTGGTCACACTCTTAAGGCACCCCAGCAGACCTTTTTGGCCATGAGGGCACATTACTGGCTCATGGTGAACTTGTCCACCAGCATGCCTAGGCTCTTCCCAAAGAGCTGCTTTCCAGCAGTGTTAGCAGCAAAAATAGAGTTAAAAAAATTAAAATAACTAGATTTATAAAAGCAGAAACTCAACCCACAACATTCTGCAGTGTCCCAAACACAAAGCAACTGCAGCAATTTTGACATCTTCACTTCTCAGAGCACAATAACTTTTCCTCTCCCCAGGCTCCCTATAAAATAGGAACTCATTTCCCCTCCAAGCTTAGTAACTTCCCCAGTCACTTGGGAAGCTTCGCTTCCAGATCTTACCAAAGTGCTCCTGGGTTGTTCCCACCAGGTAAAGCCAAAAGTATGGACTGGATGGTTGGCTTCTGACTTCTCCACTGCCCTCAACATTCAGAAGAGGTGAGAAGCTCTGGTATGCCATTAGCAGAACATTCTAGGTCCTGGGGAGCTGAAACCCTCACTTGCCTTGTTCCTGTTCTTCAGGACAACATAGTTGTTCACTTTTCCAAAGCGAAGTCCCACACAAACGGCTTCAAGCTCTCTGTAGCCATCATCTGGCAAGTTCCCAAGATGCACAAACTGGTTATGAAAGCTTCCAGCCTTGGCCTGAAAATTCATGACAACACATGGGTTTCACTTTGGAACACACTTCTGTAGCTACTCAACTTAGCACAGCCTTACAGAAAACTCTTCTGTCACTCAGAGCACACAAGAGCATGCACACACACATCCCAGCAGCACATTTGCAGCTTCACATCAGAACCAGCTTTGCTTTTCAGTTAAAAGAAAGCACAAAAAGGCTCAAGTTAAGTGAGTTCAAGGGCCACAAGGATGATCAGAGGGCTGGAGCCCCTCTCCTCTGAGGACAGGCTGAGCAAGTTGGGGCTGTTCAGTCTGGAGAAGAGCCTTATTGTGGCCTTCCAGTAGCTGAAGTGGGCTACAAGAAAGCCGCTGAGGGACCTTTTAGGGTGTTAGGTAGTGGTAAGACTGGGAGGAATGCATTCAATCTAGATGAGAGGAGATTTAGATTAGACATTAGGAAAGAGTTCTTCATCATGAGGGTGGTGAGAGACTGGAATAGGCTGCCCAGGGAGGTGGTGGAAGCCTCATCCCTGGAAATATTTAAGGCTAGGCTGGACGTGGCTATGGACAGTGTGATCTAGTGAGAGATCATGTCCGTGGGAGGGGGGTTGGAACTGGATGATCCTTGTGGTCCCTTCTGTGATTCTAAGTGGTTTATTTGAAATCTTCTCTGTATTTCAACTTCAGGATGGAGGCTGAATGTATTTGGATAGCAACCAAATCCAGTTTAATCTATTTTGATAGCAACTGTAGGCCTGACTGCAAGCAACTTACCTTAGGGTCAGAATCTTTAATGAGAGCAGTAAATATTGCTTCCTTGAAAAGAAAAAAAACAAAGACATTTCAAAGATCTGAACTATAAAAATCCAGCTTCGTTAGCAGCAGGTAACACAGTCACTGATTCACTGCTTAGTTAATCATAATCAGACCAGAACATCAGGAGCCAAAAAGGCAATGAACAGAATTAAGTCTCCAAGATCAGAATTCATAATACTGTCAGCTGGAAGAGCAGATCCTGCTATGCTCTGAAATGTTACCACATATCCCAGAATTCCCACCTGTTTTAGCACTTACTTCATCCTTGACAGTGGTGTAGTGAGGCACCATGTTGACACAGAGCTGGTTACCACCCAGAGACCTTGGGAAGCAGCTGTAAAACTTGACCATGGAGTCAGCAGATTTTTTCTTTATTTCAAAATAAGCCTTGGAGAAAAAAGGAAACAGCCACAACTTAAAACTGTCAGTTAGCAAAAGCATTTCACAGCAATGCTTCCCTGAATCCCAGAACAGTGGAGGCTGAAGGCCATCTATGCAGAGCACCCACAGTAGCTTGCATGGGATCACAATGTCCAGGTGGGTTTGGAATCTCTGCAGAGTAGGAGATTCCACAACCTCTCTGGGCAGCCTGCTCCAGGGCTCCAGAACCCTCACAGGAGAGAAGTTTCTCCTCTTGTTCAGATGCAACTTCCTAGGTTCCAGTTTGTGCCCTTTGCCCTGTCACTGGAAACCACTGAGGAGAGCCTGGCCCCATCTTCTTGCCCACCACCTTTTAGCTATTGATCAGATCCCCCTGGGGTTGCTCTTCTACAGGGTCAACAGCCTCAAACGTCTCAGCCTTTCCTCCCAAAGAGATGCTCCACTGATGAGGCACTACACCACCACACTACATCATCACATTTGCTGCTTCTCTGGGTAGAAATGCTACTAAATACCAATTACATACCTTCTTATGAGATGATAAAATCAGCATATCCTTCAGTCCTCCAAAGGGCTTTGCCAGGTTGGAAATTTCCTCCACGGAGTATCCTTTCTCAGGGAGGTTTGAAACAAGAACCACACAGATATCATCCAGTTCCTGTGAACAAACAAGAGCCACTATCACTGAGGTTCCTCATCTCCACATCAAAAATGCTGTTACTCCAGAAAAGGGCATTTATTGTGCTGTAGGAAACTGCCACTGAACTGAACGTTTGCTTGACTCCAGGTTAGAGCAGCTGCGGTGACCCCAAACCCAAAGAGCATGAAAAGGTTTCTAGGACATAGCAACAAAGTATATTAAATATAATTGGAGAAAACAGTTAAAAATCTACCATGAAATCACCTTAAGGAATAACAGCATCACTTGGGTTGGGAGAGACTTAAAACATCACAGAACTCAACCCTTAACCAAGCACTGCCAGGTCACCACCAAACCATGGCACTCAGCACCACATCCACACAGCTTTGAAACTGCACTCCAGGGACGGGGACCCCATCATTGCCCTGGACAGCCTGGGCCAGACCTTGACAACTCTCAAGGGGAAGAAACTATTCCTCATGTCCAACCTAAAATTCCCCTGGGGCAACCTGAGGCTGTTTTCTCTTGTTCTGTCACGTGCTCCTTGCAAAAAGAGACCAATCCCACCTGTCTCCAACCTTCTTTCAGGGAGTTGCAGAGATGGTCTCCCCTCAGCCTCCTTTCCTCCAGGCTAAACAACCTCAGGTCCCTCAGCTGCTCAGCACCAGCCCTGTTCTCCAGCTTTACAGCCCTTCCCTGGACACACAGCACATCAATGCCATTCTTGGAGTGAGAGGCCCTAAACTGAACCCAGCGTTGGAGGTGCAGCCTCACCAGCACCCAGTACAGGGGCACAATCCCTGCCCTGCTCCTGTTGGTCACGCTCTTGCCAATGCAGGCCAGGGCGCTGTTGACCCTCTTGTGGGCACACACTGGCTCATCTGCACAGAATCACAGAATTAACCAGCTCTCAGATCATTGAGTCCAACCTCTCACCTAACCCTTCTAATTAACTAATCCATGGCACTAAGTGCCTCAGCCAGCCTCCTCTTAAACACCTCCAGGGATGGGCACTCCATCACCTCCCTGGGCAGCCCATTCCAATGCCAATCACTCTCTCTGGCATGAACTGCTTCCTAACATCCAGCCTGAACCTGCCCTGGCACAGCTTGAGGCTGTGTCTTCTTGTTCTGTCCCTGGCAGAAGAGCCCAACCCCACCTGACTACAACCTCCCTTCAGATAGTTCTAGAGTGCAATAAGGTCTGCCCTGAACCTCCTCTTCTGCAGGCTGCACACACACAGCTCCTTCAGCCTCTCCTCACAGGGCTGTGCTCCAGGCCCCTCACCAGCCTTGCTGCCCTTCTCTGGACACCTTCAAGCACCTCAACATCTTTCTTAAATTGAGGGGCCCAGAACTGGACACAACACTCAAGGTGTGGCCTAACCAGTACTGAGCACAGGGCAGAAGGACTGCCCTGGTCCTGCTGGCCACACTATTCCTGATACAGGCTAGAATACCATTGGCCTTCTTGGCCACCTGGGCACACTGCTGGCTCATGTTCAGCTGCCAACCAGTCCCTCCCCAGGTCCCTCTCTGCCTGGCTGCTCTCCAGCCACTCTGTCCCCAGACTGTAGCGCTGCATAGGGTTGTTGTGGCCAAAGTGCAGAACCTGGCACTTGGCCTTGTTCATATTCATGCATTTGGACTGTGCCCATCTGTTCAGCCTGTCCAGGTTCCTCTGCAGAGCCCTCCTGCCCCCTAACAGATCTACACTTGCTGCCAAGTTGGTGTTGTCTGCAAACTTACTGACGCTGGACTCAGTCCCTTCATCCAGATCATCAAGGAAGATATTGAGCAGGGCTGAGCCCAGCACTGATCCCTGGGGCACACCACTAGTGACAGCTGTGAACTGGATGTGGCACCATTCACCAGCACTCTCTGGGCCTGGCCATCCAGCCAGTTCTTAATCCAGCACAGAGTGTCCCTGTCCAAGCCAAGGGCTGCCAGGTTGGCCAGGAGTTTGCTATGGCGGACAGTGTCAAAGGCCTTCAATCAGCAAATCAACCAATACTACAAGATATTGTGTAATTGCTGACTTATCTACACCTAAGAAAATCCAGCACACATCCCATATTAACTCATCAAAAACTCATTCCAAATCCCCGCCATGGTTATGTCACCACTCTATACCCACAGTGTGCCCTCACTGCATCCAGAGAGAGGAAACTCACAGGAGGGCAACAGACACAGTCAGAGTGCGAAAGAGCTTTTGGAGTAACCAAACTCTCACACAAATTGAAAAAAAAAAACACTAAACTAAAATGAGATGGGCAGATGTCTATCAAACCACACAAAGCAAGGAGAAAATTAACTGTTCACTGTTTCTCACAGGAAATTAAGAGGCAGAGGATTTTAGCTGGAAGTTTTCAGGCACCAAACCAAAAGGCACCAACTGCAGCCTCTCAGCTCTCCAAGTTCATGCACCTTTACACTGACCTTGCTCGCTGATTCTGTGGCCTCTTCACCCTCTGTAGTTGTTACTGTAGCTTCTGAAAAGGAGTGGGAAGCATTTAGCAGTTGAGCAGAAGTTTCTAAATCCTTTTTATCACCTTTTGTCACCACTGCCATTGTGAACAATGAAATATTCCTTCGTTGATCTTACGGCCACAAAGGAGACAGCTGGAGCTATGTGAATGCTTCCAAAGGGAACAGTTTTATGCAGGAATAAAAATTTCATTCCTATCTCTGGATCAGCAAGCACACATCTTCAGAGATTCATGGAATGGGTTGGAAGGGACCTTAAGGATCACCCAGTTCCAACCCTCCTGCCACGGGCAGAGACAGCTTACACCAGCCCAGGTCGCTGAAGGCCTCACCCAACCCATCCTTAACACCTCCAGGGAGGGAACATCCAAAACCTCCCTGGGAAATCTGTTCCAGTGTCTCACCACCCTCACTGAAAAAGAATTTCTCCCTAATACCCAATCTAAATCTGCCTTTCTCAAGCTTCAGTCCATTTCCTTTCACACTTGTCAGAAGTCCCTTCCCTGCTTTCTTGCAGACCCCCTTCAGGTACTGGAAGGCCGCTAGGAAGTCTCCCCAGTGCCTTCTTTTCTCCAGGCTGACATGGAGAGCTTAACCACTGAATAACCACACAAGCCCCAAATCCCAGTAAGGTGGGGCTGGAAGGGACCCCTGGGGATCATCCAGCCCAACCTCCTTGCTAAATTAGCAAGGCCACCCACAGCAGACTGCCCAGGATCACAATGTCCAGGTGGGTCTAGAATGTTTCAGTCATTGAATTTATTCTTCTCAATTTTCTTTTCTGATGTCCTGGTGTTTCAATGCCCTGGCTCAGCAGCATTTTCATCTTCTCCCCAACAGTAGAGAAACGAGACTACAGTGTCAGGCAGCAACTTACCTTGATCAGCTAAAGATTCCTTAAACTCATCCAAGTTCGACACTGCCACTTGAGCCATCTGTGCAGGTTTCTCTAAAAAAAGAATCAATTCCAGAAGACAACTTTAGACTTCAGACAACAACTGAGAAAGTAACTTCCAAATGGCATTAGGATTACCTAGAACAGGTGCAGGGTTGGTCATCTCTGCTGTGCACACAGGCTCGGTATCTCCATCCTTGTCGGCAATGTTCTGTGGTTCCGACAGCGATGTTTCCTCACCTTCCACTTCAGCTTCCGTGGAGTTCTGAGGGTCTTCATCTATAGGTTTTGTTGGTAAGAGCAGAAGAAAAGCATTTTTCATTTCAGTACATGGAGCTAACTGACTGAACAAACTACGCTCTACATTTTTCTGCCACTCAGAAGTCTCCTGTCAAATTCCACCTTGTTAAAAGCAGGCAGAAAACAGTGAACAGAAAAAGTCTGGCAAGACAAGTCCATACCATGCCAATCCTTACCTTCAGGATTTGAAGTTTCCTTGGTTTTACTGCCTCCTGACACCGTTGGTTTCTTAGTCTTTTCTTTTTTACCTATATGGAACACCCCAAAATGAGAGTCAGCAGGAATGGTTATTCCTTACGTTATTCACAAAGGATATAAAAGAGACAGATAGTTTAATCTGCAAAAACTCAACTTGAGAGGACAAAAATAAAGCAAACCAAAAGCACACCATCATACAAACCCTAACAACTCCAACAAACTAGGGAATGAAAGCCAGGAAGTGGAACAGCTTTGGCGACAAAGCTTCATCAAGAGATGAGGGCAAACACTTAAAAATCACAGAGACTAAGCATGGGTAAAGGTGAAGTTTCATAGCTACTTGAGGGTTAGCTTTGGTGGGCTTAAAGGCAGAGTGAGTAGCATGAAAAGGGAGTTGTTTGAAAGCATAAAGTAGGCATTTTGAGTACTGCCTTCAGTTTGGGGGTCCTCAGTTTAAGAGGGACAGGGATCTGCTGGAGAGAGACCAAGGAAAGGCTACTATGATCTAATACATGTTTGTAAATATCTGAGGGCTGGGGGTCAGGAGAGGGGGACAGGCTCTGCTCACTTGCTCCCTGGGACAGGGCAAAGAGCAGTGGATGAAAGCTGCAGCACAGGAGGTTCCATCTCAACACAAGTGAACTTCTTTACTGTAGGGGTCCCAGAGCACTGGAACAGGCTTCCCAAAGAAGTTGTGGAGTCTCTTTCCCTGGAGATTTTCAAGGCCTGTCTGGGATGTGTTCCTATGTGACCTGAGCTAGATTGTATGGTCCTGCTCTGGCAGGGGAGGTGGACTTGATGAGCACTTTGAGGCCCTTCCAATCCCTAACATCCTGTGATCTTCTCCTAGCTCCCCGAACTCATTTGCAGCCACTATTAAGAGAAACACTGGCATAAAAGTGAGGCTGGACAGGGCTCTGGGCAACCTGATCTAGTTGAGAATGTCCCTGCTTACCGCAGAGGGGGTCAAACTAGTGACTTTGGGAGGTCCCTTCCAACCCAAATCATTCTATGATTTAAAACAGCAGAAGAGGAGCAGAGACAGAAGGTAAGAACAGTTAAAAGACATCCAGAACTCTACCTGTACTGGGTTTGGTTTTCTTTGTGGTGGTGTTCTGATCTTTTCTGCAATGAGCACATTGGGGTAAAAAAAAAAAAAAAAAGGAAAAAAGAAAAATCAGTTTCAAAGACAACTGATTAACAGCCAAAGCAGCTAAAAATGGTCAAACTCAGTAAAACCCAAGAAACAAAAAAAACTCTGAACCCATCTGGTTTGCAGTGGCTATTAGAGGGCGACAGAACAGCAACACTTACTTGGTGCTTGGTGAAGCTTTTTTAATAGGCTGAGTCTTTTTTTTGATGCTTGTTTTGGGCTGAAAAGGACAGAAAGATGAAACTCTAATTCACAGTTAAATACAAACGTGTTTATGTATTAAATATTATCTCTAGTGTACATACTAACGTAGGAGTAATATTCCAGTGCTTAAGTCGATACAGTGTAGAAATATCACATCTGGCTCTGCATTAGGATGTGCAGATTCATACTCCCCTTTGAGCTCCTCTTTATGAAATGCAATGGACAGGGGAAGAGCAACTGACGTCGTCTACCTAGACCTGAGTAAGGCATTCGACTCTGTCCCACATGACATCCTGGTCACCAAACTGGAAAAGCACAAACTGGATGGGTGGAGCACTCACTGGATAAGGAATTGGCTGGCTGGTCGCATGCAGAGGGTGGTGATCAATGGCACAATGTCCACCTGGCGACCGGTGACAAGTGGTGTTCCTCAGGGGTCAGTGCTGGGACCAGTGCTCTTTAACATCTTTGTCAGTGATATGGACAGAGGAATTGAGTGCACCCTCAGCAAGTTTGCAGATGACACCAAGCTGTGTGGCACAGCTGACTTGCTGGAGGGCAGGGATGCCATCCAGAGGGACCTGGACAGGCTGGAGAGGTGGGCCCAGGCCAACCTCATGACGTTTAACAAGGCCAAGTGCAAGGTCCTGCACCTGGGTCGGTGCAATCCCAGGCACAGATACAGGCTGGGTGATGAATGGCTGGAGAGCAGCCCTGAGGAGAAGGACCTGGGGGTCTGGGTCGACGAGAAGCTCAACATGAGCCGGCAGTGTGCACATGCAGCCCAGACAGCCAACCGAGTGCTGGGCTGCATCAAGAGAAGTGTGGCCAGCAGGGCAAGGGAGGTGATTCTCCCCCTTTACTCTGCTCTCGTCAGACCCCACCTGGAGTACTGTGTGCAGTTCTGGAGCCCCCAATACAAGAAGGACATGGAACTGCTGGAGCGGGTCCAAAGGAGAGCCACGAAGATGATCAGAGGGCTGGAGCACCTCTGCTATGAGGACAGGCTGAGAGAGTTGGGGCTCTTCAGCCTGGAGAGGAGAAGGCTTCGAGGAGACCTTATAGTGGCCTTCCAGTATTTGAAGGGAGCCTACAGGAAAGCTGGGGAGGGACTATTTACACGGTCTAGTAATGTTAGGACGAGGGGGAATGGGTTTAAGCTGGAAGAGGGGAGATTTAGACTGGATGTTAGGAGGAAGTTCTTTACAGTGAGGGTGGTAAGGCACTGGAATGGGTTGCCCAGGGAGGTTGTGGATGCTTCCTCCCTGGAGGTGTTTAAGGTCAGGCTGGATGAGGCCTTGGGCGAGCTGCTCTAGTGGGAGGTGTCCCTGCCTGTGGCAGGGGGTTGGAGCTGGATGATCCTTGAGGTCCCTTCCAACCTAAACCATTCTATGATTCTATGAAACAGAAATATAAATGACATAGTAACTACTAAATCTGTTTTTCTGGTGTACAGGTGGTATAGGAGCTAAACCCAAGGTTTGCTCACCTTGCCAGGAAGTGTTTTTGGCTTTTCGGCCACACTGATCTTCACCCGCTTGCCGTTGACCAGCACTGGTGTCATCTCGCCAAATTTCACAGCTGCTATCACAGCTTCCTTGTAATTCATCTCCAGGAAGGCCTGGAACACACAAAGGCTGCTGGTGGGGCACAGCTGGGAGGAGTGGCTGACACCCCACCAGGCTGTGCTGCCCTTCGGTGAGGCCTGGGCAGGCTGCAGAGTTGGCACAGGGGAACCTCATGAAGTTTAACATGGGCAAGTGCAGGGTCTTGGATGTGGAGGAGGAAAAAACTGCACCAGGACAGGTGAGGAGTGGAGCTGCTGGGAAGCAGCCCTGCAGGGGAGGACCTGGGAATGCTGGCAGACAACAAGATCACCATGAACCAGCAATGTGCTCTCATGGCCAAGAAGGCAATTGGTCTCCTGGGGTGCACTGCATGTGACCAGCAGAGTCAGGGCAGATCTTCCTCCCCCTCTATTCTGCCACAGCAAGGACACATCTGGAGTACTGATTCCAGTTTTGGGCTCCCCAGTTCAAGAGAGACACGGAACTACTGGAGAGAGTAGCCAGCAGAGGCTACAAAGCTGCTGAGGGGCCTGGTTCAGCTTTGTGAGAAGCAAAGGCTGAGAGCCTGGAGAAGAGAAGGCTCAGAGGATACCTTACTGCTCTCTACAACTATCTCAAAGGAGGTTGCAGCCAGGTGGGGTTGGTCTCTTCTCCCAGGCACCCAGTGATAGAACAATGGGACACAGCTTCAAGCTGCACATCAGGACAAGAGTGATTGACCATTGGAATGGGCTGCCCAGGGAGGTGGAGGAGTGCCCATCCCTGGAGATGTTTAAGAGGAGGCTGGATGAGGCACTTAGTGCCATGGGTTAGTTAATTAGAAGAGTTAGGTGATAGGGTGGACTTGATGAGCCTAGAGGTCTCTTCCAACCTGGTTAATTCTGTGATTCTGTTGAGCCTGGAGAAAAGCAGATCCAGAAGGAATCTGAGCAATGCTGATCAACAGCTAAAGGGTGGAGGGCAGGAGAATGGGGCCAGACTCCTCCATGGTGCCCAGTGCCAGGACAAGGAGCAATGGGCACAAACTGGAACGCAGGAGGTTCTATCTGAATAGGAGGAGAAAATTGTCTGCTGTGGGAGTTCTGGAGTCCTGGAGCAGGCTGTCCAGCGAGGTTGTGGAGTCTCTTCTGCAGAGATTCCAAACGCATGTGGACACTGTGACCCTGGGCAGCCAGCTGTGGGTGCCCCGCTTTAGCAGGGGAATTGGACTGGATGAGCCCTAGAAGGCCAGGATTGCCGGATTATGCAGCAAGAGAGACTAAATTTCTGCAACTAATTCACAGCTACTCCAAGATTCCTTCTGTGCTCTTTAAGGATGAACTGCTCAGGAAGCCTCAGCTGAGGAACCCAAGCACTCCACTGCTCATCACTTTTTCTCTATGCTGACACCAAAACACCCCGAGGGCAAGCATACCTCATTCCTGGAGCGCAGCACAATGATGTCACTAACTTTGCCAAAAGGCTGAACAATCTTTCTAATGTCTTGGTCTGAGAAGCCATCATCTGGTAAATCAGATATCTGAAGGACTGTCCCACAACTCAGCAGCTCCTTCCTCAACAACTGCAAATTGAAAACAAAAACCAAAACAAAAAGTAAAAATTTTCATGTCTGGACCAGCAAAAGGAAAGAAAAAAGAGTCTGCAGGAGAGAAAAAAAAGCCTTCTTATCACTCTGTTCAACTTCTATGCTTCAGTTTGTTGGCTGACAGGGGAAAATGAACACTTTCTACTTGTATGTTTTACTTTTATATGCATAATAAGCCCCTCCAAAGAGAGCTCCTCACTCTCTGTCCAAAACAAAGCCCCTCCAAAGAGAGCTCCTCACTCTCTGTCCAAAAGAAACAAGTGTCCACTAAGAAAAAGACCTGAATTTAACAGACATTTCTTTCTGCTGTTGGAAAGCACCAGAGAGGTTTTGCTTTCCCATCTGTCAGAAAATCTGTGATGGGAAATGAGACTCTTTGAATCACCGAGAAAAAAACATGAAGAAACTCACTCTATTGTAAGAAGGATTAGATCCTTCCTTAGATCCAGTGGCTGAGTCTTCCTCATCATCTTTCGTTTCTTTGTCTTCGGGTAAATCCTCAGCTTCAGGAGATGAAGAATTTGACTCAGGCAAAGAAGGTTCATCTTTCTTTGAAGTCTTTGTAGAAGAACTTGATTTCACTGGCTTCTTCACACTTCCAGATGTCTTCCTTACGAGCCCATGAGAGGATCCCGATCCTGAAGATCCCACTGATTGAAGGGATTTATGTTTATTGAACTCTGCTATAAAATCAGGTCCCAAACTCTTCACTATTGCCTCCAGCGCTGCTTTGCTGTCTGTGAGTGGAAGGGGAAAAGGAGGCTGTGGGTAGAGCCTTCTGTCTCTCTACAACTCCCTGAAAGGAAGTTGGAGCCAGGTGGGGGTTGGTCTCTTGTCCCAAGGAGCAAGAGGAAATAGCCTCAAGTTGCACCAGAGGAGGTTTAGGTTGGATGTGAGGAACAATTTTTTTTCCCACAGAAGGGTTGTCAAGGCCTGGCCCAAGCTGCCCAGGGCAGTGGTGGAGTCCCCATTCCTGGAGGGGTTTCAAAGCCATGGAGAGGTGGAGCTGAGGGCCATGGTTTAGTGGTGACCTGGCAGCGCTGGGTTGAGGGTTGGACTGCTAAGTTTCAAAGCCTTTTCTAACCTAACCAGCTCTAGGATTCTGTGATTCTACATCAAGAATACAAAAATCAAAAAAGAAAAAAAGTTTTAGAGACTTGAATCTCCTCTCCCCTGCTGACACAACAGTACTCACTGCCTTGGTGCCTTCTGCTAAACTCTGTATCCTGCTCTGTCTGGCTTCTTGTCCTACAGGTTGATGTTTTAATTTATTCTTTAATTTCCTGTACGCTTTCTTTCTGTGGGAAATTTATGTACTGATTATTAAATGCCTCTTTTCCTCATTTTCCTACTCTGAAATGGTTTGCATTTCACCCTCAAGATCTCTCTAGAACTCCCTTTTCCTTCACAGCTTTTCACTTAAGACTTCTTTCCCACTAGGACTCAGTACTTATCAGAAAGATGAGGACAGTCTTTTTAAGTAGGACCTGTTGCAACAGGACAAGGGGCAACAGCTTTAAACTGAGGGGAGATTCAGACTAGATCCAAGGACGATTTTCACTTGCTCTGCTATGAGGACAGGCTGAGAGAGTTCGGGATCTGCAGTCTGAAGAAGAAAAGGCTTTGAGGAGACCTTGGAGTGGCCTTCCAGGATCTGAAGGGGGCTATATGAGGGCCGCGGAGGGACTACTGACAAGGTCTTCTAATGACAGGACAAGAAGGAATGGGTTTAAACTGGCAGAGGAGAGATTCTGACTGGAAGAAGTTAGGAAGAATTTCTTTACAATGAGAGTGGTGAGACACTGGCACAGACTGTAGATGCTCCCTCCCTGGAGGTGTTCAAAGTCAGGTTGGATGAGGCCTTGAGTGACCTGTTCTAGTGGGAGGTGTCCCTGCCTATGGCAGGGGGTTGGAACTGGATGAGCTTTGAGGTCTCTTCTAACCTAAACCATTCTATGATTTTATCTTCAGAGGTCACTTCCAACCCTCCACCATGCTGGGATTTTGGTAGATTCAGATGGGATGTCAGGAAGAAGTTTTTCACAATGAGGGTGGTGAGACACAGGAACAGGCTGTCCAGGGAGGTGCTGGAAGCCTCATCCCTGAAAGTCTTTAAGGCCAGGCTGGATGTGACAACCTGACTTAGTGTGAGGTGTCCCTGAGCACAGCAGCGGGGTTGGAACTGAATCCTTCAAGGTCCCCTCCAACCCTGACTGTTCTGATATTCCATGGGCCCAGCTGAGTTTCCCCCCCCACAGACAGGCAGCGCCCTGCGGCGTGGTGTGTGCAGGCCGTACCTCGCGAGTGGCTTGACCTCCTCGATGACCAATCGTGGCTGGAAGACCTGTGAGGCCGAGGGCTGGCTGACCTGCGAGGCCGAGGGCTGGCCGACCTGCGAGGCCGAGGGCTGGCCGACCTGCGAGGCCGAGGGCTGGCCCTCGGGTGGTGGCGGGAGCGATGCGGAGACCTGGACCTGTGCCTGGGGCTGAGGTGCCTAGGGCTGAGGCGCCGCAGGTGCCGTGGGCTGCGGCTTCTGGGCCTGGGCCGGTAGCGGCCTGGGCTGCGTGACCTGGAGCGTGAGCGGCGATGGTAGTAGCTAGAACTTGGGGGCCTGGAGCGCCTGGGGCTGGGGCTGCCTGAGCTGGAGCGACGCCTCGGGGTCTGGTTTTCTTTCCTCTCCGCAGCATTTCTGGTGGTGCAAAGGCAAATCAAAAAGAGTTTTGACACGACAGAATAAAAAGAACCAAAGTGATAAGGTTGATTGCTAATCCATTGTGCTTTGCACGAGTGGGTCCGAACCCCATCCTTGTGGCTAGTCTCTGCCTGGCTAATATAGACACCACCTTATTTTCCTTTTCACAGCCAATGTTCTAAGTTCTCTCATTAATATTCCAATTAGCCTCAAACCAGCTGTAAAAGGTTAACCCTCCTGGGGGCGTTCTGAACCTGACCCCAGGTGCAATGGTTAGCCCACTCACTTCCTGTCTATATCCCCTATAAAACCAGAGGAACTTCCTCTTTCTCTTTCACCTGCCTGCCTGCCAGCAGCACCCTGGCTCCTGCTGCTCCCGATTTCTGTCACATGACCACCCCACCACGTGGTTGACAACCCCTTCCTGAATCTACCTACATCTATCGTCATCAATCTGGCTGTATATGTATTTTGTACCTTGAATCCCTTCCCCACTCCTCTTTTTGTATCTCCCCTACCTTAAATACCTTTTATTCGTTGTTAAAAGTTTTTCTGTTAACTTCCAAATCGAAGGTGTTTGACCCCTTTTTCCTCTCTACATCTAATTCCCTTTTTTCCAAAGGCAGGGAGAGGGAAAGGCATCCTATTACTGTATTGTTCTCTTGGGTATTTGAGTCTCTGTGAAGTTTGAATCAGACCAATACACCAGCATAAGAGAATCTGGTATTAACCCTTCACATGCTGGTAACCTTTGATGCATGATTTAAGATAGGGAGGGACAACTGGAAAGAGGCAAGGAAGAGAAAAATGACCCATATGGAACAAAAGAAAGCTGCATAGAAAACACTGAAGTTACAGACTGCAGCACTATGGGGAAAAAAATAAGATAGGAAAAGGATCCATGAAAGCCGTGAATTAAAGATAGTTTCCTTGCCTCTTCCAAATTCAGTTTGGAAGTGAGAAACTTTCAGAAGTTGAATCAGAAAGAATGAGTGCAAACGAAAGACACTGGAGAGGAGCACGTGAAGATATATCTACTACTTACTGATGCTCCCTAGAACGTGTTAAAAATAAAGGTGAAGAGATCCATGAGAGAAACCCTCTGTCAGTGCTCAGCATTATCTCAAGAGTGGAGGTCAAGCCAGTGGGGCCAGACTCCTTCCAGTGGTGCCCAGTGACAAGCCAAGGTGCAACAGGCACAAATGAGGACACAAGAAGTTCCACCTAAAGATAGTGGGACCAGGCTGCCCAGAGAGGTTGTGGAGTCTCCTTCTGTGGAGAGATTCCAAACCCACCTGGACACGACCCTGAGCCATCTGCACTGGGTGACCCTGCTTTTCAGCAGGAGAGTTGGACTATGTGATCTCCAGGTCACTTCCAACCCCTACTACGCTGGGAGAATCAGAGATCCTGTGAGCAGTTCACACCCTAGGCAGAATGTCAAACTAATTAATCCAAAGTCACAGGGTGGGGGAGGAAATCAAGCAAAATTTCAAGTCCTATCACTCCAATTTGAATGCAAGTTAAAATAACACATACTGAACCAGACCTCACTGCAATACAGTTTGCATCAGTCCACAAGGTATGTTTTTAAAAACCTAACAGCAGAGACATGAGTTCATGAATTCCAATGTTTGTCCAGCTTGGAATCACCCAGGTCCCCAAGGGATCCAGGGCCTGTGATGTAAGAGCTAAGCCTACATGCCCACTGTCAAACTGGTTTTGAGTTGCAAACCGAAGTGGTTAAACTGGAACAAAGATTCAGACTAAGAGCTGAGAATCACTCCTGCAGCTTAATCAAGCTATCTGCTGCTGGTCAGGCCCACTGCTGTATCACAGCCAGCACCTTCCAAGCTGAAGGACAGTGAGACACAGGTTCAGGAGGAGGCACTGAAAGCATCAGGCTCTAGATCCAGAACTCACTCTCATCTTTGTGAGAGAGTTTTAGCTGCTGGGTCACTTAGTTTATAAAACAATCTGAGGATGAAGCCCACAAAAGCTCCCCACACAAGCTGCTAATGAACATATGACAGCACTAATAAAGCCTGCCAGTAAGCAGAGGAGGAGAATTAATTGCATTAATTACCCATGTACCTATTAATAAAAAGAAAACCTGTAACCAAAAGGCACTTACCTCTTTGAGGAATGAGCCTCAGGGTTCCAGTCAGGGTATCTGTGAGAGAAACGCAACAGTCACCAAAACAGCAGTACTTGAGCACAAGTTTCTCCATTCTGTGCTCCAGGAGCACCAAGGCTCAAGCTCAGCTCTTAGCCAGCAGGTTAAAGTCATTTTAGAAATCACTCAGTGCCCACCCTCATGCCGCAAGAAGAGCACAACCAGCAGGTCAAAAGAGGTTCTCATCCTCCTCTGATGTCACAGTGATGCTATAACCTGAGTTCTGGGTCCAGACCTGTGCACCTCAGCTCAGAGAAAAAAGGAAATACTGGAGGGAGTCCAGCTGAAGGCTCTGAAGATGAGGGGCCTGGAGCATCTCTTCGGAGGAAAGGCTGAGAGCCCTGAGGCTATTAAGCCTGAAGAAGAGCAGCCCCAAAAGGGATCTGATCAATGCTCAGCAAGAGCTAAAGGGCGGGAGGCAAGAGGATGGGGACAGACTCCTTTCAGTGATGCCTGGAGACAGTACAATGGGCACAAACTGGAATCCAGGAGGTTCCATTAGGAGCACAAAGGAAAACTTCTTTCCTGCAATGATGCTGGAGTCCTGGTTCAGGCTGCTCAGACATGTTGTGGAGCCTCCTTCTCCGCAGAGATTTCAAACCCACCTGGACATTGTGACCCTGGACAATTTGCTCTGGGTGACAGCACTTTAGAGGGGGGATGGACTGGATAATCCCTAAAGGTCTCTCAACTCCCACCATGCTGGGATTCAGGAAACCTTGCAACTATCACAGATCACAGTCAGGCACAGCAACCACTTTTAACACCAAGGGAACGTCTCAAACAGGTTCCTTACTGTTGGCGTAAGTGGCGACAGCTTTCAATGTGAGACGGAGTGTTCTGATGCAAGATCCAGTCCTGGGGAGGAGAGAAGACATCCAGAGAAGTTGGGATTAGCACAGGAAACATCAGGACTGGAGCACAGCCTCCAGTTAGGTATTGTCATAATTTACCTTCCATCAAATTTCACCTGCCAAGGCCAAATTTCTCCCTTAAGATTATTACTAAAATGTTTCTTATCAAAAGTGGTTAACAAAGACCAAAGAATTAAGAAGATGAACCAAATATATTTTATCAAACAAGTCTATTCCTCCCAGCAACACACTGGGCTGATGTCACCACACTCTGAACACAAAAGGTTGATCCAGCAGCTGGCTGCATTAAAAGGAAAGCCAACCATCAGCAGTCTTCGCAGGCTGTCAGAGTGGTGATCACCCACACAGCAAATTAAGCTGACTGGATGGGAAGCCCCAATACAATGTGGCACCTTGGAGTCAAATGTTTGCACAGAGGCAGGACTCCACATGCCTTCAGCTCCAGAACCTTCACATCTGATCACTTTACAGATAAAGGTCAACGGAATCAAATCTTCCACACAATTTTACATTAAAAACCACCCAACACCTAAGTTTTACACAGAAAACAGCAGAGGAGACAAACCCAGACTCACAGAATCACTGATCTTGGTCCTCTTCTCCAACCTCAAATCCAACCCTTAACCCAGCACTAAACCATAGCCCTCAGCACCACATCTACAAAGTTTTCCAATCCCTCCAGGAATGGGGACTCATCCACTGCCCTGGGCAGCCTGAGCTGAGCCTTGACAACCTTTTCCAGAAATAAACTTCCTCATGTCCAACCTAAACCTCCCCTGGCACAACCAGAGGCCGTTTTCTCTTGTCCTACTACTTGATTCTTGGGAGAAGAGACTAACTCCACCTGGCTCAAACCTCCCTCCAAGGAGCTGGAGAGTGAGGTGTCCCCTGAGCCTCCTTTACTCCAAGCTGAACAATCCCAGGTCCCCCAGCTGCTCTGCACAAGATTCGTGCTCTAGACCCTTCACCAGTTTCCTTGCCCTTCTCTGGACACATTTCAGCACCTCAGTGTCCTTCTGCAGTGAGGAACAAAAACCTGAACCCACAATTCAAGGCTCAGCCTCACCAGTGCTGGCAGGGTGACAATCCTTGCCCAGCTCATTCTAGCCACCCTATTGCTGATCCAGACAAGGATGCTGTTGGTCATCTTGGTCCCCTCGGTACTCGCTGGCTCCTATCCAGCCACTGTGCTCCAACAACCTCAAGCTCTTTACCACTAGACACTTTCCAGCCACTCTGTCCCAAGCCTGTAGTGTTCACGGGGTTGTTGTAATCAAGTACAGAACCCAGCACTTGACCTTGTTGAACCTCATCCCATTGGTCTAAGCCCATCAATCCAGCCTGGCCAAACCCGTGTGTAGAGCTTCCAACCCTCCAGCAGATCAACACTCCACCCAGCCTTGTGTCACCTGCTAACTGAGGAAGTGTGCCCTTGACTCCCTCACCCAAATCACCAATAAAGAGATTAAAGAGAACAGACCCCAGAACTGAGCCCTGGGGAACAGCACTTGTGACCTACCTAATGAAAGCCACTTCTGCAGTCACACAGAACCAGACAAACATCCAGGTTGGAAAAGCCCCTCAGGATCACCAAATCCAACCTAGAACCCTACTCTACAGGATTCACCTTAAACCATATCCCTAAGCACCACATCCAAACAATCCTTAAACACATCCAGGGTTGGTGACTCCACCACCTTCCTCGGCAGCTCCTTCTGATGCCTGACGAGTCTCTCTGTGAAAAACTTTTTCCTAATGTCCACATCAGTTTGCTACTGAGAAGAGACATGGTGTGGTCTGAAGCTAGCTGTAAGGTACCCTGTCAGTGACAATTAAAGATCCTTAAAACCCAACCTTCAGCTGCTTTCATCTTTTTAATACCAGTCATAATGGCTGATAGTGCAGTGGCAGCCCCAGCTCCACACAACAGGGCTCTGTAAAAGAGTGGCACTGTGAAAAGCCACCTCACTTCTGAGCACATGCCAGTTTAGAAGACAACAGCTGATCCAATATGCAGTTGGCAGCAGCAGGAACTCCTGCTCAGCCACAGAACTGCTGACCATGCTGGCTGAAAGCAAAGCTCGTGATGGTTTACTCAGAGCTCATGAGGTGGAAGAATTGCTGTGAGCAGGGCAGAGCTTTGGCAGCACAGAAGGTGGTGAATGCAGCACCATCAGCCTGTCAACACCAAGATGTGCCATGAGACAGTGACCCAAATGATTTATGCTCACGTAGAAGACAGCAGAGTTCAAGGACATGATGATTTGTGCAAGCAGAACACACAGCACACACCAGTAAAGGACAAGCAGCTCAGCAGCACACATCAATTTTTCCCTAATTTGCCATTACTGAGCCATCTTAAAGCCACCACTGATCTGGAAAGTCAGGCAAGAAAAGAATACTGCTGAAGGGCTACAATAAACTCCTTGTGGAAATGAAATTAGGCTTCGAGCGTCCCACGCCGTGGTCCCACACAACCAACATGCATGCAGAGTTCACCAGATGTTGCTTCCAGGAATCTTCAGCTCCCATCCAATGAGCCTGGCAGGCAACAAAGGGACATTCTCCTCCCTAACAAGCAAAACCTTCTTCTCCAAGCATTTCTTAGGCCAGTGCCCTCTTGCACTTCTCAGTTACAGGAGGCTCCATTTAGAATCACAGAATCATTTAGGTTGGGAAAGACCTTCAAGCTCACCAAATCCAACCATTAAGCCAGCACCACCAGGTCACCACTAGACCATATCCCTCAGCACCACATCTACACAGCTTTGAAACACCTCTAGGAATAGGAACTTCACCACTGCCCTGGGCAGCCTCTTCCAGAGCTTGAAAACCATCTTGGGAAAGAAACTGCTCCTTATGTCCAGCCTAAACCACTCCCAGCACAACTCAAGGCCTCTTGTCCTGCAATTATTCCCAACTTCCTCATCTAAAACACTTCTCTGTAGGACTACTGCTGACACGTGAGCTGTAAAAGAAGTCTGTAGGGAAAAAAAAAAAGAAAAAGCCTGTCCCCAACTTTCTTACAGGCCCCTAAAGTATTGAAAGGCCAACAGGTAGTCTCTCTGGAGCCTTCTCTTTTACAGGCTCAACAATCTCAACTCTCTCAGCCCGGCCTCACAACAGAGGGTTTCACCTCCTCAGCAATGCCATGGCCTCCTCTGGCCCCACTCCCAACAGTGCTGTGCTCAGGACTCCAGAGCTGGCCCCAGCATTATAGGGGGCTTCTTAGCAAAGCAGAGGGGAAGAATCCCCTCCCTGCCCCTGCTGCCCACGCTGCTGGGGACCAACCCAAGACAGGCTGGACACCAGCTCATGTCAAGCTTTTCATCCACCAGCACCCTCAAGTCCCTCTCCACAGGGCTGCTCTTCACCACCCAGTCTGGACTGAGCTAAGGATTGCTTAGCTACTCCAGAGGACATCATCTTCACATTAAATCTATTTAAGCCAGCAAACAAAAACTGTAACACAGACAATGTGATCCCTCATGCTAACAAGAGCACAAATCTACACTGCTGCAGAGTGACACGTGTTCGAGGGCAGAGAAATCCCAGTTTACTATTCCAACACAGCTCCTTTTTCCACTTGAAAATGAAGCTGCTCTTCCAAGTATTCAGAAAATGTCTCAATATGTTGAGGGGTTTGGAAACAGATCTGCAAGACAACAACATTAAGGAGAGATTCCATCTACCCAAAACTAAACCTGGGTACTCTTCATGGAAAAAGGCTGCAGGACATCACTGCACTCATTTTTGAGACACTTTCTGGATCAACAGGCCACTTCGGTATCAATTCTTTAAATGCCCTTTTTAGATCAAAAAAGCCTTTTCTCAACTGTCTTTTCCCAGAGCACAGCACTGTGGACAGCCATCCCTGCCAACACCACTAAAACCTTCCTAGGACAAGTCAGAAGGGCAAATCCTGCACATTTCTGTTGCTCCTCCAACAACAACTTGTTTCAAGTCCATGGTAATCATCATTCATCCCAGCACCACAGTGTTTAATTGCTAAAGTACCTGGTAAGAGAGCTGGAACTGTCTGAAGGACAACAGATGGCCATGTGTAATGTCATGGTGACTTCTCAACAAAAAGTCACCTCCAAATAGCTATAAACCATTCGGTACAAGAGGTGTGCAGGATTATTCTTGATTACAGAAGAAATCCATTTGCTTGCACAGCTGTCAGACACTCAAAACAGAATTCTGCATTTTGGGATGCTGCAGTCATCTTGAGGCTATCTTCAGCTCTGATCTCATTATTTAAGCAGAGAAAAAAAGGCCGACAGAGCAAAATGGTTAAATGAGATGTGATGGGGAATGCCAGAAATGGTTTTCACTCCAAGCCAAACCTCAGTCAATTATTCATTGCAGTTATGGAAGAGCCAAGCTAAAGGAACAAGGAGAAAATTCAGATGATGCAAATAAGATGTTTCAGCCACCACCCAATGGACACTGCAGCTCGAAAGGCAGATGGACACTCAAGAAGCAGGAGTCAGGTCTCGCATCCATCCAGAATCATGTTGGTTTAATACACTACCACCAGGTAATGCTCTTGAAGTCTCTTCCAATCAGCTATGAAGACTCTGCTTCAAGAAAAGGAATTCTGGAGGAGTTTGTATCTACTTCAAGTCTCAGATAAAACAATCCACCACAAAAGACAGCTTGGTGCTGGGAATAACCTGAGCTTGAAACCCAGGACTTCCACCTTGTTGAAACATTTTCACAAGCCCAGAATCTTTGAGCACTGGATAGAGAGGTTCTGCTCCTCAGTCAGTGCCTTTCTTCATCTTCACCCATCTTGTTTCCATCTTATCCCCTTCACCTGTCTACTTCCATGCCACATTGCCACCTTACCAAGACATCATTTAGAACACAGCATTTCTAAACTGCTTGCTGCAACCTCAGAGCCACAGGCTGGTTTAGGTTCGGAGGGAGCAAAAAAAGCCCATCTGGTCCTTCCTCTCCAGTCAAAACCCCCTCTTTTAGTTTAAAAACTATCACCCCTTGTCCTGTCACAACAGACCCTAATGAAATGTCAGAGCTGAGCAGAAAGGTAGAATTCCCTTCCTCCACCTGCTGCCCACATTGCCTTGGATAAAGCCCAGACTATGGTTTTGCTGCCACACATCACCAGCACACACTGAGCTGCCTGTTGAGTGACACCTCCACAGGGTTGCTCTCCATCCCTTCATGCTCCAGCCTGTATTTGAGCCTGGAATTACCTCAGTCCAGATGCTGATCTCATACTTGGCCTGGGTTGAACTACAGGTTTGCAGAGGCCCACCTGTCCAGCTTGTCCAGGTCCCTTCTGGATGGATCCAAGCATTCCAGCACGTCAATCACAGCTCCTGGCTTGGTGTCACCTGCAAGCTTGAGCACCCTCAATCCCACTGCCCATGATCCAGTGTTCAGCAGTGTTGATACAATGACTGACTCCCAAGCTATATGCTTAAGAGAATCCCAGTATGATGAAGCTGGAAGGGACCTCTGGAGATCGTCAAGTCCAAACCCCATGCTCAGGCAGGGTCACCCACAGCAGACTGCTCAAGAAGACAATATCCAGATAGGTCTGGAATCTTCCCAGAGGAGGAGATTCCACAACCTCTCTAGGCAGCCTGCTCCAGGGCTCCAGCACCCTCACAGCAAAAATGATTTTCCAGTCTGTTTAGGTGGAACTTCCTGGGTTCCAGTTTGTGCCCACTGCCCCTTGTCCTGCCACTGGACACCACTGAGTCTGGCCCCATCTGCTTGAACCCCACCCCTTTAGCTATTGATCAGCACTGATCAGAAACCCTCTGGGGCTGCTCCTCTCCAGGCTCAACAAACCCAGGGCTCTCAGCCTTTCCTCCTCACAGAGAAGCTCCAGGGCCCTCAGCATCTTCACAGCCACTGCTGAACTCTCGTGTGCTGAGGACAATACTCCACAGATGCAGCCACACTAGGGCAGAGTAGAGGGAGAGAAGAACATCCCTCGATCTGCTAGTCATAGTCTTCTCCATGCGCTCCAAGAGATCATTCGCCTTCTTGGCCACAAGGGTACGTTGCTGGCCCATGCTGAGCTTGTTGTCCATCAGGATTCCTGTGTCCCTTTTACATGAAGCTGCTTTCCACCAGGTCACTCCCAGGACTTGCACCCCTGAGGGCTCGGAACAGTCTGAGCTGCCCAAGCAGCAAGCAGGTGTACATGAAGAAAAAAAGTGATACAGAACAAAATCAATACACCACAGCTAGAAGAAGCCACAACAGGGAGCAGAAGTTGAGCAGCTGCCATCAGGTGAGGACATGTGGAGAACACACACTTCGCTGCAGCACCTTTTGGACAAGAAGGTATCACCTTGAGTAAAACTTGAGGTAGTTTATGAAGAGGTTTTAGGAATAGCTTTTGCTCTAGTTTAGAAAGCACCAGCAAACAAGCTACTGAACAGATGACATCTTTGGGAAGGGCTTTGTCTAGCAATTAACAACACCTTTTCAATTTCATTCTTCTCCCTCAAGTTCTCAAGGCTGCCCAGATAGCCACATTTCTACCTGGCCTTAAGTGCTTCCAGGGTAAAACAACATGAAAAGGGCTTTTCAGTCTGCAGCCCCAAGACAGCTTCACCAACTTACCCATTCTTCCAGTTTTTGAACACAGAGCACAAAGAAGATTTTGTGATCTTCCATCCTCCTACAAAATGCCTTCCCTCTGTCCTCCCCCTTGGGCTTTCCACACATTTTCTGAAGATTCTTTACCCATGAAACTAATAATGACCTTTGAATTTATTTTTTAATCATTTTTGACATGTTAAGCCTAAGCCTTTAAGGAAAAAAAAAAACCACAGCTATCAGAATGCTTTTATCTCTCCCAGTATTCATCAGTTCCTTCCATTTCTTCCTTTGAGAGGTGAAACTGTTATTGGCTTCCTAGCAAAATGCTCAGTTGACTGAATGAAGCATTTTGCATATCCCTCAGAGCCAGCCTCCAGCCTCTGGGACAGTTTGTGTCACACAGACCACATCTGAAAGAGTCAATCTTTGCAGCTTCATAGGCTACTTTGGTTTAACACAGACTTTGTAGGAGGATGGGGTAAAGAAATGAGTATCTTTCTGCTACCCTACTGAGATTGGATTTTGGCATATATCTGAGTCATCCACATGACATTAAACCCCCAAACCCAGCACAGCAGGAGGTTGGAAGGGACCTCTGGAGATCTAGTCCAACCCACCTGCTAAAAGCAGGGTCACTCAGAGCAGGTTTCTCAGGATGGTGTCCAGGAAGGTGATGTTTTACTAATGGAATCACATCACTTTGGTTGGCAAGGATCTCCAAGATTGAGTCCAACCCTTAACCCAGTACTGCCAGGTCACCACTTAACCACATCCCTCAGCCCCACAGCTTTGAAACTCCTCCAGGGATGGGGACTCCACCACTGCCCTGGGCAGCCTCTTCCAGAGCTTGATCCCTAAAAGACACTGACCTCTACCTGGTTCCAACCTCCTTCCAAGGAGCTTCAGAGAGCCAGAGGTCTCCCCTCAGCTTCCTTTCACCAGGCTGAACAACCCCAAATTCCCTCAGCTGCTCCTCACACGATTTGTGCTCTAGACTCCTCACCAACTCTTCTGCCCTTCTTTGGACATGCTCCAGCACCTCGACATCCTTCCTGGAGTGAGGGGCCCAAAACTAAACCAATACAGTTTAACTACATTGATAAAGGGTTGGTTTTGTCATTCGAAACTCTCTGCAGGAGACATAAATTGCTTTTAATAACAAAAACAGATAATAAACCCAACGTGCATGGCAACTGTGAAATGCAGTTTGGAACAGAAGAGGCCGTGCAGCAGTTTACAATGATTTACCAGCACCAACTTCTATAGCACATCTCAAAACTGGCGACCCGAAGCACAACTCATTTAAGGCCCAGGAAATAATTAGTTCATTAAAAGAGGGCAGCAGATAGGATGCCGAGGACAGGTTTATGGAATAATCTTTGAGAGCCACTCACCTTCATATGAGTGCATTCAATGTTACACAGAGAACACATATGTGGGAATATTCTCGGCGACGTGGCATAGTAGTCATTCATCATTGATGGGGTGGGCAACTTTTTGGTCTTCTGGGCATCAGATTGTGGAAAGACAGGAAGCCAGGATGCTTTCACAATGCCAAAAGGAGATCTAAAGGGCTCATTGGAGGCCTGTGGTTGGTAGGGCTTGGCTGCCGCTCCCGAGCTGCTCTGGGTATTAGGCTGGTTCGTTCCAGACTCATGTTGAGGCCTCTCATGAGGGTTTACAGCTGGGAGTTCAGTTGGAAAGGGTGGTTGGGCCATCGGTGGCATCACGTGCTGGGATATGGGCTGCTGGACAATAGGAGGCATGACAGGTGGCATGATGGGTTGTACCATGGGTGGCATTATGGGTGGCATTATAGGAGGCATGATGGGTGTGATCACAGTCTGGGACACAGGTTTCACCCCGGGGAGTCCAGGAGGTGTCACGCACATTACAGCCACCTTCGCCGGAGCCTCGGCTGGAAAAAAGGTCCGAGTGTTGGTGGAGTCGATCTGAAATCTTGTCTGTTTGATCAGATCTTCAACTTGAAACACCGGATTGCAGGGCACAGCAGGCGGCGGGACAGCCACTGGCACGTTTTGCTCACGCGGGAATTCTTCCCTCTTCTCCGTGCTCGGCACTTCAGGAGCGTAGACACGAGCTTCCAGAGGCTCCTCAGGCAGCACTTCAGGGTTGAAAGGACGCACCTCAAGAGGGTCCTCAGTGTAACCATACTTGCTCGCGTGGCCGTAATCGATCACTTTACTCTTGACTGCTGTGCCACTAGTACCACCTGCGGGTTCTTCTCCCCGGCTCTGATTGGGTAAGCCAGGTAAAGGATGCCCCATCTTACGAATCCGGATTTCTCTCAGGATCAGTGGCATGTTCTCGGGTGTCAGCTGATCATCTGGATACCGGCTGAGCTCCTCCAGATCTTCGTTGGACAGCCCAAAGCTTGCTAGGATACTGGAGGCACTTTCTGGCGTGTAGCGGTTCTGGGCATTGGAGTTCTGCTCCGGGATCCGTGCCGGGGCAGGTGGCTTTTGCCCAGTCATCCCAGGTGGGCAAGGGCCGCTGTCCCAGCAAGTTGGGTGAGGCGGCTCTCCCTTCTGCTCCTGGTGTAGGTTTGTCTTCTCTTTCACCTTCCTTGGATCGGGCCTGTGCAGAGTTACCCGAACATTTATTCTCTGGGAACCTGTCCACTGCAGTGTCTCCTGCCCCGAAAGTCTCGGTGCTGCTCCTTGAGGTGCTCCAGGCGCAGGTTTTCTCGGAGGACCTCCTGCACCTCGGCCCCTAAAGGATCCTGGAGGCTTTGTGCCAGAAGGATTAGGTCCTCTCGGCCTCGGAGGTAAAGTTCCTCTAGGGCTAAACATTGTGCTTTTCGGAACCACCTGACTTAACCAAGCATGAGGAGGTGCAGAAGTGTTGGGAGCAACCGAGGTCAACTGCTGAAGAGCCAACTGTGTCTTAATGTGAGCAAGCTGTAAAGGAGGAGGGCCCAACAGAAGTGGGCTCCCAATGCCAAGGTTCAAGGAATTCACAAGTGGTGCGAAACTTTCCAAGAATAACACAAAGCTGAAAGTTAAAAGACAAGGATTAGATGGTTTGATCTTTTCAGCTACATTACGCTGCGGGGTCTAGAACCAGTGAGAACAGAGGTCATAACAAGGTGTTTTAGTCACAGTTTAAATGGTACTTTGGGATTCAAAACTCAGAGGAACAAGTTTGGTTGTTTTTGTTTTTTTTTTCACTGCAGAACATCTTAACACGCAGTGGTTAACAGGTAATTAAGGAAAGGAACTTAAGTTCAACATCACAGACAACATACCTGCAGATGACACTCAAAACTTTTCCAAAACTTGGCATTTCAGTGCTTCAGGACAGTTTGGATTTATTTACAATGACAATAAGCCAAAGTAGTAAACCCCATTTATGAGGCAAGAACCAAGTGAAAGCAGTCTGTAGATGTTACAAACGCCAGTGGCTTGGTTACAATAGTTTGTAACCTCAACAGTTACAACTGAGATGTCAGTTCACTCTGGGCTCGATCTGAAGATAGCAGCAGAGTTATTCAGGAGGACACTCCCATGACCACTCTCAGGGGTAAACTACTATACCCTGAAAGTATTCCAAGGGTGTGACAACATTTAAGCTCTGTGGCTAGAAAATACTCTATTTCCAGATGTTAAAGGCAAGATCTTGGATTGAAACAGCTTGCAACAGGTATAAGGTCACACAGAAACTGGAACCATCTACTTATAAGCACAAGGGCTATGGAATCTGTCAGCTTTTATCTCAGCTCAAGCCACCAAGAACTTGGTCCCATCAAGCAGTAAAAGAATGTACAAATGCAGGTAGAATAAGACAAAGAGATGCTCACACTAACAGATTTAAAAAAATAATGAAGTACCATCAAGGCTGAGAAATTCTTGTAGCAGACTCCGAGCAAGGTGCCTCATCTGCAGGGCCAGCAGACAGAAAAATCCAAACAAATCCTCACCCCACCCCTTGTCACTTAATCTCCCCAAACCAGACAATCAGCTGGTGTCATTCTTCTCACAGTTCTAGATGAGGTCTGAATGAGGTTTGCTAGCAGCTTTGCACCAAGTGTACCTCTAGCAGGGCTTGCAGACACACTTGGGTGTTTCTGAACATACACTGGACCTCTGCAGCATTGAGGTTCTGATCTCACCAAGGCTACCTTCATCACAGGTATGGTTTTCAAATCCCACTTGAAAAAAACAAACACCTCTGTATGGAGACAATTCAAGAGACTGGAGATGGCTCTCTCATATCTGTCATCTGTAAGGATTGAAGCTTGAGAACTACAACTCAATAAACAAAAGTGACACAGCTACAGCTTGAGAGAGGTCAACCATGGATAAGCTGCAGGAGACTCAGATTTTATAGCTGAATCCCTCTGACTTGTTGCTGCCTCTACACTTTTGAGTTCTTTTAGAAATTATTTAACATTAATTATGTACAAACTGCAGTCAGGCCAAGGACAAAAAGCACCTACAGTAACATCATCCATCTCTCTTCATCAAAAAAAAAAAAGAAGCCATAACAAAGAAAAGATTCCCACCAGACAATCCCAGAACACCAGGCTCTCATCCAACATCTCCCTCAACAAATTAAATCATATTTAAATGGCAGCTGCATATCAGGCCAAGTTCACCCAAGCCATTTTCAAAACAGACCATGAAGCAAACACTTCAAATCATCCCATGCCTGCCCTTGAAGACTTGCTGCTTGCTAAAGCTCTCAATACTAGAAAGCAAAAAACAACACGCTAAAGCTCTCATTGTGAGAGTGAACAGAATCAGAGCCAACCATGACCAGTGTGAAGATATCAGCAGAGCTCAATTTAAAAAAATCACACAAACGTTTGATTTGGAAAAGACCTTTAAAATCATCAAGTCCAACCCTTAACCCAGCACTGCCAGGGCACCACTAAATCAAGGTGCTCAGCACCACATCTCCACAACTTTGAAACCCCTCCAGGGATGGAGATTCTATCACTGCCCTGGGCAGCCTCTTCCAGGGCTTGACAAACCTTTTGCAGAAGAAATTGTTCCTCACGTCCAACCTAAGCCTCTCCTGGCGCAACTTGAGGGCACTTCTTCTTGTTCTTGGCAGAAGATGGGCTGGGCCCAATTGGAGAACAAGGCAATCCCAGGGAATTTCAGTTGCAGTAAAGGCACAAGAGGTGTACTGTCAGATCTTCATTCCTGGTCCGTGCTGGGATGATATTACTTTGGTGTGAACTCTTCTTGTTGATTTGAGTGAATAGTGTGCAGAGCATGTGATGAATGTGTATTTTAATGATTATTCTTAATTACATGATTCACAGAGGCGTGGAATGTGTTGGGTTTGCATGGAAAGGGTTTGGTCTTCTCTTACAGAACCTCCTACATAAGGTTCCCCTCCACCCAACTCTGCAGCCTGTCCAGGTCTCACCAAGGCAGCACAGCCTGACAGGGTGTCACCCATTCCTCCAAGTTCTGTATCATCAGCAAACTGGCTGAGGGTTCACTCTATCTCTTTGTCCAAGTTTTTGATGAAGATGTTGAACAAGACCAGACCCAGCCCTGACACGGTGAGCTACCTCCAATTAGACTGCATCACTGATCACAACCCTCTGAGCTCCATCCTTCAGCCAGGTCTTAACACACCTCACTGTCCACTCATCAGCCCTACACTTCCCGAGCTCACCTAGGAGGATGTTATGGCAGATAGTGACAATTATGCAAGATATTAATTAAACAAAACAGTCACAGAGAGGCTTTTCTCAGAAGCAGCCAACCGAATGCTGCCATCTCTCCTATAACAACACTGGATCTGTCCCCTGACCCTCCAAAAAAGTTAACCAGCAAACAGCCTTGGAATTGGATGCTCCCTAAACAGAGCCACAACAGCCACGTCCTCAGCTGCTGCACTGCTAGAAGATAGGCACCAAGACCAGTCTCCTAGAGAAGACTGGCACCAGCATTTGAAACAACCTTCCTGGATCAGGGAGGACTTGACTCACCACTGCAACAACTCAAATGGATTTGAGCACATCCAAGACATTTGTTTCCTCCTCACCTGGCCCCATCAACAACTCAAAAAGCAGCAAAATGAGGTCAAGCATATAAACAGTCTCAGATTCCCTTCTGTTCAGTCAAGCACTGCAGTGAAGCCTCCATCAGCTGGGTCTCCTAACTGACCTTCTCAAATGAAATGCTGGAAATGACAGTTGAAAGATAAAGCCATGCCAAGAGCAAGGAAACAATGCTCTGGACATGAAAGGCCAGAATGTCCCCTCCCTCTTCAAGGGGAGCTCTGTTTGGGATGTCTCTGCCTGTGCTGGTGCAGTGACATCCTGACTGGTCTCATAGCGGTCACCAAGCAGCTTGCTGATGCTTCATCAGAAGTGCACCATAGGTAGAATTCCTAAAAGACCACTCTCCTCAGATGGAAAAGGTAGTCCTTGAAACTTAACATTTCAGAGCCTCACAGAAAAGCCAGACACCAGCCTTCTGATTTGCCTTTAAACTGCAAAGACCATTTCACAAAGCTTCCCAAAATGGATGGGTCAAAGAAATGTTCTGGCTAGCTGCCTGCTTAGAGAACACCAGCATAGTGGAGCTGGAATGGACCTCTGGAGATCTCCTAGTCCAAATTCCCTACTAAAGCAGGGTCACCCACAGCAGCTTGCCCAGGATCATAATGTCCAAGTGGGTTTGGAATCTCTCCAGAGGAGACACTACAGCCTCTCTGGGCAACCTGTTCCAGGGCCCAGCATCCTCACGGCAAACAAGTTTCTCCTCCTGTTGTGGTGGAACCTCCTGGGTTCCAGTTTGTGCCCTTTGTCCTGTCACTGGGCAGCAATGACAAGATTCTGGGCCCATCCTCTTACTCCCCACCTCTTCAGCTCTTGCTGAGCGTTGATCAGATCCCCTCTGGGGCTGCTCTTTCCAGGCTCAACAGCCCCAGGGGTCTCAGCCCTCCACAGGCAGGCCAGCACTCAGCAAAGCTCTTTGGAAGCCCAAACCCTCCTCTTTCTTTCTCCACCCATCTGTAACACTAAGCAGGACATCACAGGGTACAAAACCAGCAGCTGAGTGAGCTAAACATTAATGTTGTCAAATACTAGTGAAGCAAAGCAAAAAAAAACATTACGTAACTATCTCAAATATGAAAGCACCTTGAAAAAATTCAGAGGCTGCAGTTGCCTAAAAGTAAACAAGATAAGGATGTACTCACTTGGGGGGTGACCTCAGACACTCACTCCTCACCATCTCCCCACCCTGATCAGATGGGGAAATTAAAACAAAAAAGCTGATTAATATCTCAAGGACTGGGGGCAAGAGGATGGGGCCAGATTCTTTTCAGTGGTGCCCAGAGACAGGACAAGGAGTAATGGGTACAAATTTAGAATCCAAGAGGAAAACCTTTGCTGTGAGGGTGCTGGAGCCCTGAAGTAGGCTGCCCAGAGAAGCTGTGGTGTCACCTTCTCTGCAGAGTCCAAATCTGCCTGAACATTTTGATTCTGGGCAAGCTGCTGTAGGTGACCCTGCCTCGGTGGGGGGCTGGACTGGATGATCCCCAGAGGCCCCTTTCAACACCCACCATGCTGGGGTTCTGTTAAGGTAAAGGCATTCAGTGCCTCCTCCCACAGACAGAAGATGCTCAACCAGGATTAAAGCCCACAGCCTGGCAAGTCCAAAACCTCCTTCCTCTATCCCACTTTTCACTGCCATGCAAGTCATTACACAGCATGGAACAGCTTCTGTTCCTCTTTTGTTAGCTGGCAGGGACCTGACTATTACAGTATCAACCGTGACCATGCTCATCTTGCCACTTCAGGCCCAAGGCCTGGATCTCCTTTGCAGGTCCCTTGACCTTGTTCTATTTTATGCTTTCAGAAGGCTCTGGATTATTCTTCTCTTTTCTCAAACATCTTCCATGGTGTCTTGCTCAGGACAACGATGTCAGTGTACAGCTGGTCTTCAGCAGGCACTACAATCCACCAGAGCCTTGTGCTCCAGTACCAGGCCATCAAACCAATACCAACCAGTCAAACCAATCACCCCTCTTTCTGTCTGGCCACCCTACTCCTGGCTGGAGCACTCAGCTTCCAGCTCCTGCAAGTTGACCAGACTTCTCTCCAAGAGCAGGAGAAGCAGAAGCCTCAGCCCTTCTGCTGCATCTAGGCCATCCCACCATCACCAGGCACTGCTGGATGATGCCAGTGTGTCCACCACCAACCTCTGCTGCACAGCTCATTGGTGTTGGACATCATCCAGATGCCTGCACACCTCCACTACTTCCCTTTGAGTAATGTGCTGGTCCACAGTCTGCCAGATCTCTCTTGAGGAAACCCTTCATCCTCAACAGATATTTGTGCTGATCTCATACTGGTACAGATACAGTGTCCATGTGTATCATCCTTAGATCCAGGAACCCTCCAGATCCTTTGAGGGTGCTGAACAGGCTGCTGGCACCTTCTGGCAGTGCTGAGGCATGCCTCCTTCAGCGGTATGCCTTTTTGGGCTCACACACCTGCTCAGGAAAACACTCCCAGGCCATGGGAGGCGAAAACTGCTCTAGGCTCCTGCCCAAACCCTCCCACATGTTGGTGCCACCCAGGAGCACATTCCCAACTGCCATCCCTAGCCAGGTGGATCCACAAAGAGCTGAACACAGATGAGTGGATTCAGCGTGTGAGATGGCAGCAAGGCACTACTGTTACAGTGAAAAATCAAAACCAGGTTCACCAGTACAATAACATCTCAGTCACATCAGATTCTTCAAGAAACCATGAGGCTGTTGCAACAAGGTTGGCAGGATTCATCTCAGAGGAGGAGAAAGGTGGAATTGCTGTTTGTCTCCAGGGGATGGTTCCCAGAGTACTGGGATGACAGCAGCCAAATACCAGACCAGGCTCAAAGCTCTGCTTTTACCACAGGTTTCCCAGACAAAACAAAAAATCCACAGCAAACACCAAAGGCTGGAAGCTGCCATTCCAAAGCCCTACAAGCAGCACAGCACTAAGTTGTCTAGCACACTCCAATCAAACCTGTTATCTCTCCACCCCTGCTCCGACTTTTCTCTCAGCTCCAAAAAGAATGGCGGGGTGCTGATCCTGGCCAGTAGCCAAACAACCCCAAAGCCATTTGCTCACCCCCCAGTCTCCACCCTGGCAGGACAGGGAGAAAAGGAAGCACAAAATGTGAGAAAACTCACATGTTATGGTAAAGACACACAAAAAAAAACAAGTAAAGCAAAAGCAACTATTACCATCTCCACAGGTAGATCAGAGCAAAGACAGACTCCAAGCAATTATTATCTTGGAAGCCCAAACGACCTTTTTCTTCTCCTCCAACCCAGTTTTTAGTGCATTACATGGTTGGAAACATCCCTTTAATCATTCCAGCTCACAGCCATGCACTGTTCCAGTAAAGAAAGCCCTGACACTGAACAGCCTGAACACCTGTGGTGACCATCAGTTTAACCACAAATCCAAACCACAGCTCCTAGGCTGCTGTGCAGACAATTAACTCCACCCTGGCCAGAGCCCAGCATTGCTCAGTAAAATAATCCATGCAAACAGCCCCAAAAGACTCCATTCCACACCAGCACCAGTGGGGCACAATGCATGAAGTTCATACAAGCGGAAAAAAACAACTCAAACCACACAATCAGCAGAAGTTTTTTCAGCAAGGAAAAACAGGACAAAAAAGGGCAATTTAGCCCAAACCATATTTTGGAGCAATATAAATCCTGCATGCTGGCTGGGAAGTGTATTTACGTAGAGACATCAGCTCTAAAGCACGCACAGCTCTGCACATTCTGAACCAATGTAGCCAGAAACCTTGCAGACAAAGAGCAAACACTAATATTTCTGCCTAAAACTTACTTAAAAAAAACCCAAACTTCATTCAAAATATTGAACTTGATGACAAAGTAGGAAACCATTCTCTTTACCTTCAAAGACTCAAAAAAAGTGTCAATGTTCTTTCCATTTCATATCCAGAAGAGCTCCTTTCTGGGAAGGACTAACCTGAGCACAGTTGAGATTCCACTGAGCTCAGTACCAAAACCAAGCTGCAAGATACTCAGGAGGGAAGGAAAAGGAATCCAGTGGAGCTGGGAGTTCTGTAGCCACTCACAACTCCACCCTTGGGCAAATATCCCTCAGTTGTATCAGCCATCAGAGATGCTGAAGAGTTCAATCTAGTCCCTTATGTCCTCCACCCTTCCAGCCCAGCCTGAGCATGCTGCTAGTTCTGGCAGATGATTTTTTCCCCTCTTTAAATCAGAAAAACACGCAATTAAAAGATACTTATTGCCCCTGTAGGCTCACTTCTCAACAAGGAAAACAATTACTTTTACACCCACCTTCATGAAGAGCTCACAGCCTATCTATCATCTAATATTCTAAAGGACTGTTGGATGATCACATACCAGGAAGAGCATAACCTAAAAGTAAACACACATTTCCACAGCAACTCCAGGCTAGAAACCAGGATGGAAGATTGTTAAGGTCTTTTTATCAATTAACTACTTCTTCAAAATAACCCTATATAAAAAAAAGAAAAAACATTTAAAACCCATAAAGCTGTATCACTGTATTAAAGAAATTATAACTGAGCAAAAATACTACAGCAGCACATGTCCAGGCTGCTAAAAATCAGGTTAAAGTCTAAATTCACAAGGTTCCTGGGTGAGCCCTATGAACCAGCCTGTGCTGAAAGACTTTGTTGTAGGTGAAAAGCAGCTTTGTTTCTGTCGTTTTAACCAGACGCAGACCAATTACTGCCAGCTTCAAAGCAAAGAAATGGGAAAAGTATCATTTTAAAGCCCACACACACAACTATAAGGTGCTAAAAACATATCTGAGCTTTCAAAGGTGATGAAAGCCAATCTCTTCAGCTAACCACAACCAGTTCCTTCATTCAACGGCCACTTCTAAAGCCAAAACCACTATTCCCAAAGTGTCATGTGGCTTTGCTTCCATGCAGAGTGCTGAATTTATGGATTCAGAATCACAGGATTGTCAAGGCTGGAAGGGACCTCAAGGATCATCCAGTTCCATGCCCACTACCATGAGCAAGGGCACTTCACACTAGACCAGGCTGCTGAGAACCACATCCAGTCTGGCCTTAAAGACCTCCAGGGACGGAGCTTCCACCACCTCCCGGGGCAACTTGTGCCAGCGTCTCAGCACTCTCACGGTGAAGAACGAAAGGTCTCAGCTTTCACTGGAATGCAGCTAGGCTCAGAAAGCCAGTGGGGCAAAAAGCTGAGACTGGGGTGGACAAGGGTTGCACTATCGAACTTTTCCAATCAGTAGGCACGCTGCCGGGGCGTCAAGAGCCCGGCTGCAATGCAGACAAGTCTCCTGGCCCCGTTTCCAAGTGCCTCTTTTATTCACCTGCCTTTTGCAAGCGACAACACAAGGCGCAGGGTCCGGCTCTTTGCCTGCAGCGCCTGGCAGGCTACTCCTGCCCCAACGCTGCCGTGCTGAAGCCCCTCCGGTAGCAAAATAAAACACAGAGAGGCGTCGGCGGCCGCCAGCTCCAAGGCCGTGCAGCGCCTATAACCGCTCAAAACACGCCGTTCTCCACCGGCTGCTTCCGTTCGCAGCAATCCAGGCCGTTACACCGCGGGCAGCCCACGCCAGCGCTGCTCCCAGGCCTCGCTGTGGCTCGAGGGGCGGGGGGGAGGGAGGAGTCCGGCGGGCGACCGGGGCCGGGCCCAAGGGAGTTGCTGTGGGGGTAACGGAGGGTGCCGTCTCCACCCGCCGCCATTTTGTGCGTCCCCCTCAGCCCCCGCTGCGCCACACAGGGGCGATGGGCGACCAAGCTCCTACCTCCGGCGGGGAGCTAACGAGGGGCACTACCCGCAGTCGCCCTTCGCTACGCTTCCTTGCTACGCTTTCTCCGCCGCTTCCTGCCGCCGGCTTTCTCTCTCCGTCGCGGCCGAAACCAGGCGGGCCGAGCCAGCAGCAGAGATGGAGCCTCAAGGAGGGAGAAGCGCAGACGGCGGCTGCGCGCTAAGAGGCCGAGCGCAGCGCGCGCCTGCGCAGAGCAGGGAAGCAGAGGGCGCAGGCGCAGTGAGCGCCGTGAGGCCGAGATGGGCGGAATCTGGGCGTGAGGGCGCTGCCGCGACAGGGGAGCTGCGCATGCGCGGCGCTCGTGTGGCGCCAGCCCCATCGCCGCGGAGCTCAGCCAGTTCCAACCCCCTGCCATAGGCAGGGACACCTCCCCCTGGAACGGGTCGCTCAAGGCCTCATCCAGCCTGGCCTTCAACACCTCCAGGGAGGCTGTGGATCTAAGATCACATTCTGTGATTCTGTGCTCCGGAACCTCCCCAGGCAACCTGTGCCAGTGCCTCACTACCCTCACTGGAGAGACCTTCTTCCTAACATCCAGTGTGAATCTCCTCTCTGCCAGTTCAAACCCATTACTCCTCAACCTGTTACTACCACACCTCGTCAATAGTCCCTCCCCAGCCCTCCTGCAGATACCAGAAGGCCACTCCAAGATCTCCTTGAAGCCTTCTCCAGGCTGCAGAGCCCCAGCTCTTGTAGTCTGTCCTCATAGCAGAGCTGCTCCAGCCCTCTGAGCATCTTTGTGACCTTCCTTTGGACTTGCATGCTGGGATTGCCCTTGCTGCAGGGAGCCTCTGTGCCATAGAGGCGTTTGGGTTGGGAAGGGGCTTTGAGTTCACAGAGGCCAACCCTTAATCCAGCATGGCCAGGTCACCACTAACTGTATAGGTGGGCAGAATCAACTGGGTTGGAAGAGACCTCCAAGGTCATCCAATCCAACCTATCACTCAGCCCTATCCAATCAATTAGACCATGGCACTAAGTGCCCCATTCAGTCTTTGCTTGAACACCCCCAAGGATGGCGACTCCACCACCTCCCTGGGCAGCCCATTCCAATGGCAGTCACTCTCTCTGTGAAGAACTTCCTCCTAATATCCAGCCATGGATGTACATTTAAGGCAATTTGAGAGAGGAGGGCTCCAGGCATCCTCCTCTTCCCTCCCTGAACCTCCTTCAGCAACACCACGGGCTTCTGGAGTTGCCCTCTCCAGCGGCTCCCACCTTCTGTTTCTCCAGTCTGTGTTGAGCTCTGTGCACAGCCCCAGCATATCTCACAATATCTCAGCCCCAGAATATCTCTCCCTCTGGAGATATTCAAGATCTGTCTGGATGCATTCCAGTGTGATCTGTTCTGGGTGATCCTGCTCTGGCAAGGGGACTGGACCAGATGAGCTTTTGAGGTCCCTTCCAGCCCCTGACATTCTGTGATTCTATGAACCTGTGGCTCCCCTCTGCTGAGCTCCCTTTCCACATTGCCTTGGGTTTGACTGTGAGCCAGCAGCTGCCTCAGTTTCTCTAGCGAAAACAAGCAAGAAGCCCAAGACTTCAGCAGCACTGACTCAGAGGAGCTGTCTGTGTTGATGACTGGAATGATCTTTGCTTTTGCAGCAGCAGTGCCAACACCTGGTAGCTCCAACAAGCATGCTTCCCCAGGGTATAGTGACTCAGTGTCCTCAGATGCAGCTTTCCCAAGGTAACCATGAGCTGAGGTCTGGCGCTGACCTGCAAAAAGCTTTGTCACATTGGGTGGCCCTGCAAGGTTTCGGCACAGGGAGCTATTGTTGCTCCCATGAAGCACCTCTGCAGAATCACAGGCTCCCTTCCAAGGAGACAGAAGATGCCTTGAAGAGCTGCCACATTATTTCCTGAAAATACCAAAGCAGCTGCCAAACCTAACCATGGAGACAGCCAGAAGCAGCTCCTGCTGCAGTGCCAAGCGCGTATGGTCTGCAGCAGGACCAGCTCGTCTCCAAAACCACATTTTCTTGCATGGGGGAGCATCTTCCCAGAGCTGCTGAAAGCACCACATCTAGCTGCAAACGTGGCAGACAGCAGGCACCCACTCAGCAGCCTTTGGAGCAGCCTGGGAGTGAGCTGAGCAGCCGTGGACTGGCTGCCCTGCAGATCCCTCCGGCCATACTGCTGTGAAGTCACTTGGGTGGTGTTCGTCTTGCTCCTCGTGTTTGAGCTCCCACAGACACTGAGTAAAATCAGCCAAAATTAAATCACTGCTGCTGGATTTTTCTGGGCTGACACAGAAAGAGGTCAGTAGTTGTTGTCTCCAAAGCAGGTTTGGTTCTTCTCCCAGCGTATCAGAGTCTTGGTAGCTCCTAAAATCCTTTAGAAGTTCAGACTTCCACTTAGTTTTGGCTTTGGAAACCTGCTTAGAGCTGTCTAGTCCTGCAGCCTATAGACCACAGGCATCCCTCACTCCCACTCCCAGCACTCCAAGGGGAATCAAGAAGCTTTTGGATAGCTGGAAACTCTATTTCTGAAGCTTGGGACTCAAACTTATAACTAAATTAATATGATCTGTTTCTGCCCTATCATTCTTGAGCCAGCCTGAAGATCTTCACTGACAAGGTTCTCTGTTGTGAACTAGAAGACAGCTTTATGGTGAGACTCCAAGAACCTGACAGTAATCGTGGTTTTAGGAGCATCCCAAGGGCAGACTCCAACCGACTCTGCTCTGGAGATTTTAATACCTCGTTGGCAAAGAGCCACAGCATCAGAAAGGTTGGAAAACATCTCCAAGATCATGGAGTCCAAGCCTTAGCCCAGCACTGCCAGGTCACCACTAAACCACAGCCCTCAGCACCACATCTCCACCACTTTTAAGCCCTTCCAAGGATGGGGACTCCACCACTGCCCGGAGCAGCCTGGGCCAAACCTTGACAAACATCAAGGGCAAGAAGTTGTTCCTCGTGTCCCACCTAAAGCCCTGGGGCAGCTTGAGGTCATGTCTTCTTGTCTTATCACTTGTTCCTTGGGAGATGAGACCAACACCCAGCTGACTTCAGCCTCCTTTCAGGAAGCTATAGAAAGCCAGAAAGCCTCCCCTGAGCCTCCTTTTCTCCAGGCTGAACACTCCCAGTTCCCTCAGCTGCTCCTCACCAGATTTGTGCTCTAGACCCTCCACCAGTTCCATTGCTCTTCTCTGGACACAGTTCAGCACCTCAATGTATTGAGAAGACTCTTGGGGTGTAGCCACAAATTGAGAGGAGCTGTTTTTTCACATCTGAGTTCCACTTTGAGCTGAAGCCTCAGGCCAAGATGGTCACTGCTGAGGAGCAGACCCATGTGCAGTGCTGAGAGCTGGCTACACCTTGTAGAAGAAACATAAACAACAGGGTCAGGAAGGAGCTGAAGCAGACAGCAGGGGACTCCGCTGGGGCAGCTTTTTGACTCATCCAAATTCTCTGGCTCCCAGCTGCTCTCCCATCCCCACCAGATCTTGCCCCAGGTCTGCTTCCCACCCACTCTTGGTGCCACTCCAGCCTGTCTGGGCAGATGGGTGTTAATATTCCTGCAGGCTGTGACCTCGGGGACCTGGCTGGTGGTGGCAGAGCTCCAGGTACTTTTCTCCTGACAGGCTGGGATCTGGCCACTGTCCCTGCTCCCCGTGACAGCGTTGGCTGGCTCAGCCCACAGCCAGCTCTGGGGAGGGGTTGGATGTGGTTAACTGGGATTCATCTCCACAGGTACAGAGGGGCATTGGCAATTCTGGGACTTCCCCCCTAGAAGTGATGCAGCAGGTCTGATGCTTTCCTCTGAAGCAAGCTGGGTGAGTTGTCTGCCTTAGACCTTCTAGGAAAGCTGTGGCCAAGTCGCTGTGCCAGGGGTACCCATGGATGCTTCAGGCCATGTTTGCCCACTCTGCTTCCCCCCTACAGCTGTAAGCTGTGCAGGGAAGGACCTGGCCTTGGGCTGGGGCACTTTGCTTCTCCATACTCTGCGGGCACTTCTATCCCCATGGCAGCCAGGAGCGTTCCCAGCAGATGGTGCCTCTGAGCTGGTGGAGCTACTGCCAGGCTGGGATCCTGTCTCACTGTTGGGGACAGGAGACATGCAACCTTGTGTCCCTGCTGGGGACAGGGCAGGGGACGTGCAGCCCTGTGTCCCTATCCCTGCAGAGACATGCTGGTGGCCATGACTGCACAGGGGGCCAAGGATGACCATGTTTGACATTCCCTGGTCAGCAGCTGTGGCTGGGATTGTGTGTGACCACGTTGGTGGCATTCCAGGACTAACTCAGACACTCAGTGGCCTTCACTGACCTTGTGGCTCTGCCCTTGCCTGTCACCTCTCTGCTTTTGCTCATCACCCATCCCGTTAACCCCCCAGGATCCGGATGGAGCTAGAGACAGAGCCATGACTGTCACAGGGGTCGATGACAACCCCTCTCTTACCCAAAGCAATGCAGTAGCCCCCAAACCTCTGTCCTCAACAGCTCAAGTCCTCACCTTGGAGCTCCAGGTCCATAAGGGTACCCAAAAGCTGAAGGAGATCCACGGGTGGGATTGCAGGGGGAAGGTCAACTGCACATCCACCACAGCCACGGTGGGGCCACAGCATGGGGACCCACGCTGACAGCAGAGAACTGTGGAGCTGCTGCACTTGGGGACATCTCCTGCCCCCATGATGCATCCCCAGGGCCAATCCCACAATCACAGAACGGACTGCCCCAACCTGTCCCAGCTCCCCTCGTGCCAGCTGATGCCCAGCAGCACCTCCAGAACCCCTCCGGCATCTCCCGCACCTCAAAACCCACCTGCTGGACCATCCCCCTGTGGCAGGGGGGTGGTGTCCTGCACCTCCCCTGAGCAGGCTGTGTGGCCAGGACCTATTTTTATCCTGTCTGGTGGCCGAGCCCAGTCCTCAGCCATACAAGGAGCCATCAGCCGCCCCAGGAAGGGGGATTGTCACCTCCCTGGAGCAACCTGCTCATCTTACATCATGAGTGGCCACCGTGGACATCCAGCTCGCCTCTTGAGGACACTTTGTGATGTTTGTCCCCCTGGTACCCGGCTGCTGTTTCTCCTGCAGCCCTGCCGAAGCAGTTTTGCTTGCTGGAACATCTCCGCAACGAGCAGAAGAGCCAAGTGACACTAGCAACAGAGGCACCAGGACCTTGCTCAGGGCCATCCCACCGCGCAGTGTAGGGGCTAAGTATTGCACACGTGTGTGCAGCCCCACACACACACCTGAAGGTCACACAAGAGAAAGGAGGGTCCCTGGACCACGCAGCATCCCTTCTTTGACTCCCAAACCGCACAGCCCTCAAGGTGGAGCTTCCTGCCAGGAGCTCCTCACCTCCCCACTGCGTGGGGACCCCCTGTGGCCAGGGGCCATGGGGACTCCCTGAAGCTGCCGCTCCTCTGCCTTCCCATCTCCAATGGAAGGGATCTGGGGTCACCCCTTTCTGTTGTGGGGGTCCCCTATGGGCACCCCTCCATGGGTCAGACTCACACCCATGAGTGTGGCTGCTTTTCCTACCCAGCACATACCCCAATGGGGGTCTGGGGGTGTCAAGTGGGATGGGGGGGACACCGAGGGGCTGGGGAAGGCTCAAACCCTCCCCTCCTAAACCCACCCCGCCGGGCATGGGGGGCTGGGGGGAGCCCCGGGGCCGCGGCACTCACCGTCCGAGTGGGTCAAGGGACAGCGGGGAGCCGGGGGCTGGGGACCGTTGGGGACGCCGTTTTGGGGGCGCAGAGCCCCCACTGCCATCCGTCGGCATATCGGGGGGCCGGGGCACGGGTGCCCGCGGGCGCTGCCCGGAGCGGCCCCGGCTGGCTCCTGGCAGCTGGCCCAGGGCTCGTCACCGGAGGGGGGGGGAGGAGGCTTCGAGGGCGGTGCTGGGGGAGCCAGGGGACAGCAAGGGGAACCGGAGGGTGCAGGGACTGGTGACACCCCCAGAGGGTGAACCCAAAACCGAAGTGCGGAGATGGGTCCTTCGCTCGTGCTCTCCCCATTCGTGCACTGGGGTGCACGCCTAAGGTACCCCCACGGTGCTCCCCACAGCCCCCAGGCGCAAAGCTGGGACCACCCCCTCCAGCTCCTTCCATTCTGAGGGTGCGGGGCTGGACGTCCCTCTTCCGAGGTGACACTCCCCCCTAAACTGGGGGTGCTGAGCTAGACACTACTTCTCCCCCAGCTCCCTCCATTTTTGGGGGTTCAGCGGCTGGATGTTCCCCCCCCGAGATGCCTCCAAAGCAAAGAGCACAGGACTGGGCCCCTGCAGCTGCCCCCGTTTTGGGGGTACGGGGTTGAGGGCCCCTCCCGCGCCGAGGTGCCCCCAGGCACGCGCCTGCCACGTGACAGTTCCGCCCCCGCACCCGGGGATTCCCCTGCCCCCTCGGAGTGTTTACATCAAGCCGCCAATCAGCGGCTCTGTAGCAGCATTGGCGGACGGCTCGGGACGCCTCTTTCCATTGGGCGCTGCGCCTGCCGATCAATGTCTGGGCGGGGGGCGGGGTGCTGTGGTTTGTTTACATTACGTTCGTCCCCGCCCACTTCCCGAGGCCCCTCCTTCTTTTTGGTCCCACGTGGGGGACGAGCGCGCTCTTGGAGGCTAACCAATCCGAAGGTGAGGAGGTGGATTGGAACATCCAATCAGATAGCTACAGCGTGGGCGGGACTGTAAGCTGGAGTGACGGCGAGATGGTGCAATAGGCACACGCTCGCATCCTCCTTCCACTCAGCGGGGGACGGAGCTCAGAGCAGGGGGGCGGAGCTTCATGGAGCAGCTGACCAATGGGATGACAGGTTCGGGTAGGGCGGGGCGAGTGGGCGTGTCCCCGCCGCGGCGGGGTCTGGCGGCGGCAGCGGTGGCGGCAGCGGAGGGCATCAGCCCGACCCGGCCTGCAGGTACGGGGAGGGGGCTCCGGGGTGCAGCCCCTGGCCGGGTCTCTGCAGCCCACGGGCATCTCGGGGCGAGCACCGGTAGGGAGGGGCTGGTGGGGCCTCTGGTGGGCACAGGCTGGGCAGGCCCTGGCTCGACTGGAGTTAAAGCACCAGTGGTCGACACTTGTAGCGCTCGACCTGGCCCTGGCCACGGTCATAGGTCTGGAATCAGTATCGTAGGTGCCGACCCGATCCCGATTCGGGCGACGCTCGTAGGTGCCGACCTGTAGCTGGTCTGGGTGACACTCGTAGATCCCGACTCGGTGCCGATCCGAGTGATGCTCCCATCGCCAATCCAAGCACGGACAACACTCGTAGATACTGACCCAGTCTCGGGCCCGGCTCGGTCTATGTTCACAGATCTTGACCTGGACCCTGCCTAGTCCCAGCTGCACCTCACATCTCAGCCAGCACAACCCTCAAGATCCGGCAGGCCTCATCTGAGCTCCCCCCGGTGGAGGAAAACCCAAAGGCTCTTGAAACAGACCCTAGACTTCCAAACCCACCGCCGAAGCAGCCCCTGGGCTCCTGCAACAGCTTCAGTCTCTCAAAATAAGCCACCTGCGCCGATTTGCATGAGCCAGACCATGGGGCACGGCGAGGGGAGCATGCCCCCAGGCCCAGTAACTCACCCTGCCCACAGGGCAGGGGCTCCAACCCTTCTGCCGTGGTGTGATGCCACACTGCCGTGGCTCCAGAGGGACCCTCCCAGCGCAGAGGCAGGCAGCATGATGAATTCCCTTTGCAAAATGCAGCAACTGGAAGCTGGTTTCTCAAATTCACTCCCCAAAACCCAGCCCAGGGTTGGCCCTGGAGATGGGGCTCATGGGTGGGTTTGGGCTGGGAGGAGGTTGCCCTCCCCAGCCTGAAACAGCCAGCCCACACCAACCGTGTGTACAGGGTACGACACTGGCAAGGCTCAGCGTGGCATAGCCAGCTCCTGGCGTGTGCCCTTCGGGTGTTTTGTTACGTGCTGGCTTGTCAGGTTTCAGGCTGGCATGCAGCAACAAGTCAGATACTGCTCCGGGAGCGCCGCGGACAGGCAGGGAAAGTTCTGTCTGCGTCCGATGCGCTGAGGGATTGATGGGATGCACATCGGGATCCCATCCACAGCCCGGGCCTTAGAGCCTGTGTGAACGGCTGCCTGAAGCCTTCAGTTGTATGGATTTGGTTCCTAAGAGCTCAGGACAAAGAAGTGTGTTAGGATCTTATGAGGAGCAACTGAGGAAGCTGAGGATGGTTAGTTTGAAACAGAGGAGGCTGAGGGGAGACTTCATTGCTGTCTACAGCCACCTGAAGGGACATTGTGGAGAGGCTGTTGCTGGGCTCTTCTCACAAGTAATTGGAGACAGTAAAAAGGGAGAATGGCTTCAAGCTGAGAGTGGGGAGGTTTAGATTGGGCATTAGGGAAAAGTTTTTCATGAAGAGAGTGTGCAGGGACTGGAATGAGCTGCCCAGGGAGGTGGTGGAGTCACCCAGCCTGGATGTGTTTAAGGATCGTTTGGATATGGTGATTAGGGATATGGTTTAAGGTTCTAGGTTGGACTTGGTGATCCTGAGGGGCTTTGCCAACCTGGATGCTTCTGTGATTCTGTGATGCTGTGTGGTCAAAGTCCAGTTTTTCTTCTGTGCAAAGAACTATGTGAGGTTCCCTTCTTAAGAGCTCCTGGCTCGCAGGCGGAGGGGACAGTTGTCAGCCTGGAGAAGAGAAGGGTCCAGGGAGACCTTTTGGTGGCCTTTCAGTGCTTAAACGTTCTGATCAGAAAGCTGGGGACAGGCTTTTCTTGTGACAGGGACAAGAGGTGATGGCTTGAAACTAAAAGAGAGGAAAGAAGGAAAAAATGTCTACTTTCTAAGGTGGTGAGACCCTGGCCTGGGAAGCATTCCAGGTCAGGTTGTTTGGAGCTGTGAGTAGCCTGCTGTAGTTGCAGATGTCCCTGCTGGCTGCAGGGTTGTTGCACTAGATGTCCTTTAAAGGTTCCTTCCAACCCAAACCATTCTGTGGCTCCAAAAGAAGAGGCAGGCAGCGTGTGCCTGAGGTGAACACGTGTCCTCACAGGATTCCCTGCTTGGCATGGGCAGCAGCTACCAGCCCTGGGCAGGCAGATGGTATCTCTGAGCTTGCCTTTAGCTGGACTTCCATGCATGTTTTGTCCCAAAAGTGAAGGTTGGAAAAGAGAAGCAGGCTTCTTCCTCCTCCCCTGAAGTTGCAGTTTGGCTTCCCCTCACAGCTGGCTGCAGGACGGTGAAGTGATACCCTTGGGTGTTCACCTCTGGCTCATCTGGTCAACTCTGGTGACCTCATTGCTGTCAACAACTACCTGAAAGGAGGTTGTAGCTAAATGGGGGTTGATCTCTTCTCCCAGACACCCAACAACAAAACAAGGAGACACAGTCTCAAGTTGTGATGAGGGAGGTATAGGCTGGATCTTAGGAGGAAGTCCTTCACAGAAAGAGTGGTTTGCCATTGGAATGGGCTGCCCAGGGAGGTGGTGGAGTCGCTGTCTCTGGAGGTGTTCAAGAAAAGACTGGATGAGGCACTTAGTGCCATGGTCTAGTTGATTGGATAGGGCTAAGAGATAGGTTGGACTGGATGATCTTGGAGGTCTCTTCCAGCCTGGTTGATTCTATGATCCATCACCCACCAGTGCACCATGCCCTGGGCACAGCAGACAACAGGTCACCGCCTGCCCCTGAGCTGTCATCGCAGCAGCCCTCACCCCGGTGTTGATGTGACCCATGCTGATGTTGTCAGCGCTGAAATCCAGGCTGCTGAAAGGCAGCCAGCCCAGTGCCTGCTCTTGTTTGGTGTTGACAGGGCACAGTTTCTGACAGGCTTTGGTGGGCTGCAGCACGGTGCTGAGCCCTGGCAGCTGTGACCCTGCTCCTACAAGGGGCACACAGCTGAAGGATGGAGCAGAAGGAGCTGAGTTGAGCTCCCAGAAACGTGAGTTGAATCTATCCCAGCCCTCTCGGCCTCGTTTTTTGTCCTTGTTCCCGTTCAGAGTGACAGTGATGGCTGGGAGGGGCAAGCATCCAGCATCAGGTCAGGCCAAGCCCGAGCTGAGAGTGCACAACACACACTGAGGTGCTTGGGAAGTGCCTCCTGTGCATGCAGAGCTCAAGCTGCTTCAGCAGACCCAGAGAGGCAAAGCATTCAGTTAGCTGCCCTCATCTGTTTCCCACTGCTGCAGAAATTGCTCCACTGGGTTTTCTTCGTTCCTCATGGATCTTCCCTGCCTTGCCCTGTAAGTATCCCAGAATGGGAAGCTCCAGCAAGCATCTCCTACCTCCCATCCACCACTGCTTGGGCAGCTGGAAGGTACTGCTTGATGGATGGATGCTCTGTCCAACACCTTCACGCTCTCAACTCTCCCAAGGAAACGCCAGCCTCTTGCTGGGCACGGTGCTGCTTGCTGGGGTGGAGAATCTCAGCCCTAATCCGGATGAGCAGCAGGACTTGCTTGTGAGCTGCTGGCTGTGTCCGCTTGGAGATTAAAAGTAGCGCAAGGAAGAGGCAGCTTTAAGAGGAATTGGAAATCAGCATTTCTTGGGCACAGCTCAGTGAGGCTGTTTGATGTTTCTGGTGCTCTCAGAACGACGAGGAGGATCTGGTGGTGCTTGGTTTGTGTGTCTGAGCAAATTGGGGGGTTATGGATGCTGCCTAAAATAGTGCAGGATGAGATTATCCCCCGGATCGGTGGTGGAAATAGGATGCAGTTCCTCAGCAACTGACGGAGCTGAAAATGGAAAAGCTCCACATCTGCTGCTGGCTGCAAGCAGGAACTGCCCTCCCGCGCCCCCCCCCCCCCAGCCCACAAGGCAGAGGGAGAGAGCACCAGGAGGGCAGCCCAACCTGAGGAGCATCAGGAAGGCAGCCTGGTGTCTACAAGTCACAGAGTCACAGAATGGTAGGGGCTGGAAGGAACCTCCAAAGATCATCCAGTCCAACCCTCTGCCAGAGCAGGATCACCTCTTTCTCTGTTTTTTTCCCCTACAGTCCAGTTTTCTTCAAATCCTGCTTTCTCCTCTTCCCCCCCCTTTCCTCTCCACCTCCCTCCTTTCAGCACCACCTCCTGTTTCCCACCCCACAGTGTATTTTCCCCATTTATTTCCTTTCCCTTTTATTCCCCAAATGCACAGCACCTGGGTGCTGATGCAGTCTCCTCCCACCCCAGGTGTGGCCACTTTGCCCTCCCTGCCCACTCCCCTTTATAATGGGCCCAGGAAAGGCAGCAGCCCTAAGCTTGCCCATTTGGGCAGAGGATCCTCCTCAGGATCATCACTGGTGAGTGCCTGTGGTGCACACTGGGTGTATGGTGGAGGGGATTCAAAGGCTGGGGGGCCTGGTGGGCCCCCCAGCTAGGTAGGAATAGGCTTGATGATCAATGTCATATCACTCGTGGGTGCTGGCTGGGTCTCCTTACTCGGGCTGAGCTCCTCTCTGTTTACCTGCTTCTTTCTGTTCACTTGTGATGAGCTTAAGTGCTTGGCTAAACTGGAACTCCTGGGGCAATAGTATTGTGTTGTCATGGAATTGTTCTGGTTGGAAAAGCCCTTTAAGGTCACCAAACCCAGACTAAGCTGGAAGACTTAAGGCCCTCTAATTACAGAGGGCTGGAAAGCAGTGGGTGACTCCTCCATGTCTGCAGCAGTGTTGGTGCTGGGGAATCCCTGAACCCCAGCCTGGTAGAGATTAGAAGGGACCTCTGGAGATCATCTAGCCCAACCCTGCTGCTAAAGCAGAGGTACCCATAGCAGCTCACCCAGCATCACAGGGTGACTGGGGGGTTTGGAATCTCTCCAGAGAAGGAGACTCCACAATGTCTCTGGGCAGCTTGCTCCAGGGCTCCAGCACCTTCACAGCAAAGACTTTTCTCCTCACTTTCAGATAGAACCTCTTGGGTTCCAGTCTGTGCCCATTGCCCCTTGTCCTGTCACTTGGCACCTGTGGAAAGCATCTGCCCCAGCCTCTTGCTCTGTGCCCTTTAGCTCCTGCTGAGCATTGCTCAGACCCCCTCTGGGGCTGCTCTTCTCCAGGCTCTCAGCCTTTGCTCCTCACAGAGCTGCTCCAGGCCCCTCAGCAGCTTTGTAGCCTCTGCTGGACTCTCTCCAGCAGTTCCCTGTTTTACTGAACTGGGGAGCCCAGCATCAAACCTGTAGCACCAGTGAAATGGGAAGGAGAAACCTGGTGGGGGGGGAAGAGAGACAATGACAACAAAAAATAAACTTGAAAGTGGTGGTGATGGAGCATAGGCTGGGCTGGAGCTGGATTGCAGCTTGGCAGAAAAACCCAGCCTCTGATTTCCCTGGTGAGACCCAGCTGGAAGCAGAGGCAGGGAGAACATCACAAGTGACACGTGGGGCAGCTGGCAACTCCCAGGGCTACTGGAAAAATCTACAGGGCTACTGGAAAAATCAACAGGGCCAGAGGATAAAAAAGTGCCTAGGAGATAAAAAAGGTGGCTTGGGCCTCCAGAGTGCAGAGCCCTTATCTGCAAGTGGAGATTAGAGGAAGGTAATGGCTGTGTTTGCTATGTGAGGCAGGAGGAGAAGGTGGTGGAAGGAGTGAGGGCGTTAGAACCAGATGGACCTGAAAGGGGAGCAGCAAGATGCCTTGGGAAATGAGACTGAGGAGCTGCCCTGTGCTAATTGCTGCTTTCACAGGGGTTGAGAAGTGGCCTGCAAAAACAGCCCTCTCCTCCCTTCCTCGTCCCAGTGTGGATTCCTTCTGAGCTTCTGGTCAGGGTTGGAGTGAGGGCTTCAGAGCAGTTTGTGGGTGAAGGGCAGAGGAGGCCTTCCAAAGAAGGTTGGAGTTGAGCTCTGCAGGGCATTGCTTTGTATGAGGGCTCTATAGGTTGACATTTGGGTCTGTACAGGTGAGGGCTTGACCTGCTAGAAAGCAGCTCCATGGGGAAGCACCTGAGAGTGCTGGTGGACAAACTCACCTCAAGCCAGCCATGTGCCCTCGTGGTCTCCTTGAGTGCATTCAGAGTGTGAGCAGATAAAAAAGGTCCTGTCCCCCATTCTGCTCTGCCCTAGGGAGACCACATCTGGAGTATTGTGTCCAGTTCTGGGCTCCCCAGGTCAAGAGAGACAGGGAACTGTTGGAGAGAGTTCAGCAGAGGCTACAAAGACGCTGAGGGGGCTGGAGCAGCTCTGTGAGGAGCAAAGGCTGAGAGCCTGGAGAAGAGCAGCCCCAGAGGGGATCAGAGCAATGCTCAGCAAGGGCAAGAGGATGGGACCAGACTCTTTCCAATGGTGCCCAATGACAGGGCAGGGGGCAATGGGCACAAACTGGAACCCAGGATATTTCATGAGGGAAAACTTTGCTGTGAGGGTGCTGGAGCCCTGGAGCAGGCTGCCCAGAGAGAGATTGTGGAGACTCCTTCTCTGGAGAGATTCCAAATCCCTCTGGCCATTGTGCTGCTGGGCAAGCTGCTGTGGGTGCCCTGCTTTAGCAGTGGGGTTGGACAGGATGATCTCCAGAGGTCCCTTCCAGCCTCACCATGCTGGGATTCTCTGCGATCCTATTAAAGCCAAAGTGCAGCTGGGATAAGAATGCTGGTGGCAGAGGGCTGAGGATGCAGCACCAACCTCTCTGCTGGTCTAGTTAAGCCCTTGTAGGGCAGGCAGGAGGAAGAGAAGCTGTCAGAGCAAAGAGAAGGGCTGAGGGTTTTTCTCTAGAGCCTGGGTGGGTTGTCCTGCAAGCTGTCTGCACACAGGATGATTCCCAAAGCTATTTATAGAGCGGGAGCCTGGGCCAGCCAACCTCCTGCAGCACCCAACGTGCCTGAGCAGCCTCTGCTGAGGTTTGGGCTCTGGCCATGCAGCCTGGGAGGGTGAGGAGGGACCATATGTCCCTCTGCTTGAGCCAAGCAGGCAGCTGTGCTCTGTCGTTCTTGCCTGGTGCTGACTTGTTAACCGTTTGGAGGTGAAGAGGAGGAGCCACGCTTGGCCTGAGGCAGGGATGCTCTCGGGGACCAGCCAAGAGTGAGGCTTGAGAAGAATTTTGCCTTCCAGGAGCTCCTCAGGGTTGCTGCAGGTGACTCTCCAGATTGTTGTGCTGTGTGCTGTCCTCCTGAGTGAGGTAAGGAAATGGTCTGCTGGCCTGCCTGGAGAGAGCAGAGGCCCATGGGTGTCCAACCTATGCTGTCTGGACTATTAATAACTCCCTCTGCCTTATGCTACTCCAGAGCATTCCTGCTTGGAGCTTCTCCTGCCTGCACTTTCTCCTCCCAGGACAGCCTGTTCCAACCACAGTGTGACCTCGCTGTCTGCCACCTCTTGTGCCATGAAGTTTCTGTCCTTCTTGCATCAGCAAGAGTGTGGCCAGCAGGACCAGGGCAGGGGTTGTCCCCACCCTGTACTTAACACTGGTGAGGTCACACCTTGAGCTCTGAGGAGTTGGGAGCCTCTTGCTTCTGCCCTGTAGCTTTGAAGGGCAGGTGACACTCACAGGGCACTCTGCATGGGGGCAGAATGATGCCAGCTCTGCAACAGCAGCACAGGGCTTGAGGGCCCTATCCCCAAAGAAACATGGGCAGTCACAGCCTGTCCTCTCCTGATGTCCTCAGCGTCAGGATGGTGATGTTGTGTTGGCATCTTCCTGAGCTGCTGAGTTTGCCCTCTTCAAATCCCTTGTGCTAATTGATTACACTAATTATCTGCAGCTCAACAGAGCCAGGACCACCTGGTAGCCCCCAGCTGGGGTTGGGTACTGTAGCCTTGAAGCATCATGGTTGGACTTGATGATCTTCAAGATCTTTTCCAGCCTAAATAATTCCAGGACTTTAAGCATCACCCAAATACCAACCTGGGGCCCAATTTCCATTCCCCACCTCATCTTGTCCCATATATTTCCCTTGCCAGGCTGCTCTTCCAGCCCCAGGTGAGCATGGGAGCGCTGAGGATGATGATGATGGTTTGTAAGGACTAGGGGGCACCTCTCAGTTCACCCTCATAGAATCAAACAGGTTGTATGAGACCTCCAAGATCATCCAGTCCAACCTATCACCTGTACTGCAGCTCCCCAGGATTCATGCTCTGGCTGTGCAGCCCTCAGGAGGTGCTTTGTGTTCTCTGGATGCCTTTCTGAGCTCTCAGTCTCCAGGCTGAGGATTTTTTCATAGTCTACATAATTTTCCAGGGGAAAAGAGGAAGAAATCCAAGGAGCTTTCAAACTTTGCATTAATCTGAGTGGTGTTGGTGAGCCCTGAGTTTGCTGTGGCTTCTCTGGTTCCCTGTCTGCTTGGTTGGAGCATCAACAGGCTGCTGGTGGCAGAGCTGCTGTGGTGACTCACAGCAATAACATGCAGAGCAAAGCACACATGGAGCCTGCCTCAGCCAGGCTGGAAAATGTGCTCTGCCAGGATGGTTTTCCGGGCAGGAATGGCCCTGCACAGCCAGGGCTGCTGCCAGGGGCTGCTGGCATGCTCTGAGCACTGACTTGGGGTGGGTGGGGGGGAGAAACCACAATTTTGGGTCCTTCAGGTGCAGCTGGTGGGAGGAAAACACAACTTTGGGCCCTGCTGGTAGGGGGGAAACTGCAATTCTGGGCCTTTCAAATGCTGCTGATTGGCAGGAACTACAATTTTGGGTCCTGCTGGTGGGGGGAACCCACAATTTTGGGTCCTTCAGGTGCAGCTGGTGGGGGGGAAACCACAATTTTGGTCCTGGTGGTGGGGAGAAAACCACAATGTTGCGTGCTCCAGGTGCAGCTCTTGGGAGGAAAATACAATTTTGGGTCCTGCTGATGAGGGGAACCACAGTTTTGGGTCCTTCAGGTGCAGGTGGCGGGGGGGGGGTGGACACCCATAATTTTGTGTCCTTCAGGTGCTGCTGGTGAGGGAAAAACACAATTTTGAGCCCTTCAGATGGAGCTGATGGGGGGGAACTACTATTTTGGGTCCTTCAGGTGCAGCTGGTGGCAGGGAACCCACAACCTCAGGTCCTTCAGACCCAGCTAGATTTAAAAACCACAAAATACTACTTTTTTTCCCCTCTCCTTTTGTGTTTTGGCTACCAAAGCAGTACCTCAGAGGTAACGTTTGCCTGCCCTTGCTCCCATGGGATGCTCTCATCCCAATGCTGTGCTCAACGGGGCTCTGGGGCAGCCTGATCTAGCTGAGGACATCGCTACTGACAGCAGAGGGGCTTGGATTGGATGAGCTTTGGAGGTCCCTTCCAACCCAGCCCATTCTGTGACTCCCTGAAGTGCTGACTGGCTGGACAGGCTGGGTTGTGGGGTTGCATGTGGGGTTTGAGGGGGGGGTGCCTATCCAAGCTTTGTTCACCACCTCTCCAGCAGCTGCTGGTCAGGGTCAGCCTTTGCTGAAGGCCACACCAAGTGCCTTCAGACTGCCCCTTGATGGGTCAACCCCCTGGAGAAGTTCCTGCCAGGAAGGTGCTGTACTGCTTCCAGCAGGGAGGAGGTGGGAAGAGCACCCTGCCTGGGGTGAAAGCAGCCTGGAAGCAGCAGGGGTCTTATGTTGGAAGACTGAGTTATAGCAAATAGAATCATTTAGTTTGGAAAAGACAGTCAGTCACAGTATCACCAGGGCTGGAAGAGACCTCACAGATCATCAAGTCCAACCCTTTACCACAGAGCTCAAGGCTAGACCATGGCACCAAGTGCCACGTCCAACCTTGTCTTGAACAGCCCCAGGGACGGCGACTCCACCACCTCCCTGGGCAGCCCATTCCAGTAGCCAATGACTGACTCAGTGAAGAATTTTCTCCTCACCTCGAGCCTAAACTTCCCCCGGCGCAGCCTGAGGCTGTGTCCTCTTGTTCTGGCGCTGGCCACCTGAGAGAAGAGAGCAACCTCCCCCTGGCTACAACCACCCTTCAGGTAGTTGTAGACAGCAATAAGGTCACCCCTGAGCCTCCTCTTCTCCAGGCTAAACAATCCCAGCTCCCTCAGCCTCTCCTCGTAGGGCTGTGCTCGAGGCCTCTCACCAGCCTCATCGCCCTTCTCTGGATACGCTCAAGCAACCATTCCTTGACTCTAGCAAGTCTGGTGCTAAACCATACTTTTTAGCACCACATTTATGTGTGTTTGAAACCTCTCCAGGGAAGGAGATTTAACTCTGGTATTAGGCCTTATGAAAACTACCACACTTGCTCACAGGCTACCAGCTAACACAGGGCTTTTTTTATCCATTCCTCCTGAAGGATCAATTCCTTTGAGCTCAGAGTTCTCTGATCTCACTTTGGGTGGTGAGATCTGTTTTTTTCCTCGGTATTTTGTGCCTCCCAACCGAGCCTATTTCCATCTGCCATCTAAATGCTGCGTGGTTAAACACCCTTGTTTTCCAAATCTGGATAGAGAGAAGCAGAAGTTGCTCAAAATTCCCTCTCTTTTTACAGTTCTCCCTGTTCACCCAGTCAGACCCCTTTTTAATTATGACTCAATAGAGAGGGACCTGCTCAGATGGGCACAGTCCAGTGCCAGGAGTTTTAGCAAGTCCAAGTGCCAAGTTTTGCACTTTGGCCACAACAACCTCACACAGTGCTACAGCCTGGGGACAGAGTGGCTGGAGAGCAGCCAGGCAGAGAGGGACCTGAGGGGGACTGGCTGGCAGTCACTGAACATGAGCCAGCAGTGTGCCCAGATGGCCAAGAAGGCCAATGGCATCCTGGCCTGGATCAGCAGTAGTGTGGCCAGCGGGACCAGGGAGGTCATTCTGCTCCTGTGCTCAGCACTGGTCAGGCCACACCTTGAGTGCTGTGTCCAGTTCTGGGCCCCTCAATTTAAGAAAGATGTTGAGGTGCTGAACATGTCCAGGGAAGGGCAGCAAGGCTGGTGAGGGGCCTGGAGCACAGCCCTGTGAGGAGAGGCTGAGGGAGCTGTGTGTGTGCAGCCTGCAGAAGAGGAGGCTCAGGGCAGACCTCATTGCTGTCTACAGCTACCTGAAGGGAGGTTGTAGCCAGGTGGGGTTGGTCTCTTCTGCCAGGCACCCAGGGACAGAACAAGAGGGCACAGCCTCAAACTGTGCCAGAGCAGGTTCAGGCTGGATGTTAGGAGGAAGTTCATGCCAGAGAGAGTGATTGGCATTGGAATGGGCTGCCTGGGGAGGTGGTGGAGTGCCCATCCCTGGAGGTGTTTAAGAGGAGGCTGGATGAGGCACTTAGTGCCATAGGTTAGTTAATTAGAAGGAGTAGGTGAAAGGTTGGACTTCAGTGATCTCAGAGTTCTTTCTTAACACAGGTTAATTCTGTGATTCAGTCCATTACTTTTTCCAGGCTCCTCTCTCTGACCCTGAGCTGCTATCCAGGGCTTTAGATCACTGAAATCAGCCTCTCTTTTTTTTTTTTTTTTTTTTTCCCCTGAATCTGTTATCAGCTGGATGCTCAGCATGGTTTGGGGATCACAGGAGGTCCCCAGCAGCTCCCTCAGCTCCTTCTTTCTCTTCCCAGAGTCAGGAATAATGAATGGCTCTGAGCTCGCCAGCACAACGGCCTCCAGTCCCACAGCCAAAGAGGAGCAGGTAGTGAATGGCCACGATGAGAAGGAGTCCAACCCCTTTGCTGAGTACATGTGGATGGAGAATGAAGAAGACTTCAACAGACAGGTAGGGCCATGGGGGTGGCTGCCAGCTCCACCTTCTTGTGCCTAAAAACAAAGCTGGGGAAAGGCCTGGAGAATAAATCTGACAAGGAGTGACTGAGGGAGCTGGGGATGGTTAGTGTGAGGAAGAGTAGGCTAAAGGGAGACCTCATTGCTGTCTACAGCTACCTGAAGGGACACTGTGGACAGGCTGCTGCTGGGCTCTTCTCACAGGTGATTTGATACAGAACAAGGGGCAATGGCCTCAAGCTGAGGCTGGGGAGGTTTAGATTGGACATTAGGAAAAAAGCTTTTCACTGAGAGAGTGTTCAGGGAGTGGAATGAGCTGCCCAGGGAGGTGGTGGAGTCACCCAGCCTGGATGTGTTTAAGGGTGGTTTGGATGTGGTGCTCAGGGATATAGTTGAAGGTGAATCTTGTAGGGTTCTAGTTTGGGCTTGGTGATCCTGAGGGGCTTTGCCAACCTGCATGTTTCTGTGATTCTATTTCCCTTTGGTGGGTTCCATGTGTGAGTCCAAGCACAGAGCTGGTGGCTCAAATGACGAGTCTTCCTGTTTATGTTGGATCTGCAAGTGTGTGCATGAAGGTGGAAAAAACAAACCCTCATGATGCCTCTCACCCTCCCACATCATGGGATCATGGAATGGTTTGGCTTGGAAGAGACCTTTTTAAGGATCATCCTGCAGTGAGCAGATCAATCAGGTTGCTCACAGCCTCGTACAGCCTGGCCTGGAAGGTCTCCAAGGTTGGGGCATCTGCCACCTTTCTGGGCAACCTGAGCCAGTGCCTCACCACTCTCAGTGAACTGCTTCCTTTTCTAGTCTAGCTCTTACTTTTAGTGGCAAACCTTCACCCCTCATCCTGCCAGGGCAAACCTTCACCCCTTGTCCTGCCAGTCAGATCCTGTCAGGCCTTTCTCAGATGAGTGTTGACAGCACCGTTGTCTTCTCCTGTGCTTTGCTGTGATCACCAAGGCTTTGGCTTCCCATAAGCTCAGCTGGAGGGAGAGGACCATCATCAAAATCAGTGCTTGGAAGTGGAGAGCCTTTGTAGCTGTGCTGACCCAGCCAGGAGCCCCTGCAGCTGGGACCTTTTCTTTCAGGCAGGAGTCTCTGTTTCAGGGCTAGATGACCTCCAGAGGTCCCTGCTCTGCAAAACCATCCCAAACACTCCTGGAGCAGCCAGACCACTTGGAAGGAACCTTGGCCACTGGATGCTGTCTCCCTAATGGGACAACTAAGTTCTCAAGACCTTCTGGTGTGCCTTGAAAGGTCTCTTTCTTGTGCAGTAAGGGCACGACCCTGCACGCCGGAGCCAAGGCAGCCCCCGGGCACCGGAGGAGGGTTTCCTCCTCTCCAGTAGTGTTCCCAGCAGCAGATCTCCACGTGGTAACGCTGAGTCCTGTTCTCACGGGAGGGAACTGCAGCCAGTGGGGACAGTGAGAGAGCAGCAGCTGCCAGGTGCCCTGCTGTGTCAGGCTGGCACTTGGCTGTGCCTCCAGGCTGTGTGGTGGTGACTGACGCCAGCCAGCAGCCCCCAGCAGCAGCTGGGCTGCTGGAAGTGGGTGAGATTAATTAGTTAATGAGTGCAAAGCCCTGGCTTGGTTAAAAGCCTGAGGAAGGCAAAGCACACTGCAGCTCCCTGCCAGAGGGAAGGCCCCCGGGGGTGGAGAAGGGAGGAGAACGAAGCCAAGACCTGAGGGCTTTGCTGTGCTGGACTCTGCCTTGCCAAGATCCTCACCATGCTCTGCCAGCCCTCACTTCTCCACTCCAACCCCACAGCCCTGTCCTGGGAGCTCAGCCCTTTGGCCTCCTCCAGGTGAAGCACTGGTGCTTGGTTGGAGGTTGGAAAATGGTTTGTGCAGAAGCTGGAGTCCCTCTCCAAAGGCCTGGAAGTTCATGTGTCTGCTGGGGGAGGGAGAGCTGCCCTGCAGCAGAGCCTTTCTCTGTCAGCAGGCAGCGCTCCCACGAGCAGCTGTCCTGGAGTTCATGGATCTAGGCTTGGGATGCTGCACCTCATGTTTCTAATTCAGTTCCATCCTGGTCCTGAGTGCCCCCAGGAGAAGATGAGATGCTGGTGATGAGGGCACAAAGAGGGCAATGGCAGCAGTGTCTCTTCTGCTGCTGATGGTGGGTTCTAGTTCTGGGTCTCCCACTGCAGAAGGGCACTGAGGTGCTGGAGTGTGCCCAGAGAAGAGCAGGGAAGCTGGAGAAGGGTCTGGAGCACAAATCTTATGAGAAGCTGCAGAGGGAACTGTTCAGCCTGGAGAAAAGGAGGCTCAGGGGAGAACTTCTCACTCTCTAGACCTCCCTGAAAGGAGGTTGGAGCCATGTGGGGGCTGGTCTCTTCTCTTGTCCTGTTGCTTATTCCTTGGGAGTAAATGGTGTCAAGTTGCCCCAGGGGAGGTTTAGGTTAGGCATGAGGAACAATTTCTTCCACGAAAGGATTGTCAAGGCCTGTCCCAGGGCTGCCTAGAGCAGTGGTGGAGTCCCCATCCCTGGAGGGGTTTCAAAGCTGTGGAGATGTGCTCAGTGGTGCCCTAGCAGGTGATGGTTTGATGACCTTCAAGGTCTTTCCCAGCCCAAACCCTCCCCTGATTTTTGTCAACCAAGGGATTTGGGGCTTCTGGCAGATTTGGGCTAAACCTCTCTCCAGACCCACTTGCTCCTCCTCAGCTTCGAGGCCACTCTGCTGCCCTGCCTCCTCCACAGAGGCTTTCTGCCCTGCAGGCCCTGTGCAAGGGGCACGGGAGGGAGTTCTCAAGAAACCACGAGCTGCTTGGCACCCTCCACCCTTATTTATCTCGGCAATGATCCCTTTCCCATGGAGCCAGCACACCCCGGAGGGCAAAAAGGGAGTGGTGAGCTCTGGTGCTGAGCTCAAAGTGTGCTGCCAGCAGGTGAGGCTAGGGCAGGTGACAGAGCTGCAGTAAATACCCAGGAGAAGACAAAGAAGAGCCCTGAGCAGATGCTAATCCTTTGGTCTCCTGTTTGGCTTGTCATGAGTTGATGGTTTTAGCTAAAGGGGTAGCAGGTAGGTCCAGGACCACCATTTGCACCACATCCTTGCCTTTCAGCCAGCACTGCCATTGGCCCCAGTGGCCCAAAACTGTGTGGGAAGAGGAACAAGATGCTGCAGGGCTGGGTTGTAGTGAGGCCAGCAGCACTGAGGCTCAGAAGAGAGGGAATTTCTGCCTGGATTTGAAGTGTTGGGATGAGTGCAGAGTTGTGGGCTGGCTCCTGTGGAAGCACAGATGCCAGCACAGGCATTGTCACCTCTCCTGGGGTGGCTTCTTCTAAACCACAGGAGAGACTGAGCGAGCTGGGGCTGTTCAGTCTGGAGAGGAGAAGGCTCCCAGGTGACCTTATTGTGGCCTTGCAGTATCTTAAGGGGGCTACAAGAAAGCTGGGGGGGGGGAACTTTTTAGGCTGTCAGGTGGATAGGACTGGGGGGGATGGAACAAAGCCAGAAATGGGCAGATTCAGACTGGATGTTAGGAAGAAGTTGTTCAGCATGAGGGTGGTGAGAGCCTGGAACAGGTTTCCCAGGGAGGTGGTGGAAGCTTCATCCCTGGAGGTGCTTAAGGCCAGGCTGGATGTGGCTCTGGCCAGCCTGATCTAGTGTGAGGTGTCTCTGCCCATGGCAGGGGAGTTGGAACTGGATGCTCCTTGTAGTCCCTTCCAACCCTGACTGATTCTATGGCCCAGTGTGCACTGCATGCAGCTTCAGGAGAGCTCCACTGAGGGGATGTCCTCAGAGCAATAAAGGGGATTTTCTTTTCTTTTTTCCCCTGGCCAGACCCCACCAGGCTGGTGGTGAGAAGGTGTTCAGTAGCTGAGGCTTGGGGACAGCATTTGAGGTTTGAGAACCAGGAGAGAGTTTTTCTCCTGGGTGGGATTTTAGCAGTGGCTGGATGTGGATAAGCTGGAAGTTGGTAGCACTGTGGGTAGGATTCCCTCTGTGGGTGGGCCCTGAGGGGCTGCAGAATGGGGCATGGTGAGTTCCAGAGCTCCACTTTCCACAGAACCATGAAATTGTTTTGGTTGGGAAAGATCTTGAAGAGCATCAAGTTCAACCCTTCCCTCAGCACTGCCAGGGCACTGCTGAACCATGGTCTTCAGCACCACATCTCCATGGCTTTGAAACCCCTCTGGGGATGGGGACCCTACCACTGCCCCTGGGCACCCTGGGCCAGGCCTTTGCCAGCCCTTTTGTGGCAGAAATTGTTCCTCATGCCCAACCTAAACTTACCTTGGAGCAACTTGAGGCCATTGAGTGGCCTTGAGGCAACTTGAGTGCTCTTCTCCTCTGCCCCTGCAGCCAACTGTGGTCATAATTTCTGCCTTCTGGTAAAAACGTGGACAGGGTTGAAGCTTTCTGGAGCATGTTGTGCTCCGTGGCCTTGCTGGCTGGATTCTCTCCCCTGCTGGGCTGGAAGCAGCTGCTCACATTCCTGCTGTTTTCTGGCTCTCAGCCCAGCTGCTCTTTTGTTGTGTTGTTTTTTCCCCTGGTGACCTTGTTCTTCTTCAGCTGGAGACCAACCTTTACTCCAGTCAGCACCCAGAAAAAACCAGCCTGGAAGATGGGAGCAGCTGCTTAGTGCAACCATGGATGGGCTGGAGTGAGGGCAGGAGCTCAGCACCCCCACTCCTGCCTGGCTTTGCTCCTGCACACCCCTTCCAGCCTGAGCAGCTTTCTGCTCTGAGAACCCGAGCCGAAGCTTGGCCTCAGGAGGAGATTTCCTGCAGCAGAGATGATGTCAGGCAGGGTGCACTCAGTGGGAGTTGACTGCCACCCTGTGTCGGTGCTGGCATAGCTGGGGTGAAGGAGAGGAAGCAGAACAGGCTGGCAGAGCCCTGGCACCGCTGTGGGGATCCACAAGAATCAGGATGGTTTAGGTTGGAAGGGATCTCAAAGCTCATACAGTTGCAGCTCCCCTGCTATAGGCAGGGACACCTCCCACTGAAGGGAGGTCACTCAAGGCCTCATCCAACCTGGCCTTGAACACCTCCAAGGAGGTTGTGGAGCACAGAATCACAGAATGTGGTCAAAGTCTGTGATTCTGTGCTCCACAACCTCCCTGGGCAACCTCTGCCAGTGTCTCACCACCCTCACTGGAAAGAACTTCTTCCTAACACCCAGTTTACATCTCCCCTCTGCCACTTTAAACCCATTCCTCACTGTCCTGTCATTACAATGTCAATAGTCCCTCCCCAGCCCTCCTGTAGGCCCCCTTCAGATACTGGAAGGCCACTCCAAGGTCTTCTCAAAGCCTTCTCTTCTCCAGGCTGCAGAACCTCAACTCTCTCAGCCTGTCCCCATAGCAGAGCTGCTGCAGCCCTCTGAACATCTTTGTGGCCTCCTCTGGACTGGCTGCAACAGTTCCATGTCCTGCTGCTGGGGGCTCCAGAACTGTATACATGGCACCAAATGCTGCTGCCCAGCTGTAGGTCCTGAGAGCCACCCTCTGCAGTTCTGCTGGGGCTGGGCAGCCTCAAGTCTGGGAGCTGCTGGAGCATGAGGTCCCTTAAATCCTCTCCCTTTCCCTTTGTGATTCTGGGGACACCTTCTGGAAGCCTTTCAGTGCTTAAAAGGGACAATCATAGAGCTGGGGGCAGACATTTTAGCAGGGCCTCTTGTGACAGGACAAGGGGTGAGGGCTTGGAACTAACAGAGAGAGAGAGGTTCAGACTGATTTTACACTGAGGATGCCAAGACCCTGGCCCACGGTTCCCAGAGAGGTGGGAGATGTGCCACACCTGGAAGCATCCCAGGTCAGGTTGTTTGGGGCTCTGAGCAAGCTGCTCTAGTTCCTGACATCATCCCTGCTGACTGCAGTGGGGTTGGACTGGATGAGCTTTAAATCACACAGAATGACAGCAACATCTAGGTTGGAAGAGCCCCTCAGGATCACTAAGTCCAACCTAGAACCCTACTCTACAAGGTTCACCCTGAAGGTCCCTCCTTGCTGAAACCAGTCTGGGATTCTAGGGATTTGTCTGGTACTGGGAGCTTGCAGGCTGCAGTGGTCTGAGTACAGCTTAGCTTTGCTCAAAATGCCCCGGTTTTTTGTGCCCTTGCACCTCCTGTGGTTGGCTCCAGGTGAGAGGATGAGCTGGTGAAGGGTCTAGAGCAGACATCTTGTTGAGGAGCAGCTGAGGGAACTGAGGTTGTTCAGCCTGGAGAAAAGGAGCTTGGGGGAGACCTGGCTCTCTCCAACCCCCTGAGAGCAGGCTGGAGCTAGGTGGGGATTGGTCTCTTCTCCCAGGGGCCAAGTGATAGGACACGAGGAAATGGCCTCAGGTTGCACCAGGGGAGGTTTATGTTAGGGGCTATGGTTTAGTGGTGAACTGGCAGTGCTGGGTTAATGGTTGGGGCTTGATCTTAAAGGTCTTCTCCAACCAAAACTTCTCTGTGACTCTAAGCTGACAGAGCCAATCTCACCGGTTCCACATGCAGCTCTGGTTGCCCTGTGGCCTGCCCCAGGCAGACAGATGAAGCAGTGAGGATGTCCCACAGGGAGACAGTGCATGGAGAGCACCAAGGCACCTTTGTTCCTGTGACTAACAGGTCTCTTTGGGCAGGTGGAGGAGGAGCTGCAGGAGCAGGAGTTTCTGGATCGCTGCTTCCAGGAGATGCTGGAAGAAGAAGAGCAGGACTGGTTCATTCCAGCGAGGGACCTGCCCCAGGGCATGGGGCAGCTACAGCAGCAGCTCAATGGGCTCTCAGTCAGTGATGGCCACACTTCAGAGGACATCCTGGTAAGGATCTCAAGAGAACTTGCAGCAAGGCCTAGCCAAGAGCAGAGGACCTGTGCTGGGGTTGGCTTTTCTTGGGTGGTTTCTGAGCCGTGTTGGTGCAAGAGCTGGTGAAAAGGCACTGAAGGTGGCTCAGGTTGGGGTTGCCTAAAGGATGAAACAGGGGATATGGCCTCAAGTTGTACCAGGGGGTGTTTAAGTTGGATGTAAGGAACAATTTCTTCCCTAGAAGGTTTAGATTGGAAGGGACCTTAAGGATCATCAAGTTCCAACCCCCTGTCATGGGCAGGGACACCTCACACTGGACCAGGTCACTCAAGGCCTCATCCAGCCTGGTCTTCAATACCTCTGGGGAGGAGACATCCACAGCCTTCCTTGGGCAACCTGTTGCAGTGTCTCACCACCCTCAGTGGAGAGAATTTCTTCCTACTCCCCAGGCTGAACTTGGCCTCCTCAAGCTTCAATGAATTCCTTCTCATTGTGTCTCTACAAGCCATTGTCAAAAGTCCCTTCCCAGCTTTCTTGTAGGAACTGGAAGGCTGCTGTAAGGTCTCCCTGGAGCTGCCCTTCTTCCACTCTCAGCCTGTCCCCACAGGGGAGGTTCTCCAGCCCTCTGCTCATCTTCATGGCCTTCTCTGGACCTGCTCCAGCAGCTCCATGTCCTTCTTGCGCTGGGGGCACCAGAACTAGAAGTAGTGCTGCAGGTGTGGGGTCTCAGCAGAGCAGGGGTAGAGAATCACTTCCCCTGTCCTGCTGGTCACACTTCTGTTGCTGCATCCCAGGAAAAGGCCCCTGCCAACCCAAACCATTTTATGAATCTGTGAGTCCTGAGAACAGCAAGGCCAGGGCAGCCACTGGACACCTGTGAACACTTGGCCCCTGTTACAAGAGGGATATGGATGTGCTGGAAGGTGTCCAGAGAAGGGCCATGAGGATGATCAGAGGGCTGGAGATGCTCTGCTGAGAGGAGAGACTGACAGAGTTGGGGCTGTTCAGTCTGGAAAGGAGAAGGCTCCCAGGTGACCTTATTGTTGCCTTGCAGTATCTTAAGGGGGCTACAAGAAAGCTGGGGAGTGACTTTTTAGGCTGTCAGGTGGTGATAAGACTGAGGGGAATGGAACAAAGCTACAAGTGGATAGATTCAGCCTGGATGTTAGGAAGTTGCTCAGCATGAGGGTGGTGAGAGCCTGGAACAGGTTGCCCAGGAAGGTAGAAGCCTCATCCCTGGAGGTGTTTAAGACCAGGCTGGATGAGGCTCTGGCCAGCCTGATCTAGTGTGAGGTGTCCCTGCCCATGGCAGAGGGATTGGAACTGAATGATCCCTGTGGTCCCTTCCAACCCCAACTGATTCTATGAGCATCTATCCTTGGCAAGCAGCCAGCAGGGGTGGCACACCTCGGGGGTCCAGGTCCATGGGATGCTGCTCGGTGCCAGCCCTTGGAGTGCTGCCGCTCAGCCTTCTCTTCCCTCTTCCCTTCCAGAGCAAAAGCAACTTGAATCCAGATGCCAAGGAGTTTGTGCCTGGTGTGAAGTACTGAAGCCCAGGCAGGCTTTGGCAGGACTGTGTCCCTGCTTCAGGGAAAGTGGCAGGGGGCAGGAGAGGAGGGGGCAGCCCCCAGCTGGACTCTGCGCCCCCGTGGAGTTGCTGCAACGTGGCGAAGTCTTGCTCTACGCTTCAAGTACCTTTGTGGGTTCTTCCCTTCGTCTGTTTTTTCTCCTCCCTTTTCTAAGGGTTTTTTTTTTATCTCTTCCTCTCTATCATTTAGCATCTGTTTTGTTGGTTTTTTTTTTTTTGGGGGGGGGAGGGGGCATTTTTTGCTTTGTAGGACTGGCAGCCCTTTAGGTCTGGCCTGGAGTCCAGCACACAGACCCCCCATGCCCCCTTCCCCTTGCTTCAGAGGCGCCTTTTGGTGCGTGCTTCAAAGCTGCTAGTGGAAAATCCATGCTTCCTTGGTTAAATCTAGATCCTGCTGCACACCCCAAGCACTCACTTGCTCTCTCCCTCGGGCAGCAAAGCAGGGCCAGGAGCTGTGCTTGGCCTTCCCATTTTCTCTGATGTCAGGATCACTTTGGTTGTTTTTTTTGCTGAAGGAAAGGTGAAGTGTAACAAGATGGCAAACCTTCAGTTCCTCCATGCTCTCCAGGATGTGCTGAACGTTTAACTCCTGCCTGCTTGAATCAGTTGTGGGAGTCCTGAGGGGGAGACCAGACCCTTCAGACATCACCCCAAGGGCTGGGCTGCTCTGACAAGACATTGCTGCCTTCTTAAGGAATTCCTCCTCCTCAGCTCTGGAGCTTACCCAGCACTGGAGGCTGCAGCTCTGAGTTATTTCTTGTTGACATAAATCCAAGAAAACTGAATAAACCATTCCTCAGGCATGTGGCAGAGAGGAGTGTCAAGGAGACTCCCTAGGAGCAGGATCCTCTGTCAGGATGAGTCTGAGCCCCAAGGAGCACCCACAGAGAAGGTGATGGGCAGTGATTTCCTGCTGATCCCTACCCCCTTTGCTTAGGCTCTCTGTCAGGATGAATCTGAGCCCCAGGGAGCACCCACAGAGGTGATGGGCAGCATCTTCCTACTAGTCCCCACCATCCCTTTTGCTTAAGCTGTCAGGATGAGTCTGAGCCCCAAGGAGCACCCACAGAGAAGGTGATGGGCAGCGTTTTCCTGCTGCTCTCAGTTCCCTTTGCTTAGGCTGTCTGCTAGGATGAGTCTGAGCCCTAGGGAGCACGCACAGACGTGATGGGCAGCATCTTCCTGCTGGTCCCCACCATCCCCTTCGAGGCTCTGGTGAGCTCTTGATGAGACTCCTTGTCTCTATTGGGCGAACTTGCCCTTGGGGACCCCATTCTCCTCGGGCAAGAGGTGAACAGGCTTCAGTTCCCTAAAGCAGGTCCCTGGGAGGTTTAAATCTTGTGCTCAGTGGGGGAGAGCCAGGGTGAGGCATGGATCCCGGGGCAGCTGGAGCCTGCCGGTGAGGCTCAGCCATTAAGCAGTGCCTGGCTCCAGCAGCGCAGAAGGCAGCTTCTGCTCAGCCCTCTCAATCTCACCTCCCCCTTTCTTCCCTTAAACGGAGTGGTTAATGGAGGAGGAGCAGGGGCTTCCCTCGGGGCTGGCAGAGATGGAAGCTAATGGCCAGGCCGTGGCCTGGGGCTTGCTGAGGCTCCATTAGCTCGGCACAGAGCACAGCAGGAGAGGCAGGGGCTGGGGCTGTGAACACGAAGGAGGAGCAGGGGTTGGAGCTGATTAAACTCAGCCACTCTCTGGGCCGTGCCCTCCCTAACCCCACAGCTCTCCTCGCTGTCTGCCAGCACCCAAGCCTGGCACTGCTGCAGCTGGAGTTGAAAGAGCCAGTGCCTGGCTCAAATGTCACTGTCCAGGGGGCGGTTTGGGTTGAATTCTCCTCTGTTCCAGTACGATCCATCACCTTCCACTGCAGGAGGCTCCTGCCCAGGGCTTTGCAGGATGTTATCCAGTGCACAGTGCTGGGCAAACACCTTTGGTAGTGGTGGTAGCTGTTTTCCCACCACCTTTTCTCTGGTTTCTGTTTGATTTCTTACTCCCCCCGACCCCCCCAACCTGCTGTAAATTTCAAACAGGAGTAAAAATAAACTTTTTGGGGGAACAGAGCAATATAGAAGTCTCTGCCTTGAAAAGGAGGAAGGTTTCCCTCAAGGTCTTAATAGGACAGTAGGAAATGGTCTCAAGTTGCTCCAGGGAAAGCTTAGTATCTCAGGATGTCAGGGATTGGAAGGGACCCGAAGACAACATCCAGTCTAACCCCCCTGCCAGAGTAGGATGTACAATCTAGTTCAGGTCACACAGGAACACATCCAGACGGGCCTTAAAGGTCTCCAGAGAAGGAGGAAGGTTGGACATGAAGCACAGTTTCTTCCCAAAAAAGGTTGCCAAGCCTTGGCCCAGGCTGCTCAGGGCAGTGGTGGAGTCCCCATCCCGGAGGGGTTCCAAAGCCATGGCGCTGTGGTGCTGAGGGCCATGTTTCAGTGGTGCCTTGGCAGTGCTGGGTTCAGGGTTGGCCTTCGTGATCTTAAAAGTAATCCTCTGATTTTTTCCTTCTGTTCAACACCAGCTGCAGACAGCGTCTTGGTCCTAGCAGGCAGGGAGCCTGCAGGTGTGGCTGCTCTGAGCAGGGCCAGTGCTGGCTGAGAGCCGTGACAGTGATATTCCTCACAGCAGCGTTAGGTGGCTCTGCTGGAGCTGCCTTTCAGCGCAGCCTGCTTCACTTCAACCAATCCCACAGGCAGCTTCAAGCTCCTGCACGGCTTTAGTCCTTCCCTCCCCCTCAAGGCTGTGATCCCAGCATGGTGAAGCGACCTTTGGGGGTGATCCAGCCCAGCCCTCTGCTAGAGCAGGGGCACCCACAGCAGCTTGCCGGCATCACAATGCCCAGGGGAGGCTGGAATCTCTTCAGAGACTCCACAACCGCTCTGGGCAGCCTGCTCCAGGGCTCCAGCACCCTCGCACCAAACAGGTTTCTCCTTCTGCTCAGATGGAATCTCCTGGGTTCCAGTTTGTGCCCATTGTCCCTTGTCCTGGCACTGGGCACCACTGGAAAGTGCCGTTCTCCTGCTCCCCACCCTGTGGTTCTTGCTGAGCATTGCTGAGCTCTCTCAGGCTGCTCTTTTCCAAGCCCAAAGGCTTCCTCCTTCCTTCTCTTCCCTCCTGCCCTCCAAGCACCACCCCCACTATCTGGGTAGCAGCCCAGGGCCACCTCCGTGCTGCAGCCTGTCCTCCTTGAGCACTGAAACAGGAACCTTCAGGCTCCATTTTGTTTCATTTCCCAGCAGCCCCCAGCACAGCTCAGAGCCTTTTCCACCCAGCTGCCAGGGCCAGTTTCTCTTCCCATGCCTAAGCCATGCTCCTGGCCACCTCACCACCTCCACCCTCCGCCACTCCCCAGCCCATTTCCCTTTGGGTGGTGCAACCTTTTTATTGCCCAATTCCAAATCCCATTTGCTTAAACTTCATTCTGTGGAGGGTGCCTCCAGCCCAGGCTGGGGCCATGGCTAGAAGATGTGGGTGTAGAAGACATCAACGTTGTCAGCATAGTCCAAGGGCAGAGCCTGGCCAACGTTCCTGGCACCCAGCCGGGCACCCCCCAGAGCTGAGGAACGTTTCAGCTTCAGGAGGCTGAAGCGGGAGAAGACCTGGCCAGGAACTTCCCCCCGTGCCTGTGCCAGCACCTGGATGAACCCTGCCAAGGGACACAGAAAGAGTTGGGGTGATGAGGGACACAGGGGCAGCCTAGCTGCCAGGGCAGGAGGCACCCCTGGGACTCAGCATCCAGCCCTGAGCTCCTGGGACCCTCCCATCCCAGTGTGCACCCCTCAGACCTCTCCTATCATGCTGTGGATCCTGCAGTATCCCCCAGTGCCACCACCATGCTGTGGATCCCTGAGCATCTCCCAATGCCACCATCCTGGTGTGGACCCCAAAGCATCTCCCAATGCCATCACCATGCTGTGGACCCCAGAGCATACCCCAGACAGACACCCCCATACTGCTGTGCAGCCTGGAGTGGGTCCCCAGCAGCCCCTGTGGCTCCCCTCACCTGCCTGCATCCTCTCCCAGCTGTTCCAGACGGAGCCCACACAGACGATGGGCAGTCCCAGCTCTCCCAGGAACAGGCTCTGGGGATTGGGGGTGGGCAGCAGGTGAGATCTGGCACTGGGACACCCCCCACCCCCAGCAAAATTCCACCCCCTCATCCCTTCTGGCTCTCACCCTGTCAATTTTGGGCAGCACAGCCACGACGTGGCGAGCCAGGACCTCACCAGCCTTGTGGAAGATGTGACAGCAGAGTGGGTCCCCAGCCTGGGCACCTGGGGATGGGGTGGGAGTATGATGGGAGTCTGGGAACCTCTACACACCCCTGCTCCAGCTCCCACAATCCAGTCTGGGCTGTGTGGGGAGTGGCACATCCCCCACCCTCCCCCAGTGAGGAGGGCAAAGAGTACCTGGGCCAAATGGTGTGCCAGGGGCAGAGATCGGGTCAAGGCAGGTGTCATGGGGAGGGTAACAGCAAAGGGGTGGGGATGGGCAGCCCAAATCACCCACAGGGATCACCCCAGCCCCCACATGCAGCCCTCTGCCCCCTGTGCACCATACCCTCAGCCAGCTTCTGGCAGAAGCCTGCAAACTTGGACTTCTCAAAGGTGCGGTAGAGGTGAGTCAGGAGGCCCATCCTGTCCGACACCTGCAGTGCCAGTGTCAGCTCTGCCCCATGCCTGCCAGCACAGGGCACCCGCTGGCACCTCATGGGCCAGTCTGCAGCTACTGGGACCCTCCCATCCTGCACTGCAAGCCCCAGACTCCTCCATCCTGGAGTGGATCCCGGAGCATCCTCCAGTCCCACCATCCCAGTGAGAATCCCAGAGCATCCCCCAGTCCCACCATCCCAGTGTGGATCCCAGAGCATCCTCCAGTGCCACCATCCCAGTGAGAATCCCAGAGCATCCCCCAGTGCCACCATCCCAGTGTGGATCCCAGAGCATCCTCCAGTGCCACCATCCCAGTGTGGATCCCAGAGCATCCCCCAGTCCCACCATCCCAGTGTGGATCCCAGAGCATCCCCCAGTCCCACCATCCCAGTGTGGATCCCAGAGCATCCCCCAGTGCCACCATCCCAGTGTGGATCCCAGAGCATCCTCCAGTGCCACCATCCCAGTGTGGATCCCAGAGCATCCCCCAGTCCCGCCATCCCAGTGTGGATCCCAGACTCCCCCTGCTCAGATCCCAGCACAGAGTCCAGCTCCTCCAGGATGCCACAGCAGCACCTGGAAGTAGTCGAACATGGCCTGCTTGACGTAGCCAACATCATGGGGTGGCACCTCCAGGTTGTCCATGCAGTCAAAGACCATCTTCACGGCCCGGTGCGCAATCCAGTACGCTGCAGAGGGGGCACAGAGCCAGCTGACACCCCCCCAGAACCCCTCCCCATGCCCTTGCCCACTCACCCCCCTCACCTGAGCCTTCATCCCCCATCATGTGTCCCCAGCCACCACAGCCTGCCTCCGACCCGTCGGGGTTGATGAGCTTGCAGTTGGAGCCAGTGCCCGAGATGAGGACGATGCCACCTGTGGGGTCAAAGCCAAGGGAGGGGACTCACACACGTATGGTCACCTTCCTGACCCACCTTTCCACCCAGGTGTCCCCCTTGCTGTCCCCTACCGTGGTCGGTGGCGGTGGCCACGGCCCCGACAGCATCGCTGGTAATAAAGTAGCTCTGGCTCAGGTGGGGGAAGCGCTGGTGGAGCTCCTGCATCAGCTTGCTGATGGCATCCTTCTGATCACCCCCGCTGAGGGACAGCCCCTGCCCCGTGTTGGGGAGGGTCCTCGTCACCCCCCAGGTGGGACACAGGGAGACAGAGCATCCTTAGGGAGGATGCTGATCCTGGGATGGAGCAGGGGGGACAGACAGGGGAGGGGCCTTACCAGTGAGCAGAGGGGGACACTGGGGTCAGCCCCAGCTTGGCTCTTGGCCTTGCTGACCATCTGCTCGATCCTCTCCAGGCACTTCTCGGAGCCAATGAGCTGAGAGCCAAGGTGGGGACATGGTACAAAACCACCCAACAGCCCCGGGCCCCACTCTGGGGAGGTCCCACCTAGCCAAAAGCTCTTTATCAGTACCCAGGTGCAGCTGGCAACACCCCAGAACCACCTCTCATGGCCTCATCCTACGCGGAGAGTTTGGGGACAGCTAGGGCCAGTCCCCCACCATGCCCTCATGTGTGTGTGTCCCGGGCCGGGTAAAGATCAGAGGACCACACAGGATCACAAAGGATCACAGGATGTCAGGGGTTGGAAGGGACACAAAGAGATCATCGAGTCCAACCCCTCTGCCAGAGCAGGACCAGACAATCTAGCTCAGGTCACACAGCAACACATCCAGACAGGCCTTGAAAGTCTCCAGAGAAGGAGACTCCACAACCTCTCTGGGCAGTCTGTGCCAGTGCTCTGGGACCCTTACAGTCAAGAAGTTCCCCCTTGTGTTGAGCTGGAACCTCCTGTGCTGCAGCTTACATCCATTGCTCCTTGTCCTATCGCAGGGAGCAAGTGAGCAGAGCCTGTCCCACCTCCTCACCCCCAGCCCTTGGATATTCAGAAACATATATTAGATCCCCTCCCAGTCTTCCCTTCTCCACACTAAATATCCCCAGGTCCCCCAGCCTCTCCTCATCGGGCAGGGCTCCAGTCCCCTAATCATCCTTGTAGCCCACCCTTGGACCCTCTCCAGCAGATCCCTGTCCCTCTGAAACTCGGGCTTGCTCTCAGCTCACCCAGTGGTTTGTGCAGGGTCCCTCTGTCTCAGCCAGGATCCGGCCATCTCCAGAGACCAGCACCACCCTGGAGTGGGTGGCCCCGCTGCAGAGAGAGGTGGGGGGAACTGCTAGCACCACCCCGTGCGTGTGTCCCCAGTACCAGTGTAGGAGGGACCCTCCCTCAGCCCCATCACCTGGCTCTGCCTCTCCCCTGGGACCTCCGGCAGCTCCCAAACCAGCCCCTGCAGGTGCTGGGGTGGATGTGGGGCCAGGACTGAGGTCCCAATAAACTGGATGGGCTTCCCTGGTGGGACCCGCGACAAGGATGGGGTTTCCTGGGGGAGGCACACCAGGACAGAGACCCTGGAGGTTCTGGCCCCACCACGCACCCTCTAAACCAGCCCTCGGGAGTGGTGCAACCAGGATGGAAGTCCTCGGGAGGGGCACACCTGGTAGGCTTCCCGGAGGTTCAGTCCCGACCAGATGCCTCCTGCGCCCTCAAAGCAGCCCTAAGGGGTGCTGGGGGCTGCTGACCAGGATGGGGTGGGTCTTAGGAGTAGGTAGGACCAGAGCGGAGGCGCTGTGGGACCAGGGTTGGTGGCCTTGGTGGGGACACACACCAGGAAGGGGCTTCCGGGACGGTATGGGACCAGGATGAGGGACCTCGGAGAGGGGAAGGGGGAACACCAGGCATCTGGCAGGGAGCGCGGGGTGGGGGGGATGCTGCTGACCCCCATCCTACCCCGTTGACCACCGTCCTCGTCCCTACACTGCCACGCTGGAGAGGGTTCCCGGGTTGGGAGGGAGAGGTCCCCGGGGAGCGATCAGGATTCAGGGGAGCTGCAGAGCCCTGGGGGACCTCCCCACCAGACACCACCCCCCCGCCACGACCGCCCTCACCCCTCCAAGCCGCCGAACAGCGAGGCCATGGCCGCCGGCGCCTCCCGGCAGCGGCCCCGCCCCGCGCCTTGGCCACGCCTCCGCCGCGGCTGGCCACGCCCCACAGCCCGCGCTGGGTCCTCCCGTCCGCCGCCGCCGCGGCTGCGTCACGGCGCGGGTGGGCTGCGGCGGAGGGACGCGGACTCCGCGGGCTGCTGGGGTCACGGACACGCAGGGGGTACTCCCACCCGCGACACAGCCCTACGCATACACCTGCCGTACAGACGCCCCTCTCTGCGATATAGCCAGCCGTGGCACACCCCTCTGCATGCCACCCACGGTATAGCTCCCCACGCGCCCAGCCGCTACACGCATCCACGCATACAGCCATGACGCAGCCTCCCGCTCCAAGAAATAAACCCCACACACACAGCCACTCGTGGCACACACCCGTTCATGCACCCACGACGCAACCCACACACTGCATAGAGTGACACTCTCCACCACGATATAGCCCCTCACGCACCCACCTAGGACATAGGCCCCCACGTGATGCTGTCACCCCACATACACCCACCCATGACATAGATAAACCTCCCACGATGTAGCCCCCCACACGCTCTCCTGTGATGACTTAGCCCCCACACACCCACTCGCAACACAGCCCCCCCCCGATATATCCTCCCACAAGCCCGCCCAGGACAGAGCCCCGCAGACAACACCCCTCAGGACCTTGGAGCTCAGCAGAAGCGGAGTCCCACGGTGATCAGCCCCCATGCAGGGGATGTCACCCACTCCAGCCCCAGCTTCAAGCCATCACAGTCCAAGTCCCAGGGATGGGTCTGTGGACCGGGTGCCACCACCACCACCACGACCCCGAGGGCTTCCTGTGTCCACCTTCCAAAGCCACATCCCCTCGTGGGGGAGAGAGAGGCTGGGGTCCCTTTCCTGTGACACTCTGCTCCTCTTTAGGGCCTCACTAAAGAGCATGGCAGCAACTGTCAGGTCCCATCGGCCACGGCACAGCCGAGTGGCAGACAGGGACACAGGTCCAGCTGAGACCCTCCTCGGGCACCACTGAGACCCTCCTCGGGCACCACGGCCCCTTCTGTGAGTGACAGCGGGTGATAAATCAGCGTGTGTCCCACCGCTGCACCCTGCCAGGGGCTGAGGTGGCCAGAGATGGAGGGAGAGGACAGGGAGGGAGCTGGGGACAGAGGGACAGATGGATGGACAGATGGATGGAAAGGACTATGGAGTGAGTGGGTGAAGGGGGAGTCAGATGTGTGGACGGGTGGAGAAGATGGAGGGATGGATGGGTGGATGGATGGATGGATGGAGTGATGGATGGGTGGAGGGATGGATGGATGAGTGGATGAGTGGATGAGAGAAGGGCAGAGGGATGGAGAGCTGGGTAGCAGAGCAAAAGGATGGATAGAGAAGATGCAGGAGTAGATGGAGAAGACAGGGCCAGATGGATGGAAGGGATGGATGGGCAGATGAAGGGGAAGGTGGATCTATGGGTATATGGGTGGGTGAAAACGATGGAGAAGATGAGTGGAGATGATGGAGAGGATGACAGAGGATAGAAAGGATGGAAAGGTTGAACAGATGGATGGGCATAGCAGAATGGAAAGAAGAAATGGAGGAAGATGGAGCAGGCAGGGGAAGGTGAGGAAGGGAATGTCACAAGATGGAGATGGCAGGACAGAGACTGCTTGGATGAGGAAGATGTCCCAGTATGAGCAGGCAGCTGGTGCCAGCCTGGTAGGACACACCAGACCATCCCATGTCGCTGCTGACAAAGGTTCCCTGGTCCTGGGGTGCTGCAAAGGGGACACCAGCAGAGCAGACGGCCCACGACTAGGTTGATCTCCCCCACATCTGCCAACTCCAGCCCTTCCAGGTCTCCCCTGGGGTTGGGAAGGCCCCTCCTTGGTGGACACCTTCCTTCCCAGGGTTGGGGGGAGGCTGCCCCATGCCCATGGGGTGCCGCAGAGAGACCTGGTGGGGTGAGGGCCGTGACTACCCCACTCTTCATGGCTCAGGGGATGAAGATGTTCAGAGTCATCCACATCCTCCCTGAGAGTTTCAGATGGTGGGGACCCCCAGGGGGCTGTGACTGGGATCCCCCAAAGCCAGCAGTGGGTGCGGGGAGCCCTGAGTGTGACAAAAAATCCCCAAGAGACCCCAAAGATGGGGTGGAGAGGAGTGGCAGGGGAAGGGTTAAGCTGCAGTGTGTGTGTGCGTGTGTGTGTGTGTGGTGTGTGTGCAGCCCCTGAGCCCACCGCCCTCATGCCCTCATTAAGGTCTGGTGGCACCAGCCTGTCTGGGGACAGTGGGGACAGGGGACCAGGACCTGCTGCTGCCTTTGTCTCAACTTGTGGCAAAGTTTTAGGGGAGCCGATGGACAGTGGCTGCTGAGGGACCCGGAGCTGCATCAGTCCATGGGGCCGTGGCCACGTGTCCCACGGGACAGAGGTGTCCCTGCTTGGGCTGGGTGGCACCTTTGGAGCCAGGGGAATGCTGGGAACACCCTGACCTGCTCGGGAAGTAGGAGTGGGGACCACAACAATCCCCAGGACCTCCTGACCCCACACTCACCAGTATGAAGGTGACTTCCACCATCTCGGATCCAGCCAGGACAAGAGGTGACGCCAGCCGGACCGAAGCCCAGGCCCGTGGGAGGTGCATGAATCTCACATCAGCTTGGGGTAAGACACACAGATTTGAGGGTTGCAGGCACACAGGCAGCTTCTGCCTCCACCACAGCCCTCCCCAAACCCCCAGAAATGGGGCGCAGGAGCTGGGAATGCTCCACAGGACATGCTGATGCCTACAGACCCTGGACATTCCTGGACAACTCCAGTGCCAAAGCCAGCGTGGGTCAGCATGGGTCACTGTGGGTCCTGGCTGAGTGCGGGGAGGGCGAGCGAAGGGCAGCAGGGCGGAGAGTGGCCGTGGGGACGTGGGCTGAGCCCCGCTCTGCTCGCTCGCCCCAGCCCCGCTCTGTCAGCTCCAGCATCCTGCCAGTGCCGGGCTTGGGCAGGACCCAGCTCGGGAGGCAGAGGAGGGAGAGGTGGGAGGAAGGCCCCAGCAGCCAGTTTATTCTGCTCCACTATCCTCTGGAAGTGCTGATGCTGGAGGGGCCGAGATACACTTTGGGGGTCCAGATCCATCCTGCTGCTGGTAGGTTGGGAAATGGTTTGCGGTGGTGCTGAGACAGTGGATGAAGCCGGCACCGGGGACACCCTACACGGAGGAAGAGGATGGTGAGTGGCAAAACGGGGCGGTGGTGGGATGGGGGTTGGTGGATACCTGCTCTCGGGGCAGTGTCCAGCCCCTCCGCAGCCTTGGGGTTGGATTTGGGGTGTCTTGGAGGTTCCACCAAGAGAAGCCAACTCCTGGTATGCAGCCCCACTACGATACGGTGGCACCAGGGCTGTGGTGGGTCCCTGTCCAGCATGGGGATACCTTGGGGATGCCAGCACTGGCCAAGGCACTGGCCAGGAGAGCTGCAGGCATGCAGAGCCACAGACACACAGGCAAAGCAGGGCCTGTCTGTCTGTCCTTCTCCATGCCTGCCTGCCACCCTCCAGCTCCGTAATCCCTCTCCCTTCCCGATGATTGTGCCCGCGCGGCAAGTTCTGAGTCTGTCCTGTTCCTGCAGAGTCTGTCCACCTGTCCTTTGTCCATTTGTCCACCCACACAGGCTGCCGTCCACCTGCATCTTTCCATCCATCTTCCTACCCTTTCATTTGCCCATTCATTCATTCATTTATTCATCCACCTACCCCACCATCTATCCATCCATCCACCCATCAATCCATCCATCCCTCCCTCCATCCCACCATCTATCCATCCATTCACCTTCCAGTCCTTCCTTCCTTCCTTCCTTCCTTCCTTCCTTCCTTCCTTCCTTCCTTCCTTCCTTCCTTCCTTCCACCCACTCCCCATATTTCTAGCCCCCTGCACCCACCAGCTGTGTCCCCTGGACCTGCCCCCATTGGCAGGGCTTTGTCTCAGTGATATTTGTGGTCCTTCTCTGACACCTTCCCCCCAGACACCTTCCCAGGGGACGTGGAGGTGAACCCTGGACAGGCATGGGGAAGTGGCATGGAAGGACATGGAGGAGGTGCCACAGGGGGGATGTAGCATCTGAGTGACATCAGGGTGACATCAGCATCTGAGCCTGGACAGCCATCATGGGAGCACGGTGTTGGGGACACCCAGAGTGGCTCCCATGGCATCACAGAGACTGCCAAGAGTTTTGGGGAGCAGTGGTGGCTCTGAAGGCTGGTGGCATTTCCACTCATGCCCACCCGACCTGCCCACACTGTCCATATTCTCCAGTCAGCAGCAGAGAGAAGTTGGAGATGGGAACAAGGATAAGGAAAGGGATGGGACAGGGATGGGGAATGGAGACAGGGATGGGGATTGGGATGTGGACAGAGGTGGGAATGAGGATGATGATAAGGATTGAAATGTGGTTAAGGGAAAAAGAGAGAATGGGAATAAAAATGGGGAAAAGGACATGGATAGGAACAGGGATGTAGACAGGAATGGGAATGGGAATAAGGATAAGGATGGAGAAGTGGACAGGGGTGGGGGTGGCAGTGAGAACAGGGATGAGGATGGCTGAAGATGAGGATGAGCTTGAGTATGAGGATGGGGACAAGGATTCATACAGGGATGGCGATGGGAATGGGAATGGGAATGGGAATGGGGTGGGGAATGAGGACAGGGATGGGGACAAGCACAGGCTCAGCCCCGGATGCGGTGGCCGCGGAGCCGCCGCAGTGTCAGCTGAACGTCAGCAGGGGCAGAGCGCAGCTGAGCCCTTGCCCATGGAAGCTGAGCTGCTGGCCGCTAATTGATATTATTACAGGGCGGGGCTGGGTGGGGGGAAGGACAATGACAGGACCCTCAAGCTGGGGCCAGCCCGAGTCTGGACGCCCTTGCCCCATCTCGTGCCTCAGTTTCCCCATCCGCAGGCAGCCATGGCCCCAAGGCGGGTGCTGGCTGCGGGGTGCTGGGGTATCCCCGTCCCCTTCTGGGTCCCACATGTCCCCCGGTGTCCCCTGGTGTCCCCGGTGTGGCGGAAGGGCAGCTGGCGCCTGGCGGCAGAAGCACACGCCTGACCTAGTTCAGCTCCCGCGCCGGCAGCCGCTGGAAAATGAGTTAATAAACCCCAAAAGAGGGATTTTTCCGGCTCACAGGAGGACCGAGACAGACAGGTGGCACCAGGTTGGTGTCACCCGGCTGGTAGTACTCGGCTGGCGGCACTGGGCTGCCCATCTCTCCACTGGCATGAGGCAGTGGCACTTGTGAGTCCCACCAGCAAATGAGGACAGAGCCTTGCACCCGTGGATGTCCACGAGACCTTGACCATACTCCCTGCACCCATGGGTGTCCCCGGGGCCATGCCATCCCTGCCACCCTTCCCCTTCGTGACTCTATGTCCCTCTGGGCGCTGGGGACCCAGTGCTGGTTTCAGGCGGCATCAGAGGCTAAGCCCTGGGCAGGTGCCCATGCTGGGTGCTAAGTGGGATCAGGGACTCAGCAGGATCCCAGCCCCACTGATACCCTGCTGAGCCCCCACCTGTCACCCCAGCGCCCAGGGGTTGTCCATGGGGATGCACTTGGCTCTTCTACTGCCCTCTGGGCACCTGCTGGGCTCCTCTACCAGCTCACAGAGATGTGCTGGGCTCCCCATGGGGTCATGCTGAGCTGCTTTGCCACTCCATGAGGGCATGCTGAGCTCCTTTGAGCTCCTTTGCCACCCCATGGGGTTGTGCTGAGCTTCTTTATCACCCCATGAGGACATGCTTGGCTCTCCTGCTAGTCCATGGAGATGTGTTGCACCCCTTGGGGGTGTGCTGGTCTCACCTAGAAGCCCATGGAGACATGCTGAACTCCTTAGCCACCCTGTAAGGATGTGCTGAGTTCCTCTGACACCCCATAGAGATGTGTTGGACTCTCCTAGCACCCCAGCGGGATCTGCTTGCCTCTTCTAGCACCCCATGGAGATCTGCTGGGCTCTCCTGGCACCCCATGGAGATGCACTGGGCTCTCCTCGACCCCACTGAAGACACCCTGCGCTCCCTTTTCCCATGGGACCGCCCCTCTTACCACCACTCCTTTCCTCGCGGTGGGGGGGGGGGGGGGCATGTGCCCGGAGAGTGCCCCCCCACCGCCGGCGGCTGAGCGGAGCGGAGCTGACAGGCTCCCATGGCCCCGGTCCCCAACTGCCTTCCATTCACAGTTCGAGGAGCACGTCAAGACTAAGGGGAGCTGACAGGCAAACCTTTCCTGGAACAACCGGGAATATAATATCAGGCAAGGCTGACCGGAGCGTGACCCTCCGCCCAACACGGAGCAAATTAACATCAACCAAAATAGCAGCTCCGCCCGGACGCCGCCGCCGCCCCCACCCCGCCGCCCGGCCTGTCAGCACGCATCAGCGCGGCCGTGCGTGAGGGATGGAGCTTGGGTGGGTGTCTGGGGTGGGGGGTGTGTGGCCCCCCTCCGAACCAGCCTATGCCGCCCTCCCACTGCTGGAGGGGTGTGGGGTGAAGGAGGCATTGCGGTGGATGGGGATTGCGAAGTGGGAAATTAGGGAGGTGGGGATGGGAATGGGATGGAGTGAGGAAAGGGAGAGGATGGGAATGGGGTGGGGATGGAGCAGGGATGGGGAGGGAATGGGGATGGAGATGGGGATGTGATGATGTGGGGATGGGAATGGGCTGGGAATGGGGATGGGTTTGCGGAGGGGATGGGGGTGGGTTTGGGGAGGGGGGAGGGGAGGGGGGGGGGGGGGGGGCGGGGGGGGGGGGGGGCGGGGGGGGGGGGGGGCGGGGGGGGGGGGGGGCGGGGGGGGGGGGGGGATGGGGTAGAAGAGATGCAGCTAGTGGAGGGGATGGAGGTGAAATCTCATGTGGTTGTGGGAGGAAAGTCTGATCCAAGACAATGCTCAAGGCCTGGGTGGGGGCAAACTCCCAACACTTTAGAGGGAAAAGTTTGATGCAAGGCAATGCTGAGGGCTTGAGGGGGGAAATCCTATACTTTTGGGGGTGGGGTGGGGGGGAAATCGCATCCTTTTGGGGGGAAAATTCCCATACACTGAGGGCAAAATCTCATCCGTTTAGGAGGAAAAATCCCATACACTGGGGAGAAATTCCTGTCCATTTAGGGGGAAAAATCCCATCTATTTGGGGATAAAATTCTCATCCATTTAGAGAGAAAATAACCATCCATTTAGGGGGGAAATTCCCATCCATTTAGGGGGTAAAATCCATCCATTTAAGGGGAAAATTCTCATCCCTTTAGGGGGAAAAATCCCATCCATTTAGGGGGAAGTCTAATCCAAAGAAACACTCAGAACTTGGAAGCAAGATCCTGTTCATGGGAATGTGTGGTGTTTAAGGGGTAGCAGCCTATCCATGAGGAGATACTCAGTGCTGAGGAGCAAAATGCCATCCATTTAGGAGGAAAAATGATCCTGTCCAAGGGGATGTGTGAGGTTTGGAGGGGAAAATCCCAGCTGTGGGGATGTGTGGGGCCTGGGGGACAAAATGTCCACTGAGATACTCAGGGGGTGAGGGGCAAAGCGCCATCCATGGAGTGTTGGGGGCCTTGGGGGCCAAAATGCCACCCTTTGGGATGTCAGGTGGGGATCCATGGTGTGGGCACCCCACACACACAGACACTTCCCAGCCAATGGGGATTCAGAGAGACTGGTGGGGATCAAGAAACAAGGAGATGGAGAGGCCTGGGGAGCAGTGGAGGCAGGAACTGGGGTGCTCTGTGCCGTGAGGGTAGGGAGAAAGAGAAAAAGGAGTCAAGGAGGGGTAGGGAGCAGCAAAAAGCTCTGTCAGATCCATCAAGAGCTGGAAAAGTGAAAGGAGAAGGCGGTGGTGGTGCCCGCTCCCGGGGTGCTGTGCCACATTAGCCATGGTTGGGTTCCCCAGCAGCTCCTAGCAGGGCTTGGCCAGGAACTTCACAGCCATTTTCTTTTTGGGTTGAACTGGGAAAGCAAAAAAAAAAATGGTGGAGTTAGGGGGAAAACACCCCCAAAATAGCCCCTATGCAGCCCAGCCCTCTGGATGGCAAAGGGCTGTGACCACGCGCTCATAGCTGGCCCCAAACGCACTTGCCAGGGTCTAGTCAGGGTGGGGTCCATCCAGGATGGATCTAGCACCTACTGGTCCCCAGCACAGAGTGTGCCAGGTTCACCCCCAGGACAGGGACATGCTGGCTTGAGGGATCTCAGTGCAAATGGGATGGGCACTGAGTGGGGCTCAGGGTGCCTGGGGTGCTTGGAGTGCCTGGGGTGCCCGTGATGCTCTGGTTAGTCAGAATACCCAGGATGCCAGGGGTGCCTGAGGTATACAGGGTGCCCAAGATGCCTAGAGTGCTCAGGGTGCCAGGGGTGCCCAGGGTTCTTAGGGTGCCTGGGTTTCCCAGGGTGCCCAGGTTTGATAGCAAACCAGGAAACTTTGAGGTAAGAGGCACCCAGGGAAAGGGCATCAGCCCAGGGTATCCGGGCACTGCTGGTCATGCCCACCACCACTCTGGCTCAAGCCCTCCGAAATCCATCTTGACATCTCTCCAAGGAACTTCCAGCAGCTTCCACAGACTGTTTTTCATCAGATGGTTCCAGAAGTGGGGTGAAAAATGCCCCTTCCAGCTAATCCCAGACACCGGGCACCGGTTGGAGGGGAAAAGAGGAGCCTAGCACACAGGAGCCAGGCAAGGGGCTCAGCTGGGGGTGCTGCTGTGGAACACCCACAGGAGAAGAGGACCACGAGGAGCTTCACAGGGGTGCACCCACCCTCACCTGCCCCTACCGGGTCTGGGCACCCACCCTGCATCCCCATTCCCACCTCCCCAGCTCCTGCCTGCCCCGGGGCAGCCCTGGGGCTTTGGGGCTTGAGGGGGGGGGTTGGGGGGGGGGTGCCAAGCCGGAGACCCCACTCTCGGGTCAGTGCTCGGTCACCAAGCCCCTCAGGGTCAGCGTGGCCACCGCCGCCAGACGTGCCAGGGTGCATTAACACCACAGCGGCACGAACTGTGGGGCTGGACGCTCCCCCCCGCCAGCCTTGTGCCACCACACCCTCCCCACGCACCCCAAAAAAGGAGCCCCATGCACACAACTCCCCCACAGCCACAGATGTGTGCACCCCTGCTCGGCCTTGCCATGCACACGCCACCGCCCCTTACACCCCTCCTATGCATGGTCGCCCCCCATGCACCCCACCAGGCACGGCTCTTCCTGCGGACACCTCCCCCCACGCCTTCGTCCCACGCACACACACC
>WAAF01012838.1:228653-343012 GCA_013400475.1 Tricholaema leucomelas
GACCTGTTTGTTGTTGTGGGGTCCTACAGACACCCCCAAACTGTTGCTGTGGGGTTCCACGAACACCAGGCTGTGTTTGGGACCTGTTTGTTGTTGTGGGGTCCCACAGACACCCCCAAACTGTTGCTGTGGGGTTCCATGAACACCAGGCTGTGTTTGGGACCTGTTTGTTGTTGTGGGGTCCCACAGACCCCCCCAAACTGTTGCTGTGGGGTTCCATGAACACCAGGCTGTGTTTGGGACCCGTTTGCTGTTGTGGGGTCCCACAGCCACCTCCAAACTGTTGCTGTGGGGTTCCACGAACACCAGGCTGTGTTTGGGACCTGTTTGTTGTTATAGGGTCCCACAGACACCCGCGGGTGGGTGCTCCCGGGCCGGGGGGGCCACCTTGCAGCAGGATGCTCCAAGAGCAACAGCTCCGGGGTGCTCCTGGGGCCCTGCAATAACAGGTGGGGGCTGGGGGAGGTACAGCCTGGCACCTGTGCCACCCCACAACAACAACCAGGTCCCAAATACAGCCTGGTATTCCTGGGGCCCCACAAGAACGGTTTGGGGGTGTCCGTGGGACCCTACAACAACAAACAGGTACCAAACACAGCCTGGTGTCTGTGGTACCCCACAAGAACAGTTTGGGGGTGTCTGTTTGACCCAGCAACAAGAAACAGGTCCCAAACTCAGCCTTGTGTTCGTGGGAACCCACAGCAACAGTTTGGGGATGTCTGTGGGACCCTGCAGTAACAGTTTGGGGGTGTCTGCGGGACCCCACAACAACAATCAGGTCCCAAACACAGTCTGGTGTTCATGAGACCCCACAACAACAGTTCGGGGGTGTCTGTGGGACTCCACAGCAACAGTTTGGGGGTGTCCTTGTGACCCTACAACAACAAATGGGCCCCAAACACGGCCTGGTGCTTGTGGGACCCCACAATATCAGTTTGGGGGTGTCTATGAGACCCTACAATAACAAACAGGCCCCAAACACGGCCTGGTGCTTGTGGGACCCCACAATATCAGTTTGGGGGTGTCTATGAGACCCTACAATAACAAACAGGCCCCAAACACGGCCTGGTGCTTGTGGGACCCCACAATATCAGTTTGGGGGTGTCTATGAGACCCTACAATAACAAACAGGCCCCAAACACGGCCTGGTGCTTGTGGGACCCCACAATATCAGTTTGGGGGTGTCTATGAGACCCTACAATAACAAACAGGCCCCAAACACGGCCTGGTGCTTGTGGGACCCCACAATATCAGTTTGGGGGTGTCTATGAGACCCTACAATAACAAACAGGCCCCAAACACGGCCTGGTGCTTGTGGGACCCCACAATATCAGTTTGGGGGTGTCTATGAGACCCTACAATAACAAACAGGCCCCAAACACGGCCTGGTGCTTGTGGGACCCCACAATATCAGTTTGGGGGTGTCTATGAGACCCTACAATAACAAACAGGCCCCAAACACGGCCTGGTGCTTGTGGGACCCCACAATATCAGTTTGGGGGTGTCTATGAGACCCTACAATAACAAACAGGCCCCAAACACGGCCTGGTGCTTGTGGGACCCCACAATATCAGTTTGGGGGTGTCTGTGGGACCCCACAGCAACAGTTTGGGCGTGTCTGTGGGACCCTACAACAACAAGCAGGTCCCAAACACAGCCTTGGGTTCGTGGGACTCCACAGCAACAATTTGAAGGCGTCTGTATGACCCCACAAGAACAGTTATGGGTGTCCCTGTGACCCTACAACAACAAACAGGTCCCAGACACAGCCTGGTGTTTGTGGGACCCCACAACACCACCTCAGGGGTGTCTGTGTGACCCCACAACAACAAACAGGTCCTGCACCCAGCTCTGTGCTCCTGCAGCCCTGCACCAGCAGTTCAGGGGTGCTCTTGTGACCCTGCAACCACTTGGGGTACACAACCTGACCCTGTCCCTGTGTGGTTCAGAGTCTTGTACAGTTTGGAGGGGGTCCCAGAAAGTTTGAGAGTGGCCCTTGGAGTTTAGGGGTCCCCCCACAGTTGAGGGTTTTAGGGTACCTGGGAGTTTGTGGGCCCTGCTTTTTGAGGTCCCTTCTATAGTTTTGGGGGGCTCCCTACAATTCCAGGTCTCTGCACAGTTTTGGGGGGCTCTGTGTGTTTTGGAATCTCCCACATTTCGAGGTCACTGTACACTTTGGGGGGGCTCTGGGAGTTTTGGGATTCCCTGTACAGTTTGGGAGTCCTCCAATGTTTCATGACCTCTGTGCAGTTTTGGGGGTCCCTGTGTGCTTCTGGGACCCCTCCACATTTGGGGGTCTCTGTACATCTTGGGGAGCCTCTGTACAGTTTTGTGGTCCTTCCACATTTCATGGTGCTGCTGATATTTGGGGATCCCTGTGAAGTTTTGGGGGTTCCTGTGTAGTTTCGGGGGTCCCAGTGTGTTTCAGGCAGCCCTCCACGTTTTTGGGTCACTGTACAATTTGAGGACTCTCTGCACAGTTTTGGGCTCCCTCCACATATCAGGATGCCACTCACATTTGGGGGTCCCTGTGCAGTTTTGGGAGTCCCTGGGTGCTTCGGTGACCCCTCCACATTTGGAGGTCGCTGTTCAATTTGGGGAATCTCTGTACAGCTTTGGAGTCCCTCCACATTTCAGGGTGCTGTTGACATTTGGGGGTCCCTGTACAGTTTTGGAGGTCCCTGTGCACCTTTGGAGGTCCCTGGGAGTTTTGGGATTCCCTGTACAGTTTAGAGGTCCCCTCAAGTTTCATGGCCCCTGTAGAGTTTTGGGGGGTCCCTATACCTTTTAGGATCACTTCCTGATTCGAGGTCCCTATGCAGTTTTGGGAGTCTCTGTACAGTTTTGAGATCCCTCCAGATTTCAGGATGCCGCTCACGTATGGGGGTCCCTGTGCAGTTTTGGGGGTTCCTGGGTGTGTCGTGGACCCCTCCACATTTGGAGGTCGCTGTACAACTTGGGGATTCTCTGTATAGTTTTGAGGTCCTTCTACATTTCAGGGTTCCACTCACATTTGGGGGTTTATCTGCAGTTCGGGTGTGTCCTTGTGCAGTTTGAGGGGTCCCCGTGCCGTTTTGGGGGGATCCCTGATGGTTTCGGTGTCCCCGTGCAATGTGGAGGTCTCCGTACAGCTTGGGAGCCCTTGGGACGCTGATGCTTTCGGGTTCTCTGCTCATCCTGCGGAGAGGGCAGTCTGGGTTTTTGGGAGGCTCCCCAGGTTTCGGGGTTCGCCGAACAGCGGTGTGCGGCGCAGGAGACACCCCCACACACACACACTCCTGCAGGGGTCGCTGTGGCGCCGGGCGGTGGCGGCGGCAGGGTCCGCGCCGGACTCGTCTCGTTAGTTCCGGCGCCGCGTGTTCAGCGCCGCCGCAGCGGGAGCAGGAGCCGGGAGCGGCGGGGTCCGGCCCAGCCCGGCCTGTCCCCGCCATGTGGTTCATCTACGTGCTGAGCTGGCTGTCCCTGCTCATCCAGGTGGCCTTCGTCACCTTGGCTATCGGTGAGCCCACCGACAGCGGGCGGGACCCTCCGGCGGTGCTGCGGCGCCTGTGTCTAGGCCCGGGCGCGGGTGCCTCCAGGGGGCTGTCGCGATATGGTCATGGTTCTCGGTAATGAGGGGAGGTGGCTCTGGGTAAAGGGCAGGTTGGGCTCCTGCTGGAAGCCGAGGCCACAGCTCTGTCACCTCCCTGGAGCTCGGGCTCAACGGGCGTGACCCAGGCCCCCTGGGTGGGCCAGAGCTTGGAGATCCTCTGGGTGCCCCCCGAAGCCATAGAGTGACCCAGAGATTTGGTGTCTCCTGGGTGTCCCCGAGCCCTCATAGTGATCCTGAAACTGATGTTCCCTGGGTGCTCCTGGGCCCTGCGGAAACCCCCGGAACTGGCGTTGGGGGCTGTTGTCCCATGGGTGTCCATGGGAGTTTGAGGCAGTGTAGATGCCACAGAGATTTGGGGGGGATCCCTTTGGTGCTTATGAGGCTCATGCGTTCCTGTGGATGTTGCAGAGTTTGGGGGGATGTCCTCTGGGGTGGCTTCTGAGATCCTGTGGATGCCTTAGGTTTTGGGGGTTCCGAGGTTCCCCTGAGGTCCCTTGGGTGTCTCTGAGAGTTGTGGGGAGGACGGGAGGGGTTCAACCCCTGCCTTTCGGTCTGTTCTGGACTGGGTGAGGATGAGGTAGTGGTGTGTGCCCCCTGGGCTGGGAAGCTGAGCCAAGTGTTTCTCCCACAGCTGCTGGGCTGTACTACTTGGCAGAGCTGATCGAGGAGTACACAGTGGTCACCAGGAGAATAATCAAATACATGATCTGGGTAAGTCCCCGGGCTGGCACAAACTGGGGTGGCTTCTTTGCCACAGTATTCCCCAAGTGTGGGACAGGGGCTCAGGAAACTCCTGCTTGCCGAGGTGACTCTGTCTGCCGGGGAGGGAACTTGGCAGAGGTGGCTTTCATCACCCCCTGGTTTAACTGGGGGAATGGTCACCCTGTCTGACCTCTCCTGGGTGTCACACCTCTCCCCTTGGCTGGCAAAACTGACGTTCAGCCACAGCCTGTCCTACCACTAGCTGCAGCAGCAGGGTGGGGCTGCTGCTTAGACCTTGCCCAAGGGGCTGTTGTAGAGTGTGGAGCTGTGGTGCTGCCAGAACACTTCATCCATGGCAGTTTAAGAGGAACAGGGATCTGCTGGAGAGGGTCCAAGGGAGGGCTGTGAGGATGATTAAAGGACTGGAGCACTGCCTGGTGAGGAGAGGTTGAGGGACCTGGGGCTGTTTAGTCTGGAGAAGAGAAGACTGAGAGGGTATTTAATAAGTGTTTATAAATATTTTAGGGTTGGGGGTCAGGAGGGGGGACAGGTTCTGCTCACTTGCTGCCTGGGATAGGACAAGGAGCAATGGATGAAAGCTGCAGCACAGGAGGTTCCAGCTCAACACAAGGAGGAACTTGTTAACTCTTAAGGGTCCCAGAGCACTGGCACGGGCTCCCCAGAGAGGTTGTGGAGTCACCCTCTCTGGAGACTTTCAAGGTCTGTCTGGATGTGTTGCTGTGTGACCTGCGTTAGATTGTATGGTCCTGCTCTAGCAGGGGGTTTGGACTTCGTGATCTCTTTGAGTCCCTTCCAACCCCTGAAATCCTGTGAGCCTGTGATTCCTGCTTACAGCTCTCTTGGCTTCACCTTGTTCTCTCTTCCAGTTCTCCTCAGCCGTGCTGGTTGGCCTCTACCTCTTTGAACACTTCCCTGGCTTCATGGTGGGCGTGGGGCTCTTCACCAACCTGGTCTACTTCGGGTTGCTGCAGACCTTCCCCTTCATCGTCCTGACCTCCTCCAACTTCATCCTGTCCTGTGGTGAGTGGAGCTCACCATCACCCGGGGAGTGGGCACTGGGGCAGAGGAAGCCTTATCACCTCCCTCCCCAGCTGGCAACAGAGGATTGAGGTTTGCCCTGGAGCTTTTCCAGGGACTTTGAACTCTGTGTGGTGCTTTTTAATCACTGTCATCATTATGGGTGTGGGAAGAGCCTTCGTTTGTGATCAGTGGGTCAGATGTCCTGCAGCTGATGGTGTTCCCCAGGGATCAGGACTGGGCCCAGGCTTGTCCAGCATCTTCATCAATAACCTGGGTGAAGGCACATAGGGGACCCTCAGCCAGTTTGCTGGTGGCACAGAACTGGGAGGAGAGGCTGACACCCAGCCAGTCTGTGCTGCCTTTCAGTGAGGCAAAATCAACAAGGGCAAGTGCAGGGTCCTGGACATGGGGAGGAAAAACTGCACCAGGATAGCTGGGGAATGGAGTTGCTGGAAAGCAGTTCTGTGGAGATGGACCTACACAGCAAGCTCCCCATGAGCCAGGAATGTGGCCAAGAAGGCCAAGGGTCTGCTGAGATGCATGAAGAGGAGTATGACCAGTAGGTCAAGAGAGGTTCTTCTCTGCCTCTGCTCTGCCCTAGGGAGACCACATCTGGAGTATTGTGTCCAGTTCTGGGCTGCCCAGTTCAAGAGAGACAGGGAACTGTTGGAGAGAGTTCAGCAGAGGCTACAAAGACGCTGAGGGGGCTGGAGCAGCTCTGTGAGGAGCAAAGGCTGAGCCCTGGGGCTGAGAGCCTGGAGAAGAGCAGCCCCAGAGGGGATCTGAGCAATGCTCAGCAAGAGCTAAAGGGCCTGTGCGGGGCAGGAGAATGGTGTTGGACTCTTTTCAGTGGCGCCCAGTGACAGGACAGGGGGTACAAAGTGGAACCCAGGAGGTTCCATCTGGGCATGAGAAGAAACTTGTTTGGTATGAGGGTGCTGGAGCCCTGGAGCAGGCTGCCCATAGAGATTGTGGATTCTCTTTTCTGCAGAGATTCCAAACCCTCCTGGACATTGTGATGCTGGGCAAGCTGCTGTGGGTGCCCTGCTTTAGCAGGGAGTTGGGCTGGATGATCTCTTGAGGTCCCACCACGCTGGGGTTTTGGGATTCTGTTTGTTGTGGTGTGTGCTGAGCTTCCCTAGGCTCTCTGTACCCTCTGTCCAGCTCCGCTCCAGACTCAGGTGACTGCTGGGGAACTGGCTGCGGTTTGAGGGCTTCATAGAGTCTTGGTTAAGAGCCAGAGGGATCTGAAGCTAAGTGACAAACCCCTGGTGGTGTCCTGTGGGGCTGCAGGAGTTGCAAACTTGTGTGTGGTCTTCAGCTGATGTGGAGAAGCTTTGAGACAAACGTCTGCAGTTAGCATGAAGCTGGATCATGGGCACTGGAGAAAGCCCTGACAGTGCAGTGCAGCACTGGGCTGAAACCAAGCACTTTTCTTGCTCACATTGGTACCTTTTTGGGGAGGGTTTGCTGAGGGGGCACCAACGGCTCCATGCCCAGCTGGGCTACTGGGCAGACACCAGTGGGAGCCAGGCATGAGGGGCTTCTGCACTTGTCCAAGTGATGGGCACAGGAATAGTGCTGTGGAGGCAGGCAGGCATTTTGGCTGAGCAGGGCATGGACAGAGCCTGCAGTGAGCCTGGGAGAAGCTCTGTGCCAGTAGCTCTCCCAGCTGAGCTGGTGCCTGGCTGCTGTGGGAAGGGGATGGGTGGCAAGGAGGGGCTGTTTCTCGCATGAGGGAGCCGGGAGTGTTCAGCCTGAGAGGAGAAGATGTCAGGTAGTGGTAGGACTGAGGGGCATGGAACAAAGGTAGAAATGGGTAGATTCAGACTGGATGTTAGGAAGAAGTTGTTCAGCATGAAGGTGATGAGAGTCTGGAACAGGTTGCCCAGGGAGGTGGTGGAAGCCTCATCCCTGGAGGTGTTTAAGGGCAGGCTGGATGAGGCTCTGGCCAGCCTGATCTAGCGTGAGGTATCCCTGCCCATGGCAGGGGGGTTGGAACTGGATGCTCCTTGTGGTCCCTTCCAACCCTGACTGATTCTATGATTCTAAGACTCCAGGACCACCTCAGAGCTGCCTTCCAATAGCTGAAAGGATCCTGAAGGAAGGCTGCAGAGGAACTTTTCCCGAGGGTGTCTAGAGACAGGCCAAGGGGGAATGGTTTGAAGCTGAGGTAGAGTAGGGTCAGACTGGAGCTGAGGAAGAAGTTCTTCAGTGTGAGGGTGCTGAGACTGTGGAGCAGGCTGGCCAGGGAGGCTGTGACTGCCTCCTCCCCAGGGGTATTGAAGGCCAGGCTGGATGAGGCCTTGAGCAACCAAGTCTGAGAAGTGTCCCTGCCTGAGGAATAGATGATCTCTGAGATCCCTTCCAGTCTGAGCCATGATGCAGGACATGCTCCTGGTGCTTCTCCTCGTCTGGAGCCTGACTCTGCTCTTTCCCCTTGGCAGTGCTGGTTGTCTTCAATCACTACCTGGCGTTCCAGTACTTTGCAGAGGAGTATTACCTGTTCTCTGAGGTGAGGAGCCCAGCCCTGCTCTTCCAGCCAACACAGAGCTGCTGGAGGCGAGGTGGGGGGAAGAGGGAAATGCCATTTTTTGGGTCAGCAGTGAGCATCACAGTGCTTCCCCAGGGATTCCTCTGCTCCTGCCCTCAGATCTAGCAGGGAAGCTGCAGCTGCTTTGCCTGGGTGTCAGCTTGGAGCTTTCTCAGCCAGCAGAAGGGGAAAAAAAAGGGAGTATGAGGCACAGGATTTATTTTTCCTTCTGAAATGCAGTAAAGAGGTAAATCAGGCAATGATACTGTTTTATACAAGCCAACCACAAATCGCTTCCCTTGCAGAATCATCACTCCTCAATATCTTTATGCCTAGCTTTGCTGTGGCACTACACTGGTGCCTGCCAAGACGGTGGCCCACAGTCACCCAGGGGCTCATTTGGGCCCAGTGGTAGCTCATATTTGACAAAACAAGCCACAAAACTCCACCCAAATGACCCAAACCCAACCTTTCAGTGAAGTTTAACCCCTGCTGCTGTGGCACCTCAGCACCTCTCAGCTTGGCTTGTCACGAACTGCAGCCACTGCTGCCTGTGCTTCTCCACCTGTGTCCCACCCCGGGGCAGGAGGAGCCAGCCCAGGTCTTGACTCTTTTAGGCCCTGGAAGGTGTGAAGATGATCTAATTAGTCATAAGAGCACAGATAATATCCTGCTTCTTTAATTGTGCTCATTACTATAGAGGTTTGTGGAAGCATTGGTTGGCCCTGAGCACCCCAATCTATTTGGAGATGTCCCTGCTCACTGCAACAGGGTTGGACAAGGAGACCTTCAAGGTCACCTGCAGCATTCTGTCATTCAGGTGCCCAGGAGAGGAGCCAGGACATTTCCCACTCATTCTGTCCTTTCTTGGGGGGTCGCTGGGTGGATTTTGTGCCCCTGTCAGCTTTGCAGGGTGACACTGAGCACCCAAGAGCCTTGGGAGAGGTTGAGCTGCATCACTCTCCCCTTCCTTTTGAGGATTCAAGTGGAGACTTTGGGGTATCAGAAGGGTCTGAAGCAGCATTCGTGGGGGTCAGTGTGTGGAAGGGTCACTGAGTGTGAGCTGGCTCTGACTGCCCCTTCCTGTGCCCACAGGTTCTTGCCTACTTCACTTTCTGCCTGTGGCTGATTCCTTTTGCTTTCTTCGTCTCGCTGTCTGCAGGGGAGAACGTCCTGCCCTCCACGGTGCAGCCCGGAGGTGAGCCTCACAGGAGCTGCCCAGGGAGGGCTGTGCCCAGCACACCCCCATTCCCTCCACACAAAGGGGAGCAGCTGGTGGGGTGAAACCTTCCAAAAGCCAGGACAAGACAGAAAAGGGGATTTCTTCAGAGTAGGGAGGGCTGTTCTGGCTTTGCTTCCTCCATCTCTGACATCATATCAATGGAGTGCGTTGAGAGTGTGAGCAGCAGTTCTCCTCTCCATCTACTCTGCCCTAAGGAGGCCCCACATCTGGTGTCTTGTGTACAGCTGTGGGCTCCCAGTTCAAGAGATGCAAGGAACTACTGGAGAGAGTCCAGGGAAAGCTGCAAAGCTGCTGAGGGGCCTGCCTGGAGCAGCTCTGTGAGGAGCAAAGGCTGAGAGCCCTGGCGCTGTTGAGCCTGGAGAGGAGCAGCCCCAGGAGAGGATCTGATCAGTGTTTATCAATAGCTGAAGGGCAGAGGGAAAGAGGATGGGGCCAAATTCTTGTCAGTGGTGCCCAGTGACAGGACAAGGGACAATTGAGCACAAACTGGAATCTATGAGGTTCCATCTGAACATGAAGAGAAACTTCTTTGCTGAAAGGGTGCTGGAGGCCTGGAGCAGGCTGCCCAGAGAGGGTGTGGAGACTCCTTCTCTGCCGAGATTCCAGCCCCTTCTGCTCATTGTGATTGTGGACAAGCTGCTGTGGATGACCCTGCTTTAGCATGGGGGTTGGAACAGATGATCTCCAGGGGTCCCTTCCAACCTCTACCATGCTGGGATTCTGGAATCTCTCCAGCCCAGAGGCCTTGCCACTTTGCCTACAGCTTCTGAAAGAGAGCTTAGGATTTGAACTCCGTGTTGGTAGCTCTTGGGATCACCCAGATAAGCAGAAACATGGGCACCTTGAAGGCAGCTCACCTGTCACCCTGAAACAGAACCATAGAGCCATTTGGGTTAGCAGAGCTCTCTGAGATCATCATCTCCACCCCCCCAAGGTGTGTGTTTGATTGTCCTTCCCTCCTCCCCACAGACGACGTCGTCTCCAACTACTTCACCAAGGGCAAGAGAGGCAAACGCTCTGGGATCCTCCTCATCTTCTCCTTCATCAAGGAAGCCATCCTGCCCAGCAGACAGAAGATCTACTGAGCCCCAGCTGTGCAGGACAGACCCAAACTCTTGCAGGGAGCCAACAGGGACCTTCCTCAATGTCTCCCAAAGGGACTTTTCTAGGAACCTCTGAAGCGGGCAGTGGCTGGAGGTACCGGTAGCGCTGGACAGACACACAGGGAGGGCTCACAGCTTTTCATTTGCAGCCCCACCCCTGGGGTCTGTGTGCAGAGAAGGATGTCCCACTCTGCCTCGAGGACCTGGGCAGCTTTGTCATCTCCTGGGCTTTGCAGCCAGGTAGTGTGGTATAGCTCTGGGGGAGCCGTTCCCTCGGGGCACTGGTGAACGCTCCCGGCGCTCCCCTGAGGTTTACACAGAGCCATTAATTAAAACAAAACAGAAAAAAAAGAGCAAATTCACCAAACTCCAATTCCTGTTTTCCCCACCGGGATCCTGGAAGATGGTGGTGTCAGGAATGGGATTCCTGCGCTGTGTGGCTGCTGGGAGGTGGCCTGGAAGGAGAAAACATCGCTTGTTGTTTAGTGGAGTGTTGTTGGAAACAGCCACTCGGCACTTCTCTGGGCCTACCAGAAGCCTCCTGGAGTGGCCAGGGTGCTGTTGGCTGAGGGAAACCCTAGGAAGCTGCTTCACGTGGAGACTAATCTTCAGGAGCAAGATGCTGAGTGCTTGGTGTTCCCAGTGCTGCCAAAGCCCCCTGGCCTCCCCCCTTCCCTAAAAGGAGAAAAAATAACCGAGCTGGTTGTGCTCTGAGAAGGAGGTGAAGCTGTTGTCCTTGTTCCTTGTGAACATAAACCCCTTTTTTGGCTCCTTTTTAGCCTGTTGTTGGTCACATTCAGCCTGTGCCAGCAGCCAGAGCTGTGGTGGCTGTAGCTGGGGCTGTCTTGACTCTGGCAGTGTGGTTCCATGACTTGGGGAGGCTTTTTGGAGGCATTTCTGTGGAAAATGGCTCATTGGGTGGCCAGTTGTGAAGGCGAAGGCAAGGTACATGGCCTCACCATACCCCTGGGTTTGTTCAGGGCTCACAAACACGTTTTGATGTTGGTTTAGTGGAAAACTAGGCTCTGTTGGAGAGCTGCTACATTAATAAAGGATTTAGGGACATTTGGTTTATCAGAGAGGCTGGGCCCAAGCCTTGCCCCTCCAGCTCCCAGGTTAAGTCTGTATCATGATAGGAAATCTCCCTCTGCACGTCTGCTCGTTGAGTTTGTTCTGGGTTTTGAGAAACAGTGGAGGAAGAGAGAGCTGTTGAGGGGACCTGACAGCCCTGGGAGATGAGGATCACAGTGAGAGGTTAGCAGGAGGTGTCTGGTTTCAGTACAGAGCTGCTGGGGAGCCTGAGAAGTGAAGGTGAAAGTGCTGGGAGCAAAGCAGAGGAATGGAACACAGGGACGGAGGTGGGAGAAAACCATCTCTAGCACTGGGAAGCCCCTGGAGAAGCTGCTCCTCAGGGGCTCTAACCACTTCGTGGCCACACAGTTAGGGACAGCTGTGCTTAGAGCTGCCGAGGTGAGCAGTGGGGCAAGCTGGACACTTTGCTTCCTTCTCTGGTGACTTTAAGCTTTTAACCAAATTTAGGTTGGAAAAAAATAAAGATTCGCAGCCCTGGAGGAAGGAGGTAGGTTGAGGGTGGCACCGGGAAGGTGGGAAGTGCCAGGATGTATTCACAGCTCTGCTCCAAGCTGCGGTTAACAGTTTCCATCGCCTCGGGCACAACCAGATGGGCCAGGATGGGCAAACCCCCACCGTGGGTTGAGGCTGTGACATGTAGCCTCATGCGACATGGCTGAGGGTGGCAGGTGCCTCTCAGCAGCCTCAAATTGAGTCTTCAATTCAGTTTGAAGTAATTTTTTTTTTCAATTCAGTGATGGAAGACTCCTCAGAAGCTGCCACTGGCACAGCAAGGAGAGCAGGGCAGGAGGTGAAGGCTCTTCAGCAGTAAAAGCAGAGCCCTGGGGACTCAAGCCAGCGGGCAGCAGTGAAGATCAGTCGCTTCCATGTCCCTTCTACTGAGTCTTTTGAATCCTGATTTTTCCCTTCCACTTAACCAGAGAGCCAGGGCAGGTCGTGGTGTGTTTTTCCGGCTGACAAGTCCCATTTTTTCCCTGCCAGTGGTGGCCTGGTGTTACAGATGTTAATGACACACGTTGCTTTCAGCTGAACCAGGCTCGGCCACCTCGGTAACTGGATTAGAGCGGCGAAACCCCATCAATATTTAACGGGAGAGCAGCGGAAAATGCATCCCGAGGCTACGGCTGCGGCGGGAGCCGGAGACGCCGGAGCAGGGCTGAAAGGAGCCTGCAAGGCACCTGCAAAGTGGAGCGATTTGGGGCTGGCTTCTCAGAACAAGCTCCTATAGGAGCCTGGTTTGGGTCAACCCCACCCTCCCCCCTCCATTCCTCATGGATAGTTAATAGGAGAGCAACGGAAAAGGCACCACTGAGGCTACGGCGGGGAGGAGGAGACGCCGGGCAAGGGCCGCAAGGAGCCTGCTTGGCTGCTGCGGAGGGAAAAGGTTTGGGGCTGGCTCCTCAAAACAAGCCTGATTCCCTCCCTACCCTGAAACATGAGGATCCTGGGAAATCTAGGGGATAACGTGGTAAATCTGGGGAATCGTGTTAGGATCTGGGGAATGAGGTGGAAAATGTGGGGAGTAGGATGTGAAGTCTGGGAGATAAGGTGGAAAATCTGGGGAATAAGGTGCAGGATCTGGGGAATAAGATAAAAAACATGGGAAATAAGGTGCAGGATCTGGAGAATATGGTGTAAAACCTGGCAGTTAAAGTGCAGAATCCAGGGAATAAGGTGTAAAATCTAGGGAGCAGGATGTAAAATCTGGGGAATAAGGTACATGATATGGGGAATAAAGTGTGAAAACTAGGGAATAAGGGATAAAACCTGGGAAATAAGGTACAGGAGCTGGGAAAAAAGATGTGACATATGGGAAATTAAGTAGATGTAAGGAATAGGATGCGAGAAGATCTGGGAAATCAAATACAGAGAATAAAAGCTAGGGAATAAGGTAGGAATTCTAGGGAATAAGGTGTAAAACCTGGGGAAGAAGGTAGAAAATCTGGATAAGATGATAAAATCTGGGAAATAAGATACAGAATCTAAGGAATAAGGTGCAAAATGTGGGGAATAAGGTGTAAAATCTCTCCTTATCCACAGGCCTGAGGCAAGGATGCTCTGGAGTCCACCTGCAGAGGGTTTGCAGGGAGCTCTGGCTCGGAAAACAGCATTGGATTCTCGCTTGAAGCGGTTAAAAGTCGTATGGATGAGCACACAGCTGCTCCCTAGGCTCCCTCTCTGCCAGCTCCGCCGTGGCTCCAGCTCTGGCGTCCCGCGGGAGCGCAGCCTGGCATCGATTTTCATGGGTGTTTGGAGGGAGCAGTCAGGGGAGAGGAATGCACTCGATACGGAGCGGGTGGGGGGGAAAGGGCAGGCTGCCGGCAAGAGCCAGGCTCGGGGCACGGCCGCCACCCCACCACCACCTCGGGGCATCCAAAGGACAGAGGCAGGTGGGGGTGCGTCCTGAGAAAAAGGCTGGTTTGGGTCCCTTCTGATGGCAGTCCTGATGGGAATTGTCTCAGATGCTGAGGTTGGGTCCCTTCTAATGGGAATTCTTATGAGAATTGCCCCAAAAAAATGGGTTTGGGACAATTCTGATGGGAATTGGCTCAAAGGCTTAGTTTTGGTCCCTTCTGATGGAAATTCCCCTCCCAAAAAGCTTGTTTAAGATCCCTGAAGATGGGAATCAGCCAAAAAGAAAAAAAAAAGCTGAATTTGGATCCCTTCTGATAGGAATTCTGATAGGAACTGCCCCAAGAACTGAGACTGGGTCCCTTCTGATAGGAATTGGCTCAAAACCTGGGTTTGGGTCCCTTCTAATGGGAATTCTGATTGGAATTAGTCCAAAAGCTGGATTTTGGGGTGCTTTTGACCAAGGCAAGTGGAGAAGCAGGGGCAGGATGGCTCCAGCCTCTCCTGAGCTTCCCAAACTGGTCGAGCCGGTCCCAGCACTGCATTCCCTGTGATCTTTTTTGCCTCCCTTTTTCCAGCAAGAGTCTGTGCTCAGCAAGCTGACATTCAGCCTTCAGCCTTGGTGAGTTGCCCCAGCTCACCAGCAGCCTTTCCTTGTCTGCTTTCCACATGGTAGCTCTCAGGTGTCTGGAGAATCCAGAGGCCAGAATGGGAAGCAGTGGATAATTAGAATGAGGAGCTCCTCGCCTTGAATATCACAGTTCAAGTTGTCTGAGCCTTGGAGAGGAGAGAGAAAAATCTGTAAAGAGCAGAGATGGAGTAGGGTAGCACAGCCTTGGGGTCATCCTGAATCCCCCCCGCTGCATCCTGTGGGATGTGGTTCGACAAGACCAAGTGCCAGGTCCTGCACTTGTGTCACAGCAACTCCAGGAATGCTCCAAGCTTGGGATGGAGTGGCTGGAAAGTGCCTGGTGGAAAAAAGACCTGGGGTTGACAGCAGCTGAACACGAGCCAGCCTCTTCCCAGGGGACCAAGAAGGCCACCAACATCTTGGCCTGGATCAGCAGTGGTGTGGCCAGCAGGAGCAGGGCAGGGATTGTGCCCCTGTGTTCAGCACTGGTGAGGCTGCACCTCGAATCCTGAGCTCAGGTTTGGGTCCTTTACTCCATGAAGGACACTGAGGTCCTGGAGTGTGTCCAGAGAAGGACAAAGGAGCTGATGCAGTGTCTAGAGCACAAGTGAGGAGCAGCTGAGGGAACTCTGGGGTTGTTCAGCCTGGAGGAAAGGAGGCTGAGGGGAGACTTTCTGGTTCTCTACAGCTCTCTGAAGGGAGGTTGGAGCCAGGTGGGGTTGGGCTCTTTTCCCGAGGAACAAATGATGAGATGAGAAGAAACTGCCTCAAGAGGCTTAGGTTGGACGTGAGGAACAATTTATTCCTCTTAAGGGTTGTCATGCCATGAATTGGGCCTTTTAAACTTTGGAGGCGGTTCAAATCCATGGAGATGTGGTGCTGAGAGCCATGGATGGTGGCCTGGCAGTGCTGGGTTAAAGATTGGGTTTGCTGATCTTGAAGGGGCTGTTGGGGACCTCAGCCCTGAAGGGACACTTCACCCCTGAGCATCACCTGGGTGCTCCCCAGCATCAGGGTACTGGGGGACATGTCTCTGACTGGGCTTTGCTCCCCCAGGAACAGCCAAACCCATGTGCTGGAGGTTTGGGGGGCACCATGCAATGGCTGTGGGTGCAGAAAGTGGCCCCACCAGAGCCTCACCAGCACTCCCTGGGGCTGGGCCTGCCCTGCAGAGATGAGGCTCCCCTGGATGGGGCTGCCTGCAGGACTGGGGGCAGCTGAGGAGGCTAAAGCAGCACTGTGGCCTCCAGGCCTGAGATGCTAGGAACAAGTTCCGCACCATGAGGGTGGTGGAACAGTGGAACAGGTTGCCCAGGGAGGTGGCTGAGTCCCTATCCCTGGAGATATTCCAGGTGAGGCTCAACAGGGCTCTGAGCAACCTGATCTAGTGGAGGATGTCCCTGCTGGCTGCAAGGGGGGTTGGGCAGGGTGACCTTGGGAGGTCCCTTCCAGCCCAATCCATTCTGTGATCTATCTTCTGAGGGTTTTCCTTCCCCAGAGCTCCCTGGGGTACCACACAAGAGACACAAGCTGCAGAGGGCAACCATGGGCATGCCAGCTAGGGGCTTATGGTCCCAGTCCTCCTGCCAGCAGATGAGACTCAGAGCTTTCCCACGGGCTCCACTGGCACCAAGAAGTGTCTCACACCCTGCCACGAGCCCCATTGGCATGCAGCAGATACCAATGTCATGGGTGGGTATCCCCAGACCGTGGGGTGGACATGAGGCACTGCAGTACATTCTGCCCTGGCATGAGCCCATGTCCCTTTGGGGCTCTGGGTGCCATTTACCTCCCCCAGTGTGGAGACTTCAGGCTGTGAGGGTGGAGGGAACACAAATATCTCCGTGTTCCTTGTGCCCTTGCCCAGCTGCCAGGCACCCTCGGTGGCAGGAGGGTGTGTACCCCCCCAGGTCTCTCAGCAGTCCCATCCCACTGCCATTTCCTTGCCTGAAACTTGTTTCTCCAATGACAGCAGGGACCTGGTGCCACCTCACTTTAATCAAAGCACTGCTGGAAAAGGAGGGTGACAGCTCCGTGCCCACTCCTCACTGTGGGCATGTGGCTCTGGTGGCACTGGGTGAAGGGTGGCACTGTGGTCGCCCACCTCTACCCCAGCTCCTCTTGGCCTCTAGACAAGCAGGCCAGGGGACGGGTCCTGGGGAGGCCGCCTGAGAGCCGGGGTCTGAATGGGACCCTGTCCCCACTCCCTGGAGCTGTGCTGGTGTCCTTGTTTCCTGGGGAGAGACAGACAAAGCATAGCCTGCGGGGAGCTGTGCCAGCACCCAGCAACTTGTCACTGCTGCTGGGACCTCAGAGCATCGGTCAGGCTCTGGTGGGACAGAGTGGGATCATTGCCACTCCAGGGAGGTCACCCAGCCCAAAACCACACCTCGCCCCATTCCGTACCAGGATCTGGGCTCCTCGCAGCCCCATCACCCTCCCGGTCCTGCTGTGGGGGTCTGAGGGTGGGTGACAGGGTGGGCAAGCAGGCTGTGGTGGCATCGACTGCCCGGCGCCGCCGCTGCAGGATGGACTCCAGCTGCCTGTCCCTGCCCTTCAGGCTGCTCTGCCGTCCGCTCGCCCTCCTGCTTGCCCTCCTCATGGCACCCTGGGCAAAACCAGGTGCTGAGAGGTCACACCCAGGTGCTGGGACCCCTGCCCTGAGGCCAGCCAGGAGAGCTCCCATGCAACTCCAAGCAGGATGGCTGCAGCTGGGGAGGACATCACCACGTCCCCTGGTGTCACCCTGCCTTGGCACCAGGATGCTCACCAATATGTTCTGCAGCTCCAGCACTGTGCTCCTTCTCTTGCCAGCCACCAGACCCTGTGGGACAGGAGGGCTGAGATGTGGTTGTGCCCTGCCAACTCTGTGGCTGCTCCCCAGTCCTGTGGCTTCCCAAGAACATTCCCCACCCAGGTCCCTGCCTACCTGGTCCAGGGGCAGCTGCTCCTTGGTGGGCCTTAGGACCACTCCATTCTTTATCCTCTCCATCATCTCCTGCACAGCTCGAGCCTTAGCATCATCAGCTTCTGCCTTGGCTGTGCAGGGAGCACCATGCTTAAGCCCCACATACCCATCACAGGGCTCAGGCCCTGCTTCAGTGGGGCCCTGACACCTTCCTGCAGCCCCCCGCAATGCCCAGGGTCCCTCCCATGACCCACGACAGGATGCCACACTGCCAAGGGTTCATGTACCACCTATGCTGGACAAGGACAGGTGTGCTGGGACCTTGAGCACCCTCCTTTGAGGCGGCAGGGGGCTGGCAGGGTGCCCCTCACCTCACCATGAGACCTTAGACCACCACTCAGGTGGGCGGAAGATGCTAGAACCAGCAGAGCACTGGCAAATTTCTGCCCCACATGGCACTGCCAGGGGACCCCGTGTGGCATCAGTGCCACCCTGCAGTTGGAGGACACTCACTGTGCTGCCGGTTTGCCAGCCTCTTCCTCTGCCTGATAGCGGCAAGCGGGCTGGAAGGGAGAGGGGAGGTGAGAGCCAGGCTGGGCTGCACCCATGGCTACACCCCTGAGTAGTGCCACTTACTCTATGGGAACAGCAGGTGTGGGTGGTGGCAGCGGTGGTGGAGGCGGCGGAGGCGGTGGTGTGGGCACAGCTGGCTCAGGGGTCTGACTCTGCCAGGATGGGTGCTGCTGCAGCTTCTCCTGGAGCAGTCCCACTGCAATAGGGCATGGTTTGAGCTGGTGGCTCTGGGGCTTCAAGTCCACCCCTACCTTGGGGTTCTGGCCAGGCTGGAGAGGTGCCCAGGTGCTCACCTTCTTCCTGCAGCCCCACCAGCCGCTTCTCAGTCTCCTGCAGCTGCTTCTTCAGCTGCAGCTTCTCAGCCTCTGCTGCAGCCAGGGCAGCTTGGGCCAAATTCAGCTCCTCCGTCTCCGGTCGCATCCTTAGCTGCTCCTCCAGCTCCTTCACCTGTGGGAATGCGGGGGCTGGCAGAGCTGGGTGCAGCCCAGGAGCTGGAGACCCCTGATGCCGTCACTGCCGGGGATGTGAATGCTCCACAGCTCCAAGAATTGACCACTGGGAAGGAGCTTCAAGGTAATTTCAGGGCAGCTCTCAGCTGGGTAGTAGCAGCCTGGTGGGCTGAGGGGTGCTAGCCCAGTGTGGGGGGCTCCCACCATGTGGTATAGTCCAGTTGTGAGAGCGTCTCCAGAAGGTGACAGGGAAACCTCATGGAAGAACAACCTCTCCATGCTTGGCACACAGCATGGGATGGATGTGGAGAGGGTGAGGGAAGGCTCACAGCTGACTCCCGCACCCGGGGGGAAGAACCCACCGATCCCAGAGCCATGATGTGGCCCAGCCCTGGTCCCCCCACCCCTGCCACAGCACTCATCTTTTTGGACAGTTCCTCACCTGCTGCTGCCGCTCCTGCTTGGCCTTCTCCAGCTCCTGGCTCAAGTGCCCCAGCTCCTGCAGAGCTGCCAGCAGCTGGGCGCTGGGCCCTGTGCTCCGCAGCAGGATGGAGCTCTGCCTGTTGGCCTCCTTCTTCTGCACCAGCATCTGCCCATGGGCACAGGGTGCTCAGCGAGGGACTGAGCCTCCGGGCTCGCCCCCCTGGGCAGGCAGGGAGCAAAACCCAGCCCACCACAGCCCAGGGGACCACAGCAGGAGCCGTGGATCAAGGGATCAAGGAAAAGGCAGAGGTGGGATGATAATGGGAGAGTCAAGGAATGGTTTGGGTTGGAAAGGAGCTTTGAAGGTCATCTAGTCCAACCCACCTGCAGTTAGCAGGGACATCTGCAGCTAGAGCAGGCTACTCAGAGCCCCAGACCTGGAATGGTTCCGGGTCTGGAGCATCTGCCACCTTCCTGGGCAACCTGGGCCAGGGTCTCTCCACCAGCACTGGAAAAATGTCTTCCTTCTCTACAGTCTAAACCTCCTCTTTCAGTTTCAGACTACCCCCCCTTGTCCTGTCACAGCAGGCTCTGCTAAATGGTCTGTCCCCAGCTTTCTCACAGGCCCCTTGAAGTTCTGAAAGGCCACCAGAAGCCTTCTGGAGCACTCTCTATACCCAGGCTGAACACTTCCAGCCTCCCAGCAGAGGGCTTCCAGACTCCCAGCACTGCTGTGGCCTCCTCTGGCCCTGCTCCAACAGGTCCCTGCCTGTGCTGTACTGAGGCCTCCTGAGCTGGCCCCAGCACTGCAGGGGCAGTCTGAGCAGAGATGAGCAGAGCAGAAGGGCAGAATCCCCTCCCTCTGAACTGGTGGATTGCAGTGAGGGGCCCTATGGTGTGGGTGCCTGTCTCCCCCACCAGCACCCACGGGCAGGGTGCCCTGGGACCCATCCACACCTCGTGGGCGAAGGCTTCAGCATGCAGGCGCAGGTCCTGCTCCAGCTCCAGCTGCTGCATGGCCTCACAGTAATCCTGGGTGACAATCCGGGACACTGCCAGAGACAGCAGGGGCTCTGTGGGGCTGGCACCAGCTCAGGGGTGTCTGTGCTATGCCAAGGCCCTCAGCACAGTCACCTCCCATGGATGAGGGCACCCGTGTCCCAGCAACCCAGCTGCAGCTCCCAGCACCGCACCATAGCCTTCGGCTTCACTTGGCTGGGTGGCACTGGGGAGCTGCCAGCTTGCAGTGTGGCATGGAGGGGACATGGCCATGAAGATCTGGCACCTAACTCACCTCTCTTGAAGGACTTCAGTGCCTGCTGGCTGGTGCCCAGGGCTACCCACAGCCGCTGCCGCTCCTCCTGCTCCTTCTCCAGCTGCAGCGGGACAAGCCCCAGCTTAGCCCAGGGGTCCTGCCCTGCCCACCACATCCTTTCTGGGACATCATCAGGGAGGTGGTGAGAGGCTGAAGAGGGAGAGTCTGACCCCCAAAACCTGTCCTGAACTCATAAAAGAGCTGCAGAACCAGGGAAGGAGGGGAAGAAGGAGGATGATGAAGAAGGATGAAGAAGGATGATGAAGGAGGATTCTGCCCGGTGCCAGTGGAGGTCTCAGGAAGTACCTGGTCCTGCAGCTCCTGGTTGTGCTTCTGAAGCTCCTGCACCTGCATTGTGAGGTCTTTCTGCTGTGCCAGCAACCAGGAGATCTTCTCCTGCAGATCTGGGAGCCAAGAGGGGAGGGGGAGGTAGGAAAGGGGGAGCAAAGTAGTGAGAAAGGGGGAATGAAGGAGTGGGGAAGAGGAACACAGCACTCCCTGAGGACCAGGCTGGTGGGGCTGCAGCAGCCACCTCCACCAGCTCAGTCCTGTCCTGGTGGGGCTGCAGCATCCACCTCCCCAGCTCAGTCCTGTCCTGGTCATGTTCCCAGTGACCCTGTTGAAGGCTGTTTCTGAGAGGGTGGCCCAAAGGAACATCAACGTGGCCGTGGGGTGGAACAGCAACCCAGAAGACACCAGGGGCCCAAAGCTGCCACTGAGCATCTCCCAAGGGTTAACCCTTGGGCAAAGTCACACAGAGAGGGCTGGAGTGGGGCATTCCCTGAGGGGTACGTCCCCCTCTGGGGGGTGCACCTCTCCCAATTCCTCTGCCAAAATTGCTGACGTGGGAAAACAGGATGGGAAAGGAGGAAGCACAAGCAGCAGAGCTTTCATTTCACCTTTTTGTTTGCTTTAGATACCAAGTTCTGCTCAGAGAGTCCCCAAATCCCAGCGTGGTGGGGGCTGGAAGGGACCTCTGGAGATCATCCAGTCCAACCCCTGCTAAAGCAGGGCACCCACAGCAGCTTGCCCAGGATCACAATGTCTAGGTGGGGTTGGTTTAGGAATCTCTCCAGAGAAGGAGACTCCACAACCTCTCTGGCAGCCTGCTCCAGGGCTCCAGCACCCTCACACCAAACAAGATTTTTCTGTTCAGAAGGAACCTGCTGGGTTCCAGTTTGTGCCCCTTGCCCCTTGTCCTGTCACTGGGCACCACTGACAAGAGTCTGGCCCCATCCTCTTGCCCCCCACTCTTTAGCTCTTGCTGAGCATTGCTCAGATCCCCTCTGGGGCTGCTCTTCTGCAGGCTCTCAGCCCCAGGGCTCTCAGCCTTTGCTCCTCACAGAGCTGCTCCAGCCCCCTCAGCAGCTCTGTAGCCTCTGCTGGACTCTCTCCAGCAGTTCCCTGTCTCTCTTGAACTGTGGAGCCCAGAACTAGACCTAATGCTCCAGATGTGGCCCTCCTAGGGCAGAGCAGAGGGCAAGGGGAACCTTCTTCAACCTGCTGCTTACAGACTCCTTAATGCACTCCAGGAGATCTTCCTGGCCACAGGGGCGCCTTGCTGGCTCTTGGGAACTTGTTCCTCAGCACTCTTGTGTCCTTCTCCACAGAGCTGCTTCCCAGCAGTTCCACTGCTCCTCAGCTGTCCTGATGCAGGAGGTTACTTCTCCCCAGGTGCAGGACCCTGAACTTGTCATCTCTGAGCTGCAGCAGGTTGCCCTCAGCCCATCTCTTAGCCTGAAGGCTGCCAGGCAGCACTGCCAGCTCTGTGCCATCAGCAGCCTGGCTGAGGCTCTGCTCTGTCCCTTCAGCCAGCAAACTGATGAAGATGCTGAATGGGACTGGCCACAGTGCTGACCCCCCGGGGAACACCGTCAGCTGCAGGACCTCCGCCTAGGCTCTGCAGCACTGGCCACAACCCTCTGAGCTCTGTCCTGCTGCCGGTTCCCAGCCCACCTCACTGCTCTCTTCTCTGACCCGAAGCCCAGGCCCAACCCAGAATGGCAGTGCCAGGCTGGATTTAGGGAATGCTGGGCTGGGGCAGAGGCCTTTGGCTCCACCGTTTCTGGATGGGAAAGCTCTGGGACCTCCCACACAAGCTCACCCCGGAGCTGTTGCTCGTACTGCTGGGCAGGGTCCAGGTCCTCCTCCAGGGGCACCTCCTTAGGTAGGACCAGCGGGTCCGTGGGTGCCAAGCTGAGCCGCTTCAGCTGTTGGTTCTCCTGCTTCACCTGTGGGTGGGAAAGTCCTCCAGCCACTGCAGCCACTCAGCCGGCTGCACGGGGAGGGGCATAGGCTGGCAGCCTCGCATCGGCGGCAAGGGGCTGCAGACGTGGGGGGTGCCCACCCCTACCTGGGCTGCGTAGGCTTCGGCTCGCTGCCGGCAGGTCCTCTCCACCTCAAACTCGGTCTCCAGGGCTGAGAGCTCAGCCAGCAGTGCCTGTGATGCTGGCAGTGCCCATGGCCAGGTTGAAGTGCCCACCCAGCCCTTGCTGCTGGATGGGGGCCTCGGTGGGCACCCTGCTCATTGTCATCCTACCAAGCCTTGCCAGGTCACCCAGCACCTGCTGGTACTCAACTCTGCACCCACCTAACCACCACAGTGACCACCCTCTCCCAGCTCCAGTGAGGAGGTGATGCCAGTCAAGAGTCCCCAGGCAATGCCATGCCAGGAGGTGACTCTGGGGTGGGACAGGACTCACCTTGCTCAAGCTCAGCCAGTCTCTCCTCTGTGTTGCCCACCTCCTGGGCAAGAGGTGGCTGCTGCTGGGCAAAGATGTACATGTGGCACTGTACAGGCACAGCACTGGCCTGATACTGCACTGGCACAGCGTTGCCTTGGCATGGCGTTGTGTTGGCACAGCACTGCTTTGTCATGGCACGGGCAATGCATTGCACTGATATTTCATAGGCTCAGCCTCGACTTGGCATTATGCTGGCTTGGCATTGCCTTGGCACAGCGCTGCATCAGCACAATGCTGCTGGGGATGCTGTGCCCATGACCCCCTGGTGACCAGCACCCTGGCACAGAGCCACAGCTGCAGGAGAGGCCATGGGAGCAGCCTGGCACCAACCCCCAGTGGCATGGGCAGCAGGGAGAAAGGGCTCAGAAGATGAGCTGGTGAGTAGTACCTGCACCAGAGCTGCCTCTTCATCAGCATCTTCCTCCTCCTCTTCTTCCTCCTCCTCACTGCTTCCTGACTCTAAGATGGCTGCCAAGGCCCCAGCAGCACCACAGAAAGTCACCAGAGCAGGCAGGAGCCCAGGAGATGCTCAAGCCCTTTGCTTCTCCCAACCTTCCAGTACTCTCCCAAGGGAGCTCAGCTGGTGCCCACCAGTGTGGGGGGGCGTGGGGGTGCTGCACAGTGCCCACCACCACTGGGCTCCCCTGCCAGACCCCTGGGGTGACTGGTCTGGGGGTGTGAGGCTCCGGTGAGTGCACCCAGGCATGGACTGGGGAATGTGACCCTGGACTGCTGGTCCCCAGTGGTCAGGACCAGGAAGCTGCTTTGTCCACAGGGTCCTTCCGTGGTGAGGAGGTCTTGGAGAGGCAGCTGCTGACTCAGCTCCTCCCGGCAGGACAGCTCCCGGAGGGGCTGTGGAGGAATCTATACACCTTCCCCACCCTGGCTCTGATCCAGTAGGGAATACCCTCTGGAATCTTAATCCCCACACAGTTGTAATCTGATTTCTTCTGTGGGCACCTTGCACCTCCATGCCAGGACCCCTCTCAAAGCCCAGTTCTGGGCTGTTTCCACACCCCAGTAAACCATCTGCCACTCCACAGCACCCAGGGGCCACGGTGATGATCACAGAGGACACTCAGCCCACCAAGCCCACAACCCCACGTGGGGAAAACCTTACCTGTGAGCTGCTCAGCACGTTCCACAGCCCAGGCCATGCTGATGAGGCTGTTGGCACCCAGCCCCGTGAGCTTGCTGAGGTATCTGTGTCCCCCACCCTGCTGCTCGCCTCATCCTCCCCACCCACCAGAGGGAAGTGAAAGCACAACTGCCACACCACGGTGGGGGCAGAGCACCCTGGGGCTGGTCCTGCCAAGGGGCTTGAGAGGGAACCGAAAGTCACTCTGTGAGCGGCCTTAGAAGCACAGCAGCACACAATCGTTTGGACCGGAGAAGACCTTTGAGCTCACCAAGTCCAGCCCTTAACCCCAGCACTGCCAGGTCACCACCAAACCTCAGCACCACATCTGCACAGCTTTGAAACGCCTCCACGGATGGGGACTCCACTCCTGGGCAGCCTGGGCCAGGGCTTGCCAACCCTCAAGGGGAAGAAATTGTTCCCCATGTCCAGCCTAAACCTCCCCTGATGCCACATGAGGTGATTTCCTCTAGTTCTGTTTCTTGTTCCTTGGGAGAAGAGACCAACTCCCAAGTGGCTCAAACCTCCTTTCAGGCAGCTGTAGAGAGCCAGAGGCTCTCCCCTTTTACTCCCTTTTTTGCTCCAGGCTGAACATCCCCAGGTCTCTCAGCTGCTCCTCACAAAATTTGAACTCTGGACCGTTCCCCATCTTCCCTGCCCTTCTCTGGACATGCTCCAGCACCTTAATGTCCCTCTTGGAAGTGAGGGGCTTAAACCCAGGGAGATGCTCAGGTCTTTCCCGATGTAGCAACACAGACCCCTCCTGCCCCTGCCATGGTCTTTAGACCACCCCCCACCCCTCCCCGGTCATCTTATAGTAAAGCACATGCTGTGGTTGGAGGAGAAAGCAGCTGGGCAGGAGCTTGGGCACCTTCCTGTTCTGCAAGCAGCTCTGCCCACGTCGGGCAGCCTGGGCCAGGCAGGGCACAAGCAGGAGCTGGGACCAGGTGTGGAAAGGGCATAGCCATGGTGCACAGGAGCACGGAGGGGCTTTGGTGACCACAGTGGTTTTATTGAGGCTCCTCACCAGGCTGAGACTGGCAGCCGGCAGCGTTCTTCACCCTCCCAGCACCTAACCTCAGCTGAGGGGAGTCAGAGGGCTGTGCTGGCTGGTTCCTGGCCCTGCCCCTTGGCCTCCCGTGGGTAGAACTCAGCCAGGATGCCCTCGGGGATGCGCTTCAGCATCTGTTTGGGGAAGGTGCGCAGCAGCTGCCAGCCGATATCCAGCGACTCGAAGATGGTTCGGTTCTCGTAGGGGCCTGGAAGGAGAGAGGAGGGATGCCAGGGGGTCCAGCCCAGTCCTGGGACCCCCTTCCCAGCTGCAGTGCTGGGGTCTGCTCCCTGCCTCACCCTGGCTGATGAACTGCTTCTCGAACTTGTGCAGGAACTCCAGGTAGAGCAGGTCGTCTGCTGAGAGTGCCTCCTCCCCCACCACTGCCTTCATGGCCTGCACGTCCTTCCCGATGGCATAGCAGGCATACTGCGGGGTGCCAAGCACGGTGTCATGGAGGGCTGGCTGGGTGGCAGCACTCAGCCGAGTCCCCCACCCCTGGAGGGCTCTAAAAGCCATGGAGGTGTGGCTCTGAGTGGCACGGTTTGGCGGTGCCCTGTCACTGCTGGGGTAAGGGTGGGACTTGAGGGCATCTCTGCTGTGAGGACAGGCTGTCAGAGTTGGGGCTCTGCAGCCTGAAGAAGAGAAGGCTTCAAAGAGACCCTTGAGTAGCCTGAAGGGGGCTACAGGAGGGCTGGGGAGGGATTATTGACAAGGTCTTGTAATGACAGGATGAGGAGGAATGGGTTTAAACTGGCAGAGAGGAGATTGAACCTGGATGTTAGGAAGAAGTTCTTTCCAGTAATGGTGGTGAGACACTGGCACAGGGTGCCCAGGGAGATGTTCAAGGCCAGGTTGGATGAGGCCTTGAGTGACCTGTTCTAGTGGGAGGTGTCCCTGCCTATGGCGAAGGGTTGGCACTGGATGAGCTTTGAGCTCCCTCCCAACCTAGACCATTCTATGGTCTTTTCCAACCAAACCCATTCCATGATCCTATTCTCTCGGCCCCAGACAAGGGTAGAAGAGCTTTGCTGGGACAAATGATGACATCCTCCCCACAAAGCCGCCACCACCACAACATCATCATTCTCCTCCCACCCAGCCCTTACCAGCTGGTTGGAGACATCCCCATGGTCCTTCCTGGTCATGCCCTCCCCGATGGCTGACTTCATCAGGCGGGAGAGGGAGGGCAGCACATTGATGGGAGGATAGATCTGCAAGGTGAGAGCAACCCCTTAACTTTGGGCACCCTCCTGCCCCCAGCACCCCTCACTTTGGGCACTCTGCTGCCCTCAGCCCCCCTCATCCCGGTGCTGTGGTGCTGGTGGGAATAGCAGTGCCAGCTCCACCCCAGGAAGGCAGGGAGGGAGGAGCAGAGGAACTAACCTGCCTGTTGTGGAGCTGGCGGTCAATGTAGATCTGCCCCTCGGTGATGAAGCCAGTCAGGTCAGGGATGGGGTGGGTGATGTCTGGGGTGGCATAAAGTAGGGTGCTGTGAGCCCCAAAAGCGTGACCAAAGCAGCACAGCCCCAAGGATACCGAAGGCAGGAACCAGTTCCTCCCATCACCAGGCAGGCAACTGCCCCCTGTGAGTCACCCCCAGCCCCACACCTGCATGCACCCCACCACAGAGACCCCAAATCCCAGTCCACTTCAACCACAGCCTTTGGCTGAAACCATCACTTCAGAATGGAGGGGCAGAGGAATGAGTTGGGGAGAAAAATAACCCTAAAGCACTCCAGGAAGCTTCACTACCCCAACGAGGTCCCAAAGCTTCTTAAATCAAAGCAATTTGGTGTTTGGCACCATTGCCATTGCCCACAGCATCCTCCTGGCTAAACTGAGGCAGTGTGGTCTGGGTGATCAGGGAGTGAGGTGGATGGGAACTGGTTGAAGGAAAGAAGTCAGAGAGCTGTGGTCGATGGGATGGAGCCCAGTGGGAGGCCTGTGACTAGTGAGTCACAGGGGCCAGTACCGGAACCAGTTCTGTTCAATATATTAATGAATGACCTGGCACCAAGTTTGCTGGTGGCACCAAACTGGGTGCAGTGGCTGCCACATTAGAAGGCTGTGCTGCCATTCAGCCAGACTAGGACAGAGTGGAGGGCTGGGCAGGGAGAAACTGGGTGAAATTCAACAAGGGCAAGTGTAGAGTTTGGCACCTGGGAAAGAACAACCCCAGGGATCAGTGTAGGCTGAGGACTGACCTGTTGGAAGGCAGGGAAGGGGAAAAGCATTTGGGGGTCCTAGTGGGAGGGAGGGTGACAATGAGCCAGCAATGTGCTCTGGTGGCCAGGAGGGGCAATGCCATTCTGGGGTGGTTAGCACGTGGAAAGAGGTTCTCCTGCCCCTCTACTCTGCCCTGGGGAGGCCATATCTGAAGTATTTGTCTAGTTCTGGGCCTTTCAGTTGAAGAGGGACATAGAACTGCTTGAGAGAGCTCAACACAGAGACACAAAATGATGAAGGGAATGGAACATCTCTCTTACGAGGACAGCCTGAGGGAGCTGGGGCTGTGCTACTTGGAGGACACTGAGGTGACCTCATCAATGGTTATAAAGATGTGCAGGGTGAGTGGCAGGAGGCTGGAGCCAGGCTCTGCTGGGGATGCCCAGTGACAGGCCAAGGGGCACTGGGTGGAAGCTGAGGAAGAGGAAGACTCAATAAAACAAGAGGAGGAGTAGTAGCCCTGAGAGGGTGGCAAAAGACAGGAAGAGGCTGCCCAGAGGGGTTGTGGAGATATTCAAAACCTGCCTGGATGTGCTCCTGCGTGATCTGCTCTGGGAGCTCCTGCTCTGGCAGGGGGGGTCGGTCTGGATGAGCTTTGGAGGACCCTCCCTGCCTCTGACACTGTGGTTCTGCGATTCCCAGCCCTGTGGCTCCCGCTGCGGGCAGAGCGGTGGCGCCATACGCCCTGCAGGGACCCCCCACACACACACGCTCCCTGCCCCATCAGCGCTGACCATCGTTGGGCATGGTGAGGATGGGGATCTGGGTGATGGAACCGTTCCTGCCCTCCACACGCCCTGCTCGCTCGTAGATGGTGGCCAGGTCTGTGTACATGTAGCCGGGGAAGCCGCGGCGCCCGGGCACCTCCTCCCTGGCTGCTGACACCTGCGGGACGGCGGTGGCATCAGTGCTGGGGAAGGATGGGGGGTGTCAAGCACTTCCCGAGCACTCACAAGCACATGCGACACTTCAGTCAGCTCAGGCAACCTGGGCATCCTGGGGCACCCGAAGTAATCCAAGCACCCCACTCTAGGCATCCCAAACACCCTGGGCACCCCAAGCACCCTGAGCACACATGTATCCTAGGTACTCTGGGTACCATAAGCACCCTGGACATCCTGGGGGCAGCCTAAGTACCCTGAGCACCCTGGGCACACACATACCCCGGGCACCCTGGGTACCATAAGCATCCCAAGCACCCAGGACACCCCAGACATCCTGGGCATCTGAACCACCCCGAGCTACTAAAGCACCTCAAGTGCCTTGGGAACCCCAAGCACCCTGGCATCCTGAGAGCACCCCGGGCACCCCAACTGTCCTAGGCACCCTGGGTACTGCGAGCTTCCCGAGCACACCGGGCATCCTGAGCACCCCAACCTCATGCCGTGCCACCCTCTGAGGAAGCAGGAGCACAGGGCAGAGCCCTGTGGGCAGGGGCTGACCTCCCGCAGGGCCTCGGCGTAGGAGCTCATGTCAGTGAGGATCACCAGGACGTGCTTCTCGCACTGGTATGCCAGGAACTCAGCCGTGGTCAGGGCCAGGCGGGGCGTTATGATCCGCTCAATCCTGCCAGGAGGCAAAGTGGGCACCCTCAGAGCCCAGTTCCACCACATAGCCTCCCTGCCCACCCCAGATCTCAGGGCCTCTGGGCTGGGACCAGGTGATGGCCAGGGAGGAAAAAGGCACCCACTGCCCACCCAGGGCTTTGGCTCTCAGTTGCTGCAGGGAGGGACCCAGCACCAGCTGCTGCACCCTGAGCCACCTGAGACAGATCAGGTCTTTGGTGGAGAGAGAAGAAGGGAAAAGGGCTAGGAGGGGAGAGGAGAAAGGAGGAGAGAGAAGAAAGGAGAGATGAGAAGGAGGAGAGAGGAGAAAGGAGAAGGAGGAGGGAGGAGAAAGGAGAAAGGAGAGGAGAGAGGAGAGAGGAGAGAGGAGAAAGGAGAAAGGAGAGGAGAGAGGAGAAAGGAGAGGAGAGAGGAGAAAGGAGAGGAGAGAGAAGAAAGGAGGAGAGAGGAGAAGGAGGAGAGAGGAGAGAGAGGAGAGAGTAGGAAAACAGGCAGAGGAAATGAGGAGAAAGAGAAGGAGGAGAGAGGAGGGGGAGAAGGCAGAGAAGGGCGGTGGTGGCGGCAGGCTCGGGGCTGGCTCACGTGGGGTCGTTGGCCAGGTTGAGGAAGAGGCAGACGTTGTCCATGGAGCCGTTCTCCTCGAAGTCTGCCTTGAAGAAGCGAGCGGTCTCCATGTTCACCTGCACGGGGGCACCAGAGGCATGGGGAGCAGTGCACGGAGCCGACAGGAAGGATATCTGCACATCCCCTCAGCCCCTCTCATCAGAAGCTTTGCCCCTGGTCTGTGCTGTCCCCCATGGTCCTGCCTTACCCCCATGGCAGCGAAGACAATGGCGAAGTTGTCCTCGTGGTAGTCCACCACATCCTTGGACTTCTTGACCAGCCCAGCCTGCCGGCAGATCTGGGCAGCAATCTGCAGTGGGACAGGGACAGGTGGGCAGCATGTTCCTGTGAGAGGGACCACAACCACCCTGGGACCAGGATAGGGCCCCTGTGGCAGTGAGGAAAACGGGGTGGAGATAGGACAGACAAGGAGCATGCAGCAGTACAGGCGAGGGGTTTGCCTGATGGACAGCAGCTCAGTGGAGAAGCACCTGGCAGTGATGGTGGACACGCTCACCGTGGGCCAGCAATCTGCCCTCATGCCCCAGAAGGCAAATGGGCTCCTGGGTGGCTGTGGAGTGTTGGGGGACACAACAGCCACCCCAAAAGGTGGCTCTGACCCATGACAGTGAGCCAGGGAGACAGAGCACAGTAGGGAGAGGAGAAAGGATGCAGGAGATGGGCTCCAGCCCTCCCAGATCTCTACTCCATCCTCCTCCTGATGCTGCCAGGGCTTTGCCAGGGGCTCAGAACCCCAGAGAGACCCACCTCATTGTGGGGGAGGCCAGCAGCAGAGAAGATGGGGATCTTCTGGCCCCGGGCAATGCTGTTCATCACATCAATGGGAGAGATCCCTGTCTGGATCATCTCCTCAGGGTAGATGCGGCTGTGGGGGTTGATGGGCTGGCCTGGGGCATGAAAAGGGAAAGAAACCAGCCATGGGGCAACTCAGAACAGAGGAACCACCCCCCAAAATTAGGCAGGAGCTTCTGGATCGAAGATCCTAGACCAGCAACATTCCCAGTTGCAGACACCCAGCACCAGCCCTGGGGTGGGATGGGCTCACCAGGCACCACCCCTTCACTCATGCCTCCTCCCAGGGCACCCCAATGCGATGGATGGCCCTAGGCTGTCCCTGACACCCTCCAACATCACCCGTGACTGGTAAAAGGAGCGGGCAAAGCCATGCTGTGCCCAGAGATGTCACCATTAATGTCCAGGAAGTCCTCTGCCATCACCGGGGGGCCGCTGTCGATGGGTTTGGCGGAGCCGTTGAAGACCCGACCTGCAAGGAGAGGTCCTCTGCTGAGTGCACCAGCTGGGCATTCTCTCCTCCTTCTCCCCTCTCCTCCTTTCTCCACTGAGGACTTGATCTGTCTCAGGTGGTTCAAGGTGCAGCAGCTGATGCTTGGTCCCCATCCCTCTCCGCAGCAGCTGAGAGACAGCTGCCTAGGGTGCCCCAGAGGGGACATGGGTACCAGCAGTGGATGCCCCACATTCCAGGGAAAGAGGTGCTGACACGTCACTGTGTAGGGTGGACAGCAAGACTGGCACCCAAGAGCTGTGTGACACCAGAGCCCTGGGGCAGCAGAATGCCAGCACATGGAGCCAGGTCTTCAAAAATCTCCCCGTGCCACCCTCCTCCACCTCCCCCTTGGTTTCCTTGGCTTCTGTGCAGGTGAGGTGACATCAAGAACCCCTCCTCTACCACCCGGGTGGGGGTAGGACAAGGCTGTTAGAGCATCACCACTTGTGCTCAGCCTCATCGATCACCTCCAAGCCTGGGATCGATGGCAGTGAAGCTGCTGTGCCACCAGGCTGTGCCCCCCCAGCACTTCTGCCTACCGCTGCCACCCCTGTGGGACTTCCTCCTGGTCCCCGCTGGGGCCGGGAACACATTGGCCTTGTCAGAGCAGATCAAGGTGACGGCAGGGCTAGGGCTCATGAGCACAGACCATGAAAGGTCAGCAACCTTGGAGCTCGCCAGGCACCCATGGCTCACTGCTTCGCCCGGCGCTGCGGCACCCACGGCGGCACAGGGGAGGGAAGGGACCACGCAGCCAGAGCCTGGGCAACTCAGCCTGGTTCGAGGTGGAAGGAAGAGCCAAACCCCACCAAGATGGGCTTGGGGGGCAGCCTGGAATGGAATTTGCATCCTCCTGCCCCGCTCCTGTACCCTCTGGGGACAGAGGTTGTCACAGCCAGACTACTCATGCGGACAAGGGGACACTGCCTGGGAGGGAATCACAGAATCAGGGAACCATAGAACCATTTAGAGTCACAGAATCACAGAAACATCCAGGTTGGATGGATCACCAAGTCCAACCTGTAACTCTACAGAATCACAGAAAGGTTTGGGTTGGAAGGGACCTTTAAAGCTCATCTATTCCAGCCCTCCTGCAGTGAGCTGGGAGCATCTTCAGCTAGATCAGGTTTAGGTTGGAAAAAGACCTTTGAGAGTCCAACCCTTACCTCAGCACTGCCAGGGCACCACTGAACCATGGCCCTCGGCACCACAGCTATACAGCTTTGAAACCCCTCCAGGGAGGGGGACACTACCACTGCCCTGGGCAGTCTGGGCCAGGCCTGGGCAAAGCTGAAGGGGAAGAAATTTTTCCTCATGTCCAACCTAAACCTCCCCTGGCACAACCTGAGGCCATTTCCTCTTATCCTAGCACTTGTTCTTTGGGAGAAGAGACCAAAACCCACCTGGCTCCAACCTCCTTTCAGGGAGCTGTAGAGAGCCAGAAGGTCTCCTCTCAGCCTTCTCTCCAGACTGAACCCCAGCTCCTCACTTGTGCTCTGGTCCCCCTCACCAGCTGTGTTGCCCTTCTCTGGACACACTCCAGCATCTCAGCGTCCCTCCTGGGGTGAGGAGCCCCAACGGAGCCCAGGAGTGGAGCGGCAGGGGCGGGAGCAGTGAGCCGCCGCCGCCGCTCGCCGGCCGTCACCGTTCGCTGCCCAAGCAGCCTCGACACCTGCCCGCTGCCTGCCGCCCTGCCCTTTACCGCTGCCCTTTGCAGGCAGAGCTCTGCCCGCGCTTCACGCTGCCGGCACCCACGGGAAGCAGATTGCAGGAGACACTCGAGCGGGGGAGCGATGCCGTGCGGCAGCCCAGGTCCCTCCACCGAGACCCCGAGTGACCTGTGACCACCACCACCCTCCATCCCGAGCCCCTCTAACGTGGCTGGGGGTGGGGAGCGAGGGTGCAGGGTTGAGCTTGAACATCATCAAGGGAAGCTGCTCAGGGCTGTGGGGGTCTGCCGCAGCACACGGCTCTGCCCAGGTGGGTGTCCTCATGGGCTGTTCTTGTGCCCTGTTCGTGGTCACATCTCAGGGCTCAGCATAGATGGGGAAGATGCTGAGCAGCCCCCAACTCTCCTAAGGTCGAGGTAATGGCATAACCATGGCCTGGAGCTGATTATCCAGAAGACCTCCTCCCAGTCCACCCCAAGCTTCAGTTGGAAAAGACCCCTAAGATCATCCAGTCCACCCATCAACATAAGACCACCACTGGGCAGAGTGGTGCCAGGGGCACATTTTAACCCTGTGCAAGGGTGACCATCATCATCTCTCCGCTCTGGATGCAACTCTCCCAGGACCAGAGAATGTCCCCAGGGATGTTCTCAGCCCCGAAGATCCAAACCCCAAGACCCCCAACCCACCAGGGCCTCCTCCCCTGCTCCTGGCTGCATGGTGCTGAGTTATGCCATCGCCCATGCTCCGAGCTGTGCCAGCTGGCCTTACCCAGCATGTCCTCAGACACTGGGGTGCGCAGGATGTCCCCAGTAAACTCACAGGAGGTCTTCTTGGCATCGATGCCAGATGTTCCTTCAAACACCTGCAGAGACCCCGGGGGCAAGAGGCAGGTGGGTGGCAATTAGCTGGGATTAAGGGGTGAGAAGAAGGGCTGGGAGGGGTGGGGGGTGGGAGGTGATGTTGATGGGGAGAGGTGATAAAAAAGGAGGGGGGGAGACCCCGGGGTTAAGAAAACTCCCTTCTGGGGGGTTTTGGAAGGGCAGAGGTGGGGAGGGAGTAGGGGAATGGGGGAAGCAGGCTGTGGTTCATGCAGAGAGCTGGGCAGAAGGGCCTGGGGCAGGACAACCAAAGGCATTTTGATCCCTATAATATTTGACACCATTTGTATTAATTAACCTCCAGCTCACTGCTTTAATTAGAGCCGGGTGGCCCCTGGGAGAAGGGTCAGAAACCTGGGAAAGCTGGGAGATGCAGGCAGGCACAAGGGCAGGTGATGGCTACAGCTCGCCCCCCCCCACACTCCTACCCCTCCCAAACCAAATGCTGCAAAAGGCTCTTTTTTACCCTTCCCCCCCCAAATTTTTCCCTNCTCCCTAATAGGATTAAAAGGGCTCCGCAGAGGTCCAGGCAGCATTAGAGGAGCAAGCTTTGGCTGCTCGCCAGCCCCAGCCCAGCTATGTGGCCAACCCAAGCCCTGGGCTAGCTGATTAGAGGGGTACTCAAGTTGGGGGGACCCCTAGCTAATCAGGCAGGACAACCCCAAACAGCCCTGAAACCTCACTGCGTGGCTGGCCCTGGTTTTGGGGGGTAACCTGCCTGCTGTGAGCACCCCCAGAAGCTGCTGCCTGCCCCAGTGCCAGCCCCACAAAGGGCTGATGGTCATGGCAAGAGGTCCCTGTTTGCTCCTGAGTGGAATGTGGGGATGAGGGATAGGGGTCTTGAGGAGGGCACTGTGGCACCACCCAAAGGGGATCGCTCTCCGTGGTGGGGCATGGCAGGAGACATGGGTGGGCAGCGGAGGCAAGGGGAGGATGGAGCCAGCAGGATGGAGCCCCAGTATGAAGTCGTACCCACATTTGGCTCCTGTATCCTGCTGAAGCTGTACAGATGTTGTCACCTTGACTTTGTGACCCAGATGTTCCTGCCCTGAGCAGGTACCAGCTGCACACACACACACACACACGCATGCACCAGTGCCACACCACCAGCCCTGGCACAGCTCCCTGGGCTCAATGAGGAGATGCACCATATCCCTGTGTCCTGCCTGTCCCTGAACATTGCTCCCGCAGCCTGCGGGAGCGGAGACGGGAGCCGGGACGGGAGCCTGACAGGGTCCTGGCAGCTGCACCTACAACCGCTGGAGGGGGACAGAGCCCTGGGACAGAGCCTAGAAACAGAGTCCCAAGACAGCCCCAGGCCACGTATTCCACCTCCCACCACACGCCCACAGCGCTGGGCTCACCTGAACGATGGCTTTGGAGCCCATCACCTCCAGGACCTGCCCACTGCGGCTGGTGCCGTTGGGCAGCATGAAGTTCACGATCTCAGCATACTGGGCAAACTGGAGGGACAGGGACAGACTGAGCTCTCACCACCCCAAACCTCCCCTTGCAGCCCCTGCCCACCACTTCTGCCCATCTGTCCTTCTGTGGTCCCTGAGGAGAAACTTCTTCGGTGTGAGAGTGCTGGAGCCCTGGAGGCTGCTCAGAGAGGCTGTGGACTCTCCTTCTTTGCAGAGGTTCCAAACGCCCCAGACATTGTGATCCTGGGCAAGCTGCTGTAGGTGCCCTGCTTTAGCCCCTCTGATCCCCAGAGATTCCTTTCAACCCTTTCCATGCTGTGATTCCGTCATTCTGATGCCACCAAAAAACATATGGGGACACGACACACACATTCAGCAGTTGGTGCCAACAGGCAGCACTCACCATGCCAGGGAGGCAACAGCACCAGCCCAGAGCATCTGGGAAGATTTAGGAAGTTCTTTCCAGTGAGGCTGGTGAGACACTGGCACAGGTTGCCCAGGGAGGTGTTCAAGGCCAGGCAGGGAAACCTCTAGTGGGAGGTACCCCTGCCTATGGCAGGGGGTTGGAACTGGATGAGCTTTGAGGTCCCTTTCAACCTAAACCATTCTATGATTCTATGATCTGCAACCCCAGCATGAGCACCTTGGAGCTGGTGGTATTCCGTGGAGACTCATCAGAGATCCCCCTCTTCATCAGTCCCCCCCCACCAAGACAGAGCAGCTCAGGCTGCTCAGCACACTCTGTGCTCTTCCTCCCTCTCCTCCTCCTTCTTGTCACTCCTAGACACCAGTGCCGTGAACTTTGGACTTTAATTCTATGTAAAGACCTTTGCATAAAGGACACCAAAGGGAAGGGGACACCGACCGTGGTCGGGTCCTTAATTGAGCTGATTAATTCCCATCCTGCCGGGCTGGGTGTGAAAGGGGCCATAGAAACCAGCCAGCGGCCAACAAAGCCCCTTGGAAGGTCACACTGGGATGCTGAGATGCCCAGAGCCCACCCAAGTGAACCTAGCCTCTGCTCCAGGAGGAGGGACAGGTTGGGTGCCAGCTAAGTGCCACCCAGAGCTGGGGGAATAGGATGAGCTGGGATTGGTGGCATGGTCTTGCTCAAACCAGGCTCCTGGACAAGAACTGGAGGTAGGGTTGAGACACAGGGGAGAAAGGACAGAGGACAGGAGCCAGAGCTCGGTTAGGGGCACAGGGGACAGAAGCTGGAGATCTGGCAGGGATACAAGGGACAGGAGCTGGAGCTCGGGCAGGGGCACAAGGGACAAAAGGCTAGAACAATTGGAGGAAGGATTAGGGCACAGAAGGCAGGGGACAGGTGCTGGAGTTCTGGCAGAGGGGCAGGCGACAGGAGGTGGAAGGCAGAGCTTGGGCTGAGGTACAGGGGATAAGGATTGCGAGCTGGAGCTTGAACAGGAGATACTGCTGGGGCAAGGGGACAGGAGGCATGGGCTCAGCTGCTGGCCGCGTCCAGAGGAGGGAGCTCGGAGCTGACTGACGGAACCCGGAGAGGGTGGGACAGCCCAGGGGCTGAGACAGAGGAACAGAGGAGGCAGAACAGCCCAGGGAACAGGAGAGAGGGGACACGGGAACAGCAGAGAGGGGAGAGGGGACAAGAGGCTCGCTCCCTCATGGCACCCGCCCAGGGCAGGGCCAGCACGACTGTCGCCACTCAAGCCAAAGCGCCACCACTGAGGTGTTCTCTTGTCACCCACCACCAGGCTCCTACCTTGACGTTGTCCAGCACCACGAGGGGGCCGTTGACACCGCATACAGTCCTGTAGGCTGGGGACAAGGACATGCCATCAGCCCTCGAGCTGGGGTTGCTCCCACCCCACTCTTACGATCGTCTTCTCCAAGCCACAGGGGCCAGGGCAGGATCCATCCCACCCCAGTGCCACCCATTCCATCACTCAGGTCCCCATCCCAGATACAGACTGAGCAACTGGCAAAATGTGACCACAGCCAGGAATGTGGCCACAACCAGAAGATGCCACCACAGCTAGAGAATGACATTACAGACAAGGACTCCACCACACCAAGGATGTCACCATAATCAAAGATGCCACCACAACTGGCAATGCCACCACAACTAGCAGTTTTGAGACTCAGGATGAGCCATGTACCCCCATCATTCCCAGCTTCCCTGACTCAACTCTGCCAGGCAGCACCAGGAGAACTAAGCCTTGGGTGACACCATCCTGGTGACATAGCTGTCCTGGGTACAGACAGACCCTCCAGAAATCATAGGCAGAGACAACAGCCTAGGTGCTGGGCACCACCCTGCCAGTTCCAAGAAGGCCTTCCTTTGCCTTCAGCACCACAGCAACCCAGAAGGTCACCTCTTGTCCCCAGAGGAGGCTCAAGTATGGACAGTTCCCTGGGGTGGATGCTACTGAGCGGAAGGATGAGCCTATGGGGCCAGCACCACCAACATGAGGTCTGAGCACCCAGCCACATCCTGCCCAGCTGCCAAGGGGACTTTGCAATGAGTCTGGAGATGCAATGACAATCAACAACCCCAATTTGCTGCTGCTGAGCAGGAGGATGAGATTTTTAGGGCCACCACCATCAAGGTCTGAGCACCCAGCCTGGTTTTGCCGAGCTGGCATTGAACCCTCATGGTTCAGGATAAGAACTCAGGGTGCCAGGAGTGGACAACCCAACCTGATGTTGCTGAGCAGGAGGATGAGCTTCTGGGGCCACTACTGTCAAGATCTGAGCATCCATCCTGGTTCTGTCCAGCTGCCATGAGGAACCTGCGTCTCAGGATGAGACTTCAAGGTTCTGGGGACTTGTGCAGGCCCAGCATTCGGGTGAAGAAATGAGGGTGCTGGGGATGTGGTTTCACCGTAGTGACTGTGAAGACCACAGGGAGGCACCTGGATGTCAAGCACCATGTTGACAAATGGGGATGAATGCATGTAGGAGCCCAGCAAGAGGAGGAAGGTCCTGGAAGGTTGTAAGAGCTCAGCAAGAGAAGGAAGGTCCTGGAGGATTGTAGGAGCCCAGCAAGGATCCAGAACAGCTCCCCAGGCAAGTGCAGGTGCCAGGGAATTGATCTGTCTCTAAGCTGCTCCTTTTCCCGATGTGTCAAACGCCGGAACGGCTGCCACGGCTGCTCCTGACCCCTTTCATCCCCCTGCCCTCTCTTCTCACATCGAGCTCTCCAATTCCCTCATGATCCTAATCGGATTGGAGAGGCTGGGCCAGCTGGTGAGGGATGGGTGGTCCAGGGAAGCAGGATGCAGCTCCCCACACCACAGCATCCTCATGGCGCCAGCACCAGCTGCAGGAGCTGGCCCCACATGGGTGCTTGGTAGCCCAACTGGACCACTGATGGCAACTTCATTTCTGAGGGCAGGTCCTGTTTGTCCCTGCAGACAAACCCTGCGGAGAAGGACTTGGGGGTGCTGGGGGGTGCAAACCAGACCCGAGTTGGCACTGAGCACTCACAGCCCAGACCCAACTTGTCCTGGGTTGATCCCCAGCAGCATGGGCACCGGATTCTGCCCCTCTGCTCCACTCTGCTGAGGCCCCACCAGGTACAGCTCTGGAGTCTCCAGCACAGACAGAGACCTGTTGGAGTGGGGCCAGAGGAGGCCATAGCAATGATGTGAGGGCTGGAAGCCCTGACAATGCTCTGGGCTTTCTCTGAGTCACTGCACAGTGGAGGTGGGCAGGGAACTCGAGATCTTCTGGTCCAAGCCTTGCTCAAGCACCCCTGTCCTCACTTCATACCTATCTCTGTGGTGCAAGGGGCTCTGTCGTGATAGAGGAGGCAATCATCATAGTAACATCAAGTGACAGCCCATCAGAGGGGTAAGGGGAGGTCAGAGGAGGAGATAGAAGGAGGAAGGAGGAGGAGAGAAGAAGAAGAAAGTAGAAGAATAAAAGAGGAGGAGAATAAGAGTAAGGGAGAAAGAGAAGGATAAAGGATGAAGGAGGAGGAGGATGAAGATGAAGGAGGTGGAGAATGAAGGAGGGTGAAGGAGGAGGAGGAGAATGAAGGAGGAGGAAGAGAAGAAGGAGGAGGAGAAGGAGAAAGGAGGAGGAGGAGAAAGGCAGGAGGAGGACGGGGAGGGGGCGGGGAGCCCCCGCTACCGGAAAGCACTAATTCCAATAATTAAGACCTTGAGCTGTAATGAACAAGCTGGGGGGAGGAGCAGCAGGGTGGGTGGGCTGCGGTGGGTACGTACTAGGGGGATGGGGATGAGGAGGGGGGCGAGACACGGCCAGGGAGTAGGGAGGGGGCAGGGGGAGAGGGGCCAAGCGCAAAGCAAAGTCTTTCAACCTGGCCCTTCCACACCCCCAGCCCCAAATTCACAGCTGCTGTCAGATGCAATCTCCGTTAGCTCCGCCGCTCACGCACTGCTGACCATCGCGGCGGCCCGAGGCGGGGGAAAGGGCCCCCGGTGACAAAGGGGACCCGACCCAGCTANAGCCCATCGAACACACCCTTTAGGGCTCTGCTCCAAAGTGCTCCAAGTTTGCTCCTGACCTCTGGAATGGTCAGTGGTCCCTGGAACTGCCGTTTGCAGTGGTGAGGGGATGGGCAGAGCCTTCTCCTCCAGCCATGGTCATGGCATGGAGGCAGCAAAAACCCCACTGAAGGGATCAGCTTCTCACAGAAACCATCAAGGGTGATTTGGAACACACTGGTCCTGCAAACAGCTTCCATCACCTCCCTGGTGATGGTCTCCTTGGCCACTTCGACCTCTCAGATGGGGTGGCTGGCAAGTGATGGTCACCTCTGCTCACACCTAAGGGACTTTGAATATCCCCTACCCCAAATTACAGACCTGGGATCTGCATGCAGCCATTGGATCCCCCCACACCTTCTCCCACCTTCTGCACGATGCATTGGATGAAGGATGAGATGGAGATGGAGAGAAACCAAGCTGGAGCAGATAGGGAATGGGATGGATAAATCACCCTAAAATCCCCCAAACCCTCTGTCTTGTAGCCCAGAGCAAGGGCACAGCTGAAGAGATATCTCAGCAGGTCCAGAGCTGGTCCTGAACCACTCTGAGGTACCAGCATGGGTCTCTAGCACCCCACCACACTGCCTCACACCTGGCACCCCACAGCAGACACTCCATGGAGCAGAGGGGTCCAGACATGCTGAGCATCAGCCACAGGCTGCTCCAGACCAGGCTGGATACATCCCATAACCCCTCTGGATGCCATTCACCATTTCAGCCCAGTTTTTAACCAAAACGTTGGATCATGCCAATGCCTGAGGTGTGTCTCGCACCAGCTCCCAGCTTGGAATCCAGCCACAGTGGTGACTTTGACCTCAAACCGCTGCTCAGCCTTGCCTGGAGCAGCACTGGTGACCACTCCTCTGGGTATGTCACACCACACCCAGCCCCATCGGCAGCCTGATGGCCTCATCCTGCACCAGCTGGCTGTGGGCGGCAGCCCAAAGGACCGCGCTGGGAGTTTTCCAACGGTCCCTAAGTGACCGCTTCCCCCCTCCGCCAACCTGCCCATTGTGCCATGTGTCACTTTGTGCCGCGCTGTCAAACCCACCGGCCTGTCCCAGCCCGGCAGAGACGGTGAAAAGCCCTGCGGGGGGTCACACTCTATGCCACTAATTAGGACCCGGCCAGCCGAGGGTTCCCATACACACCTGCACGTCATGGGAGGAAAGGCCAAAGAATGGCAGGACCAGCCGAGCGTGAACCCACCAAGCCAACCCCAGGCCAAAAAAAAAAGAGGGGGGGGGGATAAAAAAGAGGAAAGGAAAAAAAAAAGAGAGGGAAAGGGGGGCAAAAAAGGGAAGGAGAAAAACAGAAGAGAAAATAAATGGCTGGGCTTGCTGCAGCATTTTCTAGCTGACAAAACACGGCCCAGGGGGGTGGGCGGTGAGGAAGAGGGATGAGGACCCCAGCCCCAGCTGTGCTTTCAAGAGGAGATGGCCCCAAGAGGAGAGGAGAAAGGCTGGAGAATGGCGATGTAGAGCTGGGGGGGCGGGGGGGGCCTGTCATGGATTCCACACCAGCAGCATGGGCTGTGGGGCAGGGCATCTCAATTTGGTGGGGTAGAGGGTCCTATCTTGGCAGGATGGACCCTGGAGTAGAGAATCCCACCCTGGCTGGCTGGAACACGGGGCAGAGGACCTCACCCTGGAAGTATGGACCCACACCACAGCAGCACTCGAGATAAGTTGGGGTGTGCAGGGCTGGGGCATCTCCCTGGTTCCTCCTTTCCTGCTTCCCATGTTCCCAGCCAACAACTCCACATCCCAAACTTTACTGCCTACAGCTCCCAGAGACACTGTCCCCTGCCTGGGGACAGCCCAGTGCTGGCACCATGCCCAGAGCCAGCCCAGAGTGCCCCAGCAGACAGTATCACAGCTAAGGGGGGTGGTCAGGGCACAGCAAAGGAGCGGCTGAGATGTGTTCCGCCAAACTTCCCCCTCCAGCCTGTGGTCACAGGGTACAGATGTTGGGTCACCAGGCTGGCTGCCAGCAGCCTGATCTTCCTTCCTTCCTTCCTTCCTTCCTTCCTTCCTTCCTTCCTTCCTTCCTTCCTTCCTTCCTTCCTTCCTTCCTTCCTTCCTTCCTCCCTTCCTTCCTTCCTCCCTTCCTTCCTTCCTTCCTTCCTCCCTTCCCTGGGACCCAGCACTGGGACCTCACACCGCTGGCACCCCCTGCTGCTGGCACCCCCATTCTAGGGCCCCACACTGGGAACCTACACTGCCAGGACACCACACTGGAACCCCACGCTGGGACCTCACTCTGCCGGGACCCCACGCTGCCCAGATGCCAAACCGGGACCCAATGCTGTCAAGATCCCACACTAGGACCTCACACTGCTGGGACCCCCTGTTGCAGTGACCCACTGCCATCATCCCAAGCTGCCAGAACACCAAACTGGGACCCTGCACTGGGACTCTGTGTTGCCAGGACCAGTCCTTGGGACACTCAAGTCCTTGGCTCCTTGTCACCCAGTGCCCCTCCCAGACCCTGCCTAGTTTGAACTGAGGAGGTCACCTGTGGGTGACTGCTCTCAGCTCTCTGTTGACAGCACACACGGGCAGATAGCTGGGCAGAGCCAGTGCTGGGAGGGTGCAGCCGGGACCGTGCCAGCTTGGAGCCACCTGGCTCAGAGTGAAGGAGGCGACAAAGGTCACAGCAAACGTCCTTGACTGTGATCCTCCCTCCTCGCAGGTTCCAGCACACAAGTGGGATGGGGCCAAGTCCCTCTGCATGTCCCCTTGGGACATGGCACACACTGTCCCCACCTCCTGCAGCACTCAGGATGGGGGTGATGGACCCCCAATGCCACAGTTGTCCCTAAGAGACAGAGCACCCAAGTCCCCAAGAGTCCTCTAAGTCACTTACCCATCCTTGTCACCCCTGACTGCCCCATTGCTATCCACTTGTCCCTGCCTGCCAAAGTGCCACTTCTGCCGTCTTCAGTGCCATTCACTTCTGCCTAAATGTCACCCATCCGTACCTGACAGCCCCAGTGCCACCCCTCTATCCCTGCTTGTCTCAGTGCCAGCCCCCTGTCCCTGACAGTCCCAGTGCCACCCCTCTATCCCTGCTTGTCTCAGTGCCAGCCCCCTGTCCCTGACAGCCCCAGTGCCACCCCTCTATCCCTGCTTGTCTCAATGCCATCCCCCTGTCCCTGACAGTCCCAGTGCCACCCCTCTATCCCTGCTTGTCTCAATGCCATTCCCCTGTCCCTGACAGTCCCAGTGCTACCCCTCTGTCCCTGCTTGTCTCAATGCCATTCCCCTGTCCCTGACAGCCCCAGTGCCACCCCTCTATCCCTGCTTGTCTCAATGCCATCCCCCTGTCCCTGACAGTCCCAGTGCCACCCCTCTATCCCTGCTTGTCTCAATGCCATTCCCCTGTCCCTGACAGCCCCAGTGCCACCCCTCTATCCTTGCTTGTCTCAGTGCCAGCCACCTGTCCCTGACAGCCCCAGTGCCACCCCTCTATCCCTGCTTGTCTCAGTGCCACCTTTCTGTCCCTGCCAGCCCCAGTGTCCCCCACTCACTCAGCCTGGGGTTGCTGTTGTAGTCCCGAACCACGGCCAGGGCTTGCTCCCGGGCGGCGGACAGGGCTCCCCCCGCTGCCTGCACCTTGGCGGCGGCCATGACCGGGAGGGGATCGGTAGGGAACCGGGCTGCAGCCGGGCAGGGTGCGGAGGTGGGACCGGCAGTGTTCCGGGCTTTGTACCTTCCCGGCCCGGTCGCAGCCGGTCCTGGCCCGTCGGGGCAGCCCCGCCCGCGGCTCCGTGTTGGCTGTAAACAGCGGGAGGGGCGGTGGGACCGGGCCTGCACTGGCACCCGCACAGCCGCAGCCCAGCACCGCCACGGAGGGACTCGGGGCACAGGGACGGCGATGGGGAAGGGATAGAGATAGGGATGAGGATAGGGATGAGGATGGGGTAGGAATGAGGGTAGGGATGAGAATGTGGATAGGGATAGGGAAAGAGATAGGGATAGGAATAGGAATAGGGATGAGAATAGGGATAAGGATGAGGATAGGGATGGGGATGAGGATAGGGATGGGGATAGGGATGGGAATAGGGATAGGCATGGGACAGGATTAGGGCAGAAACAAATTTGGGGCAGATGGGGGGACAGAGTAAATCTGAGTTGGGGGAGGGGGTGCAGGGATATTTTGGATATGCTGGGGTGGGGGGGCTGGGGCACAGGTGAGGGTTGCAGGCAGGGTGAGGAGTCTGCACCTCCCCTACCCAACCCTGCCCGACCCAATGCAGAGGCAGGGCAGGCTGGGGGCAGGCCAGGCGGGGCTGATGCAGGGGTGTAAGGTGTGACAGGACATTGTGTGCAGCAGCTGGGGAAGGGGGGGAGGGGGGTCAATTGGGTGCCGGGGGCGGGGTACAGTGGAGTTATCCTTGAGTGTGCATGGCTGGGGCTGTGGGGTGCTGACAGGAGATCTCTCTCCTGGAGATCAGGAGAGAGCTGTGAGTGACTTCAAAATACCTCCCTGCAAAGCCACCTAGTAAAGGTTACTGGTACAGGGGGAGCTAGGGCTGAGGGCGGCTCAGCCAGGCTCTTGAAGGCGATGGAGGAGGAGGAGGCAGAAGGCAGGACATAACTTTTATTAACCATTAGAAACCACATTATTCGTTTAAGTTTTACATCCATTACTGCTTTTCTTTCCAAGTCAGGAGGTGAGGAGACTGGGATGGGCAGGGGGCTGCTGGCTGCCCCAGGGGACCTTCCAAACTCCACCAGGGACACCTTCACTGGGGGTGTTTGCTTTGGGAGAAGAACCTTTGGAGAAGCAACAGCTTTGGGTGGGATTTGGGACCTTTGTGAAAGCAGCATTTGAGGTTAAACACGTGGAAAGGGCCATTTCTCTGCCTTGCTTCCCACCCAGAGTTCCACTGAGCAGCAGGCAGAGGATGAGGGACACCCAGAAGGATGCTCTGAGGTGCGAGAACACATGAGGAACGTCCCTCAAAAATAAAACTGGGCTTTGCCTCCTCTGAAATGCCCCAGATTTGCACCTCGTGCAGAGGCAGCCATTAAATTGCACTTGTTTCCACCCAGTGAAAGCAGGGTGGGAAGAACTGGGGGCTGATAACCTCAAGAAATCCCTACAGTTCAGCCACTCCCGTGGGAAAGAGGGAAAACCAAAGCAGAAGAACCACAGCATCCTCAAATCCCAGGTTAAAGGGACCTCAGGGATCATCTGGTTCAACCTTACTTGGGCAAAACGCAGGCAAACAACTCCCGGGATGGGAGGCTGCTGCTGGGATTCTCCCATCTCTGCCCACCTCAGCTCACTGGGAGCAGAGAGGGATGAAGAAGGGAAATATAAATGCCACAGTTTCCCCAAGCCAACCTCTCTGGAGGTCCAAGAGCTCCCTCCCATAAAGTGCTCCAGGAGTGAAGCCATCAATAAACAACTGTGCCCTAAGAAAGGGAAAACAAAACTCACTGAAAAACCTTTCCATAAAATCTTTATTTTAAATATTTCCCTGCAAAATCCCAGGAAGAGGCAGGCTGTGTCCCTTTGGGAACCAGTCCCTACGGAGCATGGGCTGGGGGAGGGGCTCAGTGGGAAGTTTTGTTATCAGTCACAGAACAGAAGCAGGAGGATACAGAAGCACCTTGGTTTGGAGGGAGTGAGAGGCTGGTGAGCCCCATGGCAGCTTCCAAATGCTGGAAGGGGGCTCAGGGCATCACCTCACTCCTGACAAGGTGATGTCCTTACAGGGTGATGCCACTGGAGCATTCTGCCAAGGTGACAACACTAGAGCATCCTGCCAAGGCACTGCCATCACAGGGTACCTTGCCTAGGCAGTGACACCGCAGAGCATCCTGCCAAGGCACTGCCACTGCAAAGCATCCTATCAAGGTGATGCTCACACTAGAGACGAGTCAGACTCTGCCCAGTATAGACCTCCCTCAGCAGATGCCAGTTAAGTCATGCTGCCCCTGTCCCCGGGGGTCACCTCACACAATGTCACCGTCATTTTGCCCATCAGTCTGGCTCCAAGTCCACCGTCAATCCTCCAAGGGCATGTATGTCTGCATCCCCCTCAGTGAGGTTTCTGTGATAGGAAGCCTGGCCCCAGCTCCCCACAGTCCCCCTGGGGTGCTCAGAAGCTCCTCCAGCATCCTTAGGGGTTTACCAGGGTGGGACAACACCAAAACAGGATCTAGGATGGTAGCTTGGTTCTGCACAAGCAGGTGAGGAGGAGCCTGGGGAGGGGGTCTCATGAGTCGGAGTAGCTGTGGACCACTGGTGTAAGTGGCTGGAGGTATCACCAGCATCATTGCTAACCCCCCTAGACCTCTCACCCTCTCTGGGACAGGGGTCTGGGGGAACAAGCACCTCATGGTTCTGGACCTCACAGCCACCAGTGTGCTCTGGGACAACAAAACTCTTCTGCAGGTGGGGAAGCTGAGGCCCAAGGACAACCCGGCCAAGCAGGGACAAAGCCCAGTGCTCTCCCTTTTGGGGCACCCACCTGCTGCCTGGGGCTTCAGCAGTGACCCAAACACCATAGCCCCCAGGGGGACAGTCCAGAGGGACCAGAGCTCTGTGGTCTCACCCACTGAAAGCCCACAGGGCATCAGGAACCCACCAAATGCTATCCCCTGGAAGCTGCTCCTCTCCCATCCCGTGCAGCACAGACCACAGCATCATCTTCCAGACCCTGAGCAGGCAATACCTAGAGGCAGGGACATGGCCCTGTCAGATCCACACGTGTCAGTGAGGGATGTGACAGCACCAGTGACACGGGGCCCCCAAGGACACCCAGCAGATGTGGCCAGGTCCAACATCAGGCCGGGGCTGCAGGGTGCCACCCACGGCTGTGTCTGGGGAGTGATAAACCATCTTCCACACCCCACTTGCCAAACTGGACCCCATTGCAGGGCCTGAGTGGGGGGGCACAGGGGATGGTGGGAGGGGGGAGACCTTTTGACACTCATGTTTGATTTAAGGGCTTGGCTTCTTGCTGGGTATAGAATTGTCTTTCCTTTCCAGCCGTGTGTAAGGCTCAAAAGCAGAAGTGCCCAGTCCGTAAGTGCCCGGAAGGTCGTGGAGGGTGCCCAGAAGTGGCCCCCCGAAACACAGTGGGTTGGCCGGCAGCCTGGGCGAGGACGAAGAGGAGGAGGAGGAAGAGGTAAGAGGAGGAACTTGCAGGCTGAAGGCTCCCGGTCCCGTGGGGCTGCTCCCACCGCCGAGCCCAGGGGATGTGGTTCCCGGAGTGGCCAAGCCAGATCCGCTACCGGTAGGACTGGTGATGGGGTTGGAGGTGGGAGAGAGGAGGCTGGGGGGGGCCGGGACGGAGAGGAACCTCCCTTGCTCCAGCAGCCGCAGGATGTTGCAGGTGGCGAAGGACTCGGAGGTGGTGCTGGGGCGTTTCTCAGAGTCCCTGCTCTGGTCCTTCTTCTGCTTGGTGCGGCGGTTCTGGAACCAGACCTTGACCTGGGGGGAGGGAGTGGCACAGGGAGGGAACAAGGGTGGGGGACAGAAAGGCACGGACGGAAAGAGAGCGCGGAGGGGCCGGGGGAAGAGAGACGAGAACCGGGAGAGAGCGAGAGACAGGAGAGAGAGACGCGTTAGAACAAACGCCCCGGCCCGCCCCGGCCCCGAGCTGCCTCCCGCCTGCCCTTCCCGGGAAATGGAATGCCCTGCAGCTGCCAGGAGGGAGCCCAGGGATGACTGAAGGTCTGAGCGTGGGGCTGGAAGCCTGGAGATGGGAGCCTGGGAATAAGAATCCAGGAACGGGAGCTCACAATGGGAACTTGAGAATGGAAGGCTGAGGATGGAAGCCTGGAGATGGAAGCTTGGGAATGAAAATCCAGGAATGGGAGTTCAGGAATGGGAACCTAGGAATGGAAGTCCGGGAATGAGAACCTGGAGATAGCAACCTGGGAATGGAAGCCCAGGGATGGGAACCTGGGCATGGGAACCCAGGGACAGGATCTCAGGGATGGGAGGCTGGGATAGGAGATCTGGGGTGGACCCCAGGGGAGGAGCCCAGATGCAGAAGCCCCAGTCTGAGCTACCTCTGCCCTGCACTGGCTCTCTCTCCCAGGGATGCTGAGCTATAGGACATGCTGGATTCTGCTCTGTGATGGTCATCAACCCCAAACTTACGTCCCCATCTCAAACCCTTCCCTCATCAAGCCATGACATGAGGCAGGATGGAAGGTCTCTGGCTTTGGAGAACACATTAAGTGACAAAGTGGCTTCTAGTGGCCCTGGATCTCTGGGCGCAGACCTGTTTCTGTGCCCAAACTCAGCTGGGAACAACTCCTACCCCATCCTGCCTCTGGCCAAAGCAAGAAGCAAGTCCAGAGTGAGCCCCCTTGGGACCTCCCTGCCACAAAAGTGCCCTGGAAGGGACATGGCCTCGGTCCTCATCCCACAGCTGCCCCTACACCCCCTAACCCCACGCCCAAGAGGGCAGCTCCTCACTTCTGTCCCACCCTGGCAGAGCAGAGGGGTAGCAAAGGCAAAAAAAGAGATAGAGAGAGGCATGAGAGACAGACAGACGGACAGAGATGGAGGTGAGGGAGGAGACGGATGGGAAGACACTTGGGTTAGAGCATGGCTGATGGGAGAGGATGAGCCAGGCACCGGCCAGGACTCCCCCAGGAGTAAAGCCCAGCCCATGGGCACACCCTTGGTCCCCAGCTGCCCCAGGGCCAGCAGGTCTCAAGCTGGAGCCCCCAGGAGCTCATCAGGGCAGGACAGTCGCTGGCTGGGGCAGCCCTCGTGCATCCCCCAGCACAATGGACCCACAGTACAGAGCTAATGGAGCATGGGGGTGAAGGAGGTCTCAGCCCCCCGGCTCCTTTTCCAAGACATAGTAGTGGAGCTGATGTCTGGGTGAAGCCGGCCAGAGGCTGGGGATGCTCAAGGAGATGTTCCTGAGTGATAAGAAGACACCAGGATCATGAGCTTGAGCTCTCAGCCCAAGCCCTTGGCACCGTGGGCCACTGCCTGGTCACATCCCACCTTCTCTTACCCACGAGGTCCCATGGACACCTTACGGACCCCCAAGGTCCATGGGGAAGCTCTTGATGTTGTCCTCTACTCATGCACACCTCAGCACTAGGAGGGACCCTGGATCCTTCATTGCTACCAGGACTCCTGGAGTCTACATCCTAGCCCAAGTGGGTCCCCAGGGATAATGCCCCCCCTCCCCACTGCCCCCATTGGTCCCTGCCAGCAGGATGGGTTTGGGCAGGGCTGTGTGCTCTCATGGTCCCACATCCCTGGGAGAGGACTAGCAGCCCACCAACTTCTCTGGTGGGCACCTCCTTGAGCTGCCAAGCTCTGGGGAGAGCAGAATGTCAAAGCTAAGCTCCAACAGGACTCCTGCAGCCTCACAATCCCACATCATTATCAACCTCTTAGTGAAGGTCCTCTTGAGGACAGAGATGCTCCACTGAAAGCCAACTCTGGAAGAGCAAGAGCTCAAAATAAAAAAAGCCCTCAGCATGATGATGCCCTTGAGGATGGCCATGAAGTGCCCAGCAGCTCCCCAGAGCCCAGCCAAGTGCACAGTAGAAGGTGGCCATGGGCTCCTCATCCTTCCCACACCCAGCACCACAATCTGTGAATTGAGTTCAGCATCTCCTGGCCTTTCCTGAGTGCAGCAGCCTAGAGTGTGTAAGGGTGGGCCAAGATCCAGGGATGTGTTGGAGCCTTTCCTCTCAGCTGAGGACCATCTCCACCCCTGAACCCCAAACCAGAGTGTTTCAGAGTCCTGCTGTCACAAAGCCAACACAGACCCCACTGCTGCAGCCTGGTCTTCATCTGAGCCTGCTATAGAGGCTCCAGGGCTGGGAACCCAGCACTGCCAGGTCACCACTGACCCTTGTTGCAGTGCAAAGGTAGACTGCAAAGGTCTCTGAACCACAGCTTCTAACCTGGCAGGAAGACACCACAGGACTTAAAACCACAGCTCAGTGTAGAAGGGACCTTTAAAGGTCATCTAGCCCAACTCTGCTGCAGCCAGCAGGGACATCTGCAACTAGAGCAGGCTGCTCAGAGCCCCACACCTGGGAAGGTTTCAGGAATGAGGCATCTACCACCTTTCTGGGAAGCCTGGAGCAGTGTCTCACCACACTCAGTGTGGAGTAAGTTTGCACTCACCAGGGAGGGACTAAGGAGCTGTAGATCTCTCACCACAACCATCCACCTTGACTTGCAGGTTTGGGGCCAAGATGTGGTCACCTCAAAAGGTTAAAGAAGCCTCGCACAAGTCTAAGCCTTCCACATTATTAAGTATAAGAGAAGGTCTGAAGAACCCCAACCAAACCCACTCTGCTCTCACTCTTTCTCTAGGACTGACTGATGCGATCAGTGATGCTTGCATCCCCATTTACAGGTGCAGACAGAACCTTTCTGTAGTCCTCCCTGCCCTCATTCTGCATCAGATCTTCTTGCAGGAGGTCCTCCCATCCCCAGCCCACCTCTGGGGCTCCTCTCTGCACTCATCACCCAGGCTGTGCTAAATAAGATCTCCTCATGCCTCACAGACTAAGGCGAGCTCTTCCCCATCTGCCCTGGTAGCACATCAGACAGCAGGATCACATTTGCCTCCCTGGCTAAAGTTCATCTACAGCTTGTCACTAATTACTGGAACCATGTCCTTTTCACCCTCCATTATGCTCAAGCCCTGAGTCCCCATCACCGGAGATGTAAATAAGCTCAGCCAGATGCAGTATTTGACAAGTCCATGAGTCATTTCCCTCCAGCTTTAAGCACTATCCTCCACCACCTTTCCTCCAATCTTCTCCACACCACAAGTCCTCTACTCAACTTTTGCTCCATCTCCATTCACAGCTTCCCAGCAGCCACCACCCCAAGTTCTTTGCCAAGGTCTGCTTTGATCAGGTTGGCTTCATTCCTTTCTCTAAATGGTCACCTCTCTTCCCCATCCAAGCTCCTGGGTGAACTGGTCTGTGCCCATGCTGTGGTGATGACACCCTTCCCACTCTGGCCTGGAAACAGGGCAGGGAAGACTATGCTGGCATGCCCCTGGTGGGCACATCCCCAGCATCGATGGAGGAGGTAACACAGCCCTTTAATTAATAAGTGAAGAGCTGTGGGAGGACACCAACCACCTCCACAGCCACCTCCAGCTCTCCTGCCAGACTACAGTGTGCAGAAGACAAGAACATCCACCCTCTGGGAATGGAGAGAAAGGTCAGTTCCCAGAAGTGTCACTCTGGGGGAGAGATAGGACAACTGGCTGGGGAGAGCACAGGGAGGTGAGAAGAGGCCTCATCCTGCTCCAGGGAAGTCCCAAGAAGAGCCCACAGCTCCTGGAAGCTGCAAGTCCCCTGCCTGGGGCTGTGGGCTGCAGGCTGACACGTGACAGGCCAGTCAGGTCAAGCCTGGATGCAGACAAATAGACAACAACATGCACTTGGATGTGTCTGAAGAGCAGGACATGAGAGGTCATGCATTCACCAGCAAAGGAAGGTGACTCTCAGAGGGACAGGGAGGAGGCAAGCTGTGTGGAGGAGATGGCTCTGCAAGCCCTGGGAGACATCACAGGCAAGAAACAGCTTGAAGTGAGGGCAGGAGGATGAGCACAACCTGCAGAGCTGGAAATGAACAGGAGTGTCTGGAGAGTCGTCAAATGGCTTGGCTTGGAAAGGACCTTTAAAGGTCATCTAGTGCAACCCCTAAGGACTTCTGCTGCTGGATATTCAGCCAATGACTGGGACCAGATCTGCTGTCCACATTCCCACAAGGCAAGCCTGTGGTTGGAGGCATCTTGGGATTAAATCCCTCACATTTCTGGATCTGGAAGTTCTGCTTTGCTCAGTTACTGCAGCAGGAGCAGGTAAGGGCAGAGGACTTCTTGCCAGAGCAGGTAGCCACAAGATCTGACACTGAGATGGAGCAAGGCAGACTCAAGTGGCAGAGCCACCGTGGGTGGACCATGCAGACAGCCACGAGGAACAGGAGTGTGCTCACCACCACACTGAGCTAGCTGGCTAGCAAGAAGCTTCTCCTGAGAGAAATGGAGTTGGACTAAAAGGCCTGCAGAGGTCCCTTCCAACTCAAACCATTTGCCGACACTCCAGACACTCCTGTTCATTTCCAGCTCTGCAGGTTGTGCTCATCCTCCTGCCCTCACTTCAAGCTGTTTCTTGCCTGTGATGTCTCCCAGGTCTTTAAGAGACATGGCTCTATGCCCTAGATCACCTGGAGTCTCCTTCACTGGAGGTACTCGAGACCTGCCTGGAAGTGTTCCTGTGTGACCTGCTCTAGGTGATCCTGCTCTGGCAGGGGGTTGGATGGGATGAGATTTCGAGGTCCAACCCCAAAGTTTCTGCGACTCTGTGACTAAGTGACTAACCCTCATCGGGCAGTGCTCCAGTCCCCTAATCAGCCTCATAGCTCTCCCTTGGACTCTCTCCAGCAGATCCCTGTCCCTCTTAAACTGAGGAGCCCAAAGCTGAACTCAGTACTTTGCCCCTCTCTTATCCCTCAGCACCACGGGATGGGGCTGAAGGCACTGAGGAGCTCAGGCTGGGTGTTCAGGCACGTGGGCTGCCTGGCACCCATCACACTCCCACTCACAGGCAGCAAGGCAAGAAGGCATCACAGCCCCCCCCACCCTGAGCTGCTGGAGAAGGGGCTGGGAGGGGAGCTGAAAACAAATATCTTCTCTGAAATGCTCCCTGGCCTGTTCCCCCCCGATGCCAGGAGAAGGCAGAGCTCTGCAGAAGAGAACAAATCCAGGCAATGGGGATATGGCAGCTCCCCACCCACTGGAGTAGCAGCCACCAGCTCCAGGCAGGCCCCCAGCTCACTGCATGGTGTGACTGGCATCATGGCACAACGGGACCATCCCTTTCATGGCAGCCAGGAATAGTGCAGATGGTGGCATAGAGCATTCATGCTGTGGCACAGCGGAAGCCCCCAGTTCCACTCCCCGTGCTGGCAGCAGTGCGTGCCATGAACATGGCTTCCTATGGCTGTTGGGCACCACGGTGGCACCTGGATGGACCACACGAGCTGCCTGGTCGCTGGTGTCCTATGCCATGAACTCAGAATCACAGAATCAGTCAGGGTTGGAAGGGACCACAAGGAGCATCTAGTTCCAATCCATGGGCAGGGACACCTCACACTAGATCAGACTGTCCAGAGCCTCATCCAGCCTGGCCTTAAACACCTCCAGGGATGAGGCTTCCACCAGCTCCCTGGGCAACCCATTCCAGGCTCTCACCACCCTCATGCTGAACAACTTCTTCCTAACATCCAGTCTGAATCTACCCATTTCCAGCTTTGTTCCATTCCCCCCAGTCCTATCACTACCTGACAGCCTAAAAAGTCCCTCCCCAGCTTTCCTGCTGCACCTAAGGACCCTTCAGTCCCTTCTGCAGCAGCAGAACCAGACTAGTGGTGAGTGGGAGCCCAGCTGCTACTCCAATCCCTGCCCTCCACCCTACACCTCCGAGCTACGAAAGAAATTACTTCCAAGAGGTTAATCCCCAGGGAGCCCCTCACCATGATGCGGGGATGGACAGGAGTAGGGCGGGAGCCCACGGCCCCACGGCGCTCAGCGCTTCAGAGCCCAGCCAAGACCTTAGCCTGCACTCAGCCCAGTCACCGCCGTGCCCTGCCCCGGCACACTGCCCAAAGCACTCACCTCCCCGCTCTGCCCCCCACGGAGCAGGATGTGGCCACCACCAGGCAGTGGCCTCCCGTCTCCTCGGCTCGTTTTTGGTATCACCCAGCCCCTAACTGAAGCATTCTGCCGGCTCGTGGAGGGTGGTCCTCATCCTGCCCTGGGGGAGTATGTGGTCCTGAAGAGTGGTCCCAATCCTTCCCTCAGTGGGGTGAGGTCCTAATGGGTGGTCCTCATCCTGCCCGGGGTGGGATGAGGTTCTAAAGGGTGGTCCTTATGCTTCCCTCAGTGGGATGAGGTCCTACTGGGTGGTCCTCATCCTCTGTTGGGTAGAATGAGGTGCTGGAGGATGGTCCTCATCCTCCCTTGGGGAATATGTAGTTCTGAAGGGTGGTCCCTACGATTCCCTCAGTGGGATGAGGTCCTGTAGGGTGGTCCTCATTCTGCCCTGGGTAGGATGAGGTCCTGTAGGGTAGTCCTCATCCTGCCCTGCGTGGGATGAGGTTCTGAAAGGTGCTTCCCTCAGTGGGAAGATGTCCTGTAGGGTGGCCTTCACCCTCCCTTGGGTGGGATGAGATGCTGGAGGATGGTCCTCATCCTCCTCTGGTGGGCATGTGGTCCTGAAGGGTGGTCCCTATGCTTCCCTCAGTGGGATGAGGTAGATGCCCTGGGTGGGACGAGGTGCAGGCAGATGGTCCTCACCCTCCCATCGGGCACCCACGAGCCTCACCGCAGAGCCCAGCACCGCACAGGGAGGGCTGGGGGCCTGCTGCTGGTTTGTGACGGTGCCGAGGATCCGGCAGCCCTGCCGCGCGGCTGGCCCCGCTGCCAGCAGCCATCCCCACCTCCGGCACGCTGCCATCCGGCACCGCTCACAGCTGCTGGCCGAGGCCATTTTGCTCTCCAGGATTAGCTGCCCTCCGCCATTAGCTGCCTCCCGCTGCCGCACGCCGGACCCTGCTGTCTCCCCACGGCACCCCAGCCACTCTGCCTCCTCCTCTTCCTCCTTCTCCCTCCACCGTGAGCCAGCCCAGAGGCTCCCGGAGGCTCCGGAGCAGGAGCTGTGGCCCTGGGCATTGCATAAGCCCAGCACTCTCCCTACCCAGTGCTGCCTGGCACCGAGGCTGTGTAAGTGCATAGTGGCCACGGGACACGGCTGCCTCTCCTCGGCCATGGTGGCAACAGGGAGATGGGCCCAAGGGGGAATGGAGTCATCCCTTGGCACCTCTGCCAGCCTCTCTGCACCTCGATGGCACCTGTGTCCACCCTGGCTGGGCCACCAACCCAGAACCTCTGCCACAGCCTGCAACAGACATGTTTGGGACCATACTTCCTGCCACACCAAGACACAGGCCATGGCTGGGCAACGTGCTCAAGACATCCAAGGTGGGAACCACCTCCAGCTTGCTGTTCCTTCAGCCACGAGCCCAACCTGTTGGGCTCACAGGGGGATCAGGTATAAACAACCTTCCCCCATCTCCTTGGAGGTGCTGGTGAAGGCTGCTGGATGGAATCATGCAATCATAGAATCAGTCAGGGTTGGAAGGGACCACAAGGATCATCTAGTTCCAACCCCCCTGCCATGGGCAGGGACACCCTACTCTAGATCAGGTTGGCCACAGCCTCATTCATCCTGGCCTTAAACACCTCCAGAGATGAGGCCTCAACCACCTCCCTGGGCAACCCATTCCAGGCTCTCACCACTCTCATGGTGAAGAACTTCCTCCTCATGTCCACTCTGAATCTCCCCACCTCCAGCTTTGCTCCATTCCCCCTAATCCTGTCACTACCTGACAGCCTAAGAAATCCCTTCCCAGATTTCTTGTAGACCCCCTTCAGATACTGGAAAGCCACAATAAGGTCCTCTCAGATGATACCTTGGGGGTTCAGAAAGTGCTGCTGGGGTGGATGGGAGATAACCACCCAGCACTGCATGCCTCCCATGGCAAAGTCTCCCCTTCAGCCACCAGCACCAGGTTTGGGACTGGGTGGAATCTCAAGACTGTGTCTATGGTCACATCCCCTCCATGACACCAGAATCCAGCAGGAAGTATCCATGTGGAGGTGGTGTTTCCTCCCAGACAAGCCAGAGAGACCCAGATCTTTTGGGTCATCCAACTCATCAGAGGAGCTGCTGGCCCCCAGAGGATCTCCACTTCCAGAGGGTGCCTCAGCTCTTTCATCTAGGCAAGAAGTCAACAGCTCCTCCTTCCCTCCAGCCCCTCACCACCACACCAGTACTGACCAACTCCCTGACATGCTCTGAGAAAGAAAACGACCAAAAAAGGTGATTTTGGGGGCAGTTGAGAGGCCAGGGCTGGGCTGTGCCAGCCTGGTCCTGCCACTACCCAGTACCTGGTTACAACACAGACTTACTGCCACCAGCCCAGGGCCCCGCGGCCGCAGGGTAAACCCCACCACGTGCCCCTGCCACAGGGAGAGGACAGGATTAGCCCATCCACGTGAGCAGGTTTACTCCACAGGCGTGTTCTCACACAGGATGGCAGGTGGGAAGGGGACCCAGAAGCTACTGGAGATGGCCAGTTTCTGCCAGTGCGACCCCAGGCATCTCCAGTGGCCACCTTCTGCGATGGGACCAAGCATTTCCCCTCCCCAGGTCCTTTCAGCATCTGGATCCCACTTGGGAGAATGGGATATGGGTATGGGATCCTCCAGGCTGACGTCCCCCACTGCCACCCAGGACTTGGTGCCCAAGGTTTCAGCTGTAGGACACAATGCTGTCCCCAGCTATCTGCCTCCCCATCCTGCTTGTTCCCACGTACTTTGGGCTACCCGTGGGGCACTCAAGATCTCTCAGGAAGATGGGTTCTGACCCAGTCTGGAAGGCAACTGCTCCAGAAAAACAGGAATGATTAGTCCAGCCCATCCAGAAAAAAGCTGCACCAGAAGTGGCCCGGAGGGATGGGCAGGAGCATCCAGCTGGGATCTGCAGCTTCTCCAAAGCAAAGGGGAGAGAACATTCCCCGTGGGAGGAGGTCAGAGTAAGCACCCACAGCACACAGCAGCCACAGTACAAAGCCATAGATGATGCTGAGACTGCTCTCTGCTCAGCAGAGCATGGTGCAGGGATGGAAGGGGAGATGCAGGGACAGACAGAGGCCTCCTTGGTGGTGGCACTAATGCCTTCTAACCAGGCTTTGAAAGTTCATCTTCCCCTACCCCAAGGACCACAAAGCCTGGGAGGATAGGGAGCAGGCTGCTTCTCAGCAAGCAGAGCAGCTTCCTGGTGCCTCCTGCCACTCATGCCCTGGGGGACGCCCAACCCACGGCTCCCACTCCAAGCTCTGGATGACTCTCACCCCCTCCATACCACAGCTTCCTTGCAGCTCCCCCCTGCAAGAGGACCACTTCTGCTGGCACCAGCCATTGTGCTGCTACTCACTGCAGGGACCTGATAGTTGTTAATGACTCGAGGTGTGATTAAATTTTAACGGCTTCCTCTTAATTGCAGGGCTATAAATAGACCTTCCCAGCCCTCCTCTAGCTCAGCTGCTTTCTCACATACGTTTTGCTCCACACTGGTGGGATCACAGTGCTGAAAGCTCTGTGCTGCACAGGATGCTCAGGGAGCCACTGGGCCACCAACAGTGATGAAGCTGGAGGTGGCCAGGAGCTTGTCTCATGCTGGCTGTGGTGGAGCCCATCGTGTTGAGGGGAACACCAGGGGATCTATGGGGGTCTCATGGACTTGCCAGCATCTGGGCAGGCAGAAAATCATAATGCCTAATGCCTCTCTCTGCTCAAAGCCCCACAGTCTCTCTACAAAAAGATGAGAGAAGGACACAAAAAGGTCATCAGTGTCTTCAAGACCCACAGAATCGTTCTGGTTGGAAGAGACCTTTAAGACCATGAAGCCCAGCTGTTAACCCAACACTTCTAGATCACCACTAAACCATGTTCCTCAGCAGCACCCCCTTTCAGGAGGCACATGGGTCTGAGAGGTGCCCAGCAGTGCTCCTGGCCATGGCCTGCTCGACTGAGAACATCCCTGCCTTTGGGAGGGGACAAAGCTGCCTCTCAGCAAGGCTTGGTTTGGAGCTGTACGGAGAACACGTGATGCCACTGGCCCTGTCCTGACCTCCTGGGTGCCTGGCCCTCAAAAGAAGGCACAAGTGCCACTGCTATGTCCCACCCTTTAATGAGTGCAGGAAGAGCTGGCAGAGGTCACTTGAACCTGAGCCTGGCACTGAACTCCTGACCCAGAAAGCAAAGCCTCCTGGCCCAGGCAAATCCCCTCGGCCAGCCCATCTCGTCCCTCCTCCTGCCAGGGGATTTGTGGGAATTATCCTCCCTCTGCCATCCCCCCCGTGGTCCTTCTGCTTCGCAGCCTTGCATTCTCCATCCCATAATGACACTAAGAAGGGGCACTTTTCCCTTCGGAGGATGGAGAAAGCCCCATGCAGGTATAGTTGTGGAGTTAGGTCCTTCTGCCTTCTTCCAGGGCCTCAGAGTCCTGCCAAGATGCCAGGGAAGTTAAATAAGAGCCTAAAAGGAGAGGGATTTTGCTCCAGAGGGCTGCAGCTCTCCAGCTGTGGCCTCTTCCCATCTGATCATACTGTTTGCACCATTCCTGTCTCACACAAGAGCCAAGATGAATTATCCTTCTCCCCCCCAGCCCCCTCTCTGAACATTCACAGGCAAAAAAATACCCTCCTCAGTAGCCCCTTCCTTCATGCCCCATCCCATGGCGAGGTCCTATCAAGTCCCAGGCTTCCAGCAGAGAGCACGGTCAAGAGCTGCTCACAGGAGGCTTCCTAATCCTGAAAGCAGGATAGCATCTAAGGAGGGGATGGGAAGGATCTGCTCTATCATCCCAACCATGAACACAGCACAAATGTCAATCAAGAAAGAATCACAAGGTGCTGCTGGGTGGGAATCCACCACCCAAAACGTGAGACCTGCCCTAAATCCCGGGATGATGCTGAGAAGAAAATCCCCAGTCCCCAGAATATTCTAGTCGGTGCCAGCTGGCTCTGTCCCAGTCTGAGGTGAGCCTGTTGGCACAGAAGTGGCATGGTGGTGACTCTCCACTCTCTAGACCACATCTGGAGTAGCCCAGTGTGGTGCATGGAGCCACACAACAGCCTACAGATCTAAATGGTCTCATAGCAGCCTGAGGCCACCCAGCTCCTGCAACAACTCAGAAAACCTCTCAGTGAGGAAATGAGTGTGAAGAGAGCCTAAAGCCATGATCCAAGGGGACCTTCAGCCTGGGAATGAGAGAAGGAAGCTGGGCATTGAAGCCTGGCACTGCTATCTCTGGATGTGGCATTGGCTGGGGGCAGGGGGGGAGAGCTGGGAAAGTTCAACTGGGAGTTTGCTGCAGGGTTAGAAATGCTGTGAAAAGAAGAGAAAGGGATTCAAAAAGAGATGAAGGAGTAAGGTGAGAAAAAGAAGATGTGGGAAGGAGAAGAGAAGAGAAGAGAAGAGAAGAGAAGAGAAGAGAAGAGAAGAGAAGAGAAGAGAAGAGAAGAGAAGAGAAGAGAAGAGAAGAGAAGAGAAGAGAAGAGAAGAGAAGAGAAGAGAAGAGAAGAGAAGAGAAGAGAAGAGAAGAGAAGACTGTGCTGGCCTACAGGGTGTGAATTTTCTTGCCAAGCAATGAAGGCAGCAATGAGGCACTGAAGGAGCGATAAAGACGCAGACACTGGTCCCAGCAGAGACCTCCTGGCAGCCTGCTCAGCACAGCCCTCTTCCTTAGCTCCTGCTGGAGGACTTCCACCAGCACAGCATGGCCAAGCCTGTTCATGTCCCTCCCAGCTCCCTGGAAGTGGTGCTGCAACTGGGGCTTCAGCTGGGACCCCCAGAATGAGCAACCTCATCAGTGTGCCTTGCTCCACGGTCACCAACGCCTCCTTGCACACAAGAACAACCACTCTGTGTGCACCAAGGCTCTGCTCCCTCTCACAGAACCCCATGGTGGCCCCCACACCACGAGTGACAAAACATCACCAGCACGCTGATGCCATGGGGCAACCCAAACCCAGACCCACCAGCACAGTGTGGGTAGCCAGAGCACATTTTGCCCATAAAAAAATGAGGGAAAGGAGAATTATTTTCTCTGTGAATGGGTAGAACCATCCAGCTTGCTCCAAACACAGCTTTTAATGGCCAGAGAAGGGACAAACTGGGACAATGAGGGGCATGTGTGTGGGGGGGGATGTTGGTGGGTTCCAACCACGCTGCTTTGTGCTGTGATCTTCCTTATTTTTTTAAGTTTTATTTGTATGTTATCATTGTTGTTATTATTGCTATTACTACTGTTATTATTACTATTATTACTGTATCAGTTCTCAAACTGAGTCCACCACAACCCCAGCAGATACCCTTCTGGCTTAGCAGAAACATCAACTCCGACCTCCGAGCAACGCAGCTCGGCTCTCTCCACGCCCAACCAAACCTTATCCCAGGAAAAATGGCAAAATCCCATCCCAGTGGCAAAGCCTGGGATGCAGGATCCATCCAGCTCACACACAGCTCGATCCCAACAGCACCAACAGGGACACCCAGTCCTGCTCGTCCACCCTGCACTGTGGGTGATGACCTGCTGATGCCATCCTGCTGCTTTCATTTCCTTGCTTTTAGAAGATCTGGGGAATGCTGCTTATGCTGGGATGTGTCATGGCAGCTGAGGAGGGGGGAGGTGTTGTCTCTACAGACCCCACTAAGGGCTACTCCTCAACAGTTCTAATCCTAAGCTGACCATTTATTGTGCTAAAGAGAAAGAGATGAAGGAGATCACTGCCTGCAGCACCACTCACACTTCCCCCAGCCAGGCTCAGCCCCAAAACAGCAGTCATGACCCCTCCACCCCAGCCAGCAGCATTCTCCTCCACCCAGGTTTAGGACCGTGGGCTCAGCTCAGCCCCAGCTCCAAACCAAAACACAAGCCAGGACCTTCCCACTCAGGGCTTGGACAACAGGTTTGGCTCAGCCCTGACTCTTGACTGAAGCACCGGCCAGGACCTCTCCATCCAGGTTTGGGACAACCAGCTCTGCCATATGGCCACGCCACAGTGCCACAGGAATGTCTCCATGATGGAGAAGCCAGCATGAGCCTTACCTGGGTCTCAGAGAGGTTCAGCTGCCGCGCTAGCTCCGTCCTCTCCCTGCCCACCACGTACTGGCAGCGCTGGAACTCCAGCTCCAGGCGGTAGAGCTGCTCCGCCGTGAAGGACGTCCGCGTCCGCTTGGGTCGGTCCAGGTCCAGCCCTTTGGGGAGTACAATCTCCCGGATGGTCCCTTTGGCATCTGGAAGGGACATAGGGAGAAGGAGTGTCAGTAAAAGATAAAAGCTGGGCTGGGGAGAAAAGGGACTAGGAGAGATGCGTTCTGTGTGATCCTGCTCTGGTGGGGGGACGGGGGGGACAGGACGACACTGGATGAGCTTTCGAGGTCCCTTCCAGCCCCTAACCTTCTGTGATTCTGTGAAATGGACCAAAACAGACATGACCGAGCGAGGAAATGCTGAATTAAACACTGTGTCTCCGGGAATAACTAAAACACACCCCCTGCCAAGGTATGGCTGAAAGTTTGGTGGTCCCCTCCAGCCCCACGTGCTGCAGGCTGATAAACCTCCAGGGAATGGTAACAGATCTTCATAAAACCCCTCCAGGTATATTTATAAATCTTTACAAAGATAAAGATATTTTCTAAGTCTTCATAAACCCGCAGGGAACAGTTGGAAAAAAAAAAAAATCTTCAAGAATATAAGAGATAAATTTAAAAAACTGGCGGGGGGGTGGGGGGCTGGGGAGGCAAATCCTTCAGAGTAGCTAATCCCAGAAATGATCATTTCTGGGAGCCAGAAGCAGAAAAGGATTCAAGAAAAGAAGTGAAACGTCTTTTAATGAAAATAGATTTCATTTCTTTTGATCCTTCCTCGGGAATACTGAAATTTAAAAAATAAAAATAATAATCCTCTCTATCCCAATTTCCTCCTTTCCGGGAATATTTCCTTGACTCCTATTTTAAAGGGCAAGTTTCGGAAGGGCTGCACACCCCGAGCCGCTCCTAGCAGCCGATTTTCCGAGGCTGCAATCGTCGCTGGCCACGGCTGGACTTTGGCAAACAAAAGGCGGAGGGTTTGGCTCCCGTCTCAGCCCCGCACAGCCCCTTCCACGTTGAAGGAGCTGCTGACAAAGGACAAACCCTCGCAGGAAGTACCCCGGAGCTCCGAAGTGCTGGGATGGTCCCAGCTCCCCGGGCTGCACCGCGGCCAGACGGACTCTGTAACGAAAACTGAGTGGGAAACTGCTCACCGACTCCAGCACCCTCGTGCTCCATGTCCTTATTCTACCTACCCTTAAGCAGCCCAGTTTGGGTGAGCCCTGGCTGCAGACCTCCCAGTTTCTGCCCGGTAGTTTTCCTGTAGCCATAGAAGTCACCCTGGGCAAACAGCCCGGAGGGACCCGAGGTCCCCAGCAGCCTTGGATAGAGAGAAGTTGCTTTGTGGCTGACTCAGGCGTGAAAAGATTGTAAAACTGCTGTGGAAAGGGGGAAAACAGCGAGGAGCAGCCTGGGAGGTGGCACAAGGATGGTGAAGCTGGCATGGTGATGTTAGAGCCCGCAAGAGGACAACAACGCTGCCGTCAGGATGGTGGAGCCTGCGTGGGAATGGCAGAGCTGGCATGGGGATGGCAGGAGTGAGGAGCAAACACAGACTTGGGAAAGGGACCCCAATTCCGCAGCCATTTTCCCGTCACAACATTGTGGTACATGGCAGAGGTACCAGCCTGGCATGGCCAGCTTATTCCAGGCTGAAGCATGGCATCGGGGGCACAAAGTGCTTGGAGAGGGTGAGAGTGGGAGAGGATCCAGTGAAACTGGGAGCATAGGCTCTGATCCATAGGGCTGTTGGGAAAAGGGATGTAGGCAGATCACCATCGGGATGCCAGCCTGGCAACCATTTCGTGAGGAGAAGAACATGATGCCTGGGCCACATCCTCATTCCCTTGTCCACGCCATGGTCCCTCGACACAACAACAGCCGGGGCTGCCAGCATGGAGCAGCCAACAGAGACCTTCCTGCTTCCTGGCCGCAGCTGCCCCTCCGCCCTCGCCCTCGCTGCCCCAGACGCTGCTGCCAGCATCACCACCACTATTATTTATTGTTTTCCCCCTCCTGGCAGCTGGGATGTGGAGTGGGAGAAGCAGGCTGGGCACAGCCCTAGAGGGAAGAGGGCAGAGAGATAAAGGCCCTCACCCCAGCCTCATGCCCCAACCCTACTGCATACTGCAGACCCTCCCAGCTGCCCATCCATGCTGGATCAGGGGGCTCGCAGCCATGCCCCCTATGCTTGCAGCTATGCCTTCTATGCGTCCATCCTGCCTGAGGAACCTGCTCCCAAGAGCCTTCCCCCATCATCCATTGGATTCCAGACCCCCCATTAGTGTCTGGATCCCAGATCCGAGGTCCCAAACAAACACAAGGTCCTGTCATGGCTGTCTGAGGGGGTTCCAGCAGCCCGTGGCCTCTCTGGTGGGGCTGTGAGGACACATTCTGCTCTTGAGGACCAGTCAGCATGTCTAGGACAAGTTCTGAGACTGAAATCCCCCCTGAAAGAGATCTGGTGTCAAGGGGATCCATCTCTCCTCGGTTTCAGCAGCTAAATACAATGGGTGAGGAGGGATGGACATGGCTGGGGAGCAAGAGGGAAGCCGAGTGGGAAGGAGATTTGGGAACACCAAGCCAGCAAACATCTATTTTACAGCCTGCACACCCTGCAGCACAGCATGGGAGGCCTGGAGGGGCAGATCCTGTGGACCAACATCCGCAGTGGAATCAGGCACACACCATGTGCACCCATTCAGAGAGCGGGTGCTGCATCCACACGTCTGCTAGGACAATTCTGGGGTGCACAGCCACCCTGCCAGCCCCAAACAGGTATATCCTCATCCCTCTTTACACTGGGGGACACACACCTGGGACACATGGAAGCCCACAGCCTTTCTCAGTACTCACTCAAACAGCATCAAGGTCCTCCCCAAAGCTCCCCATATCTGCCTATACATCCCCTGGGATGTGATAGAGCAGCACCCCAGGATCTTTCCTCCATCCCTTACAGCCCTCACACCACCAGCGGGACAGGGCCCAGTGTGACCTGCCTCCTCCAGCAAGTCCTTGTCCCGTTAATCCCCACTGAACACTGACTTGCACCCCACACCCAGCCCTCCTCTCATCCAGTGGCACCCACCAGCCCACCCACCTGGCCAGAGCCACCTCCACAGGCAAAGCCACCCAGTCCCGGTGGCTGAAGGCTTCATCCCACATCATCGATCCCTGGCGAGTCTCCCAGGAGACCTGAGCCCAGGAGAGCCCTGGAATAGGGAACCAGGACACAGAGGACCTCTCTACTTCCCAACCTGCTCCCACCAACAAGCAAGGCTCCAGTCACCACTAAAGCCACCACCAGTGAGCACCGGGGATGGGCTGGAGCAGAAGGCAGCATCAGGGCAGCCAGAGCTGGAAGGGGAAGATGCAGCCCCTACTGCCCGGACAGGCAGCACGGTGAGGAAGACAACCTCTGTGCCAGGGGGCAGTGAAAAATATTTTAAAATACATTAACAAAAATAAGGGAATTTGCAAAACCAAAATCAGAAGGCAGGGGGAAAATGATTAGGAGGTGCTTCCCGGCCTGGCACCGAGCCCTTCCCAGCAGTGGGCACAGGGCTGGGGCAGGACTGGGAACCAGGCAGGCCGGTGGCCCTGCACGCTGAGGTCTCCCCGACACATGGTCCCGGTCTGTTTCGGCTCCATTCCCGGTTATTTGCGGTGTTTTCTCCCCGCCACCATTTTGTCCGCACCGTAGTGGTTGCAGCAAGATGGTGAGACCAGCCGCTCCCGGTCCCCAAGGTCGGGAGAAGTGGGGGGACCCTGACCCGGGGTTAAGGACTGACCCCCATCACGAACACCCGTTCCCAGCTCTGGGCCAGTCAGGGCAGCCCCGATAGGACCGAAGCCAGGCGGAGGAGAGGCCTGACCCCGGCCTGACCCCAGCGGGGACTGCGGCGGCCACCGAGGACCTGGGGACACCCCGAACGGGACCCCGGGAATCGTTGCTGGGCGCTGCCTGCTCGCCCGCCGAGATGCGCTGAAAGAGTTCAGGCTGCGGCAGCAATGCTGACGACGACAGGCCCCTGTCGCGACGGCCGGGAAAGAAGCTTGGCTGAACGGCGGGGCTGTTTTGTAACCTCCGTGCGGACTGGGGATGCCCGAGCCGTGCCAAGCCGTGCCAGGCTCCGGGGACGGCGAACGAGCAGGACGCTGGCGGCCTCGGCCCTGTTGACCGAGAGGCCGCGGAGCTTCGCTGGGCTCCGGGAGCGGCGGAGAGCTGGGCGGCGGGTGTTAGTGGGGGGGACGCGGAGCATTCCCAGCGCATCTCCGGGATAGAGCCGCGCTGCCGCCCCGGGAACAGGGCAGCCTTCGGCCCCCGCCTCATCACCATCCAAGCACCCCAAACTTTCGGGTTTTGCTACGTACGTGCCAGCCCGTTTTCGGCCAGCCCCGGGCCGGCGGTGGGGCTGAGCAGGAGAGATGCGGTGGTTCCCGGTGTGTCACCGTTCACCTCCCCCTTTCCCCCCCGCCTCTCCCCGATCCCAGTCAAGCGAGTGATATTTTAAAGAGGGGGGAAAAAATATAGCCCCCAACTCGCCGCCGCTCCATGACGCTTTTCTCCTGCGACAGCGGTTTAAAAGCAAAGCCGATGCTTTTCCCCCTCTCCCGCCGCCTCCCCGTGCCCCCGGTGAGGCTCGGGAGATGTGTAGCTCCAGGCTTGCTCCCCAGGACCTCCGCTCAGCCCCTCTGAGTCCGGCTGCTCGGCCGCAAATCGGAGTGGGCATGCACGGCCCCGCTCCCGGAGCAGCACGGCGGAGCGGGATGGGGCAACGGGCCCGGTCCCTCTTGCACCGAGCGGAGCCAGGGGAAGCGGAGAAAGGCCGGAGATGATGGGGACGCGCTAGAAGCAGTGCCAATGCAGTGAAAGGAAGACCGTGCCCTATTCCGCTGCCCACCTTCCCGGGCCCAGGGGCGAGGGGCGCGGAACGAGGACCCAACCGGCGGGGTGGAGAGAGTGCGCCCGTGGAGGAACCATGGCCCGGGGACCGTGCCGTACCTCGCACCAGGATGCGGCGGCAATAGTCCGCTTCGCCAGTTCCCGCTGGGCTCTCGCTGTCCGGGGCGCACTCCTTGGAGGAACCGGGGCTGACAGCCGATGTTCCCGGGATGTCCTTGAACCCACCGCTTCCTCCGCCTCGCCGAACGTTCTCCAGCTGCTCCCGACTCGCTGCCTTCTCCCGGGCTCGCCCGGTGGGCAGGGGCTCGGCCAGCAGCACGGGGCTCCTGCCAGGCTCGGCCCCTCCATCGCTCATCCCTGCGGGCGCCACGCCGGGATCAAACATCAGCAGGGAGAGACAGGGAGAAAGGGAGAGAGGAGGCAAGACTAGGCAGGGGGGGCGGGTCGGGGAGCCCCCCCACACCACCACCTTCCCCAGACCCCTTCCCCGCCCCTCCCAGGCCCCCGCGGGGCTCAGCGCCCTGGCACAGCCGGGGGCACCGGGCCCCACCTCACCCCCATGGCCGGAGACCCTCCAGGGGCCCGTTGCTTCTCCCGCCTCTCCTCAGAGCACCCGGCCCCTCTTCCATCCCGGGGGGTGTTATTTAAACCGTTCCCCCCGCCCTCCCCACCTCCTCATCCCCTCCCCGCTTCTGCGACCGGGGGTGGTGCTCGGAGAGAGGAGCTCGGGGAACAAGGGGGTGCGGCGGGACCCGTTGGGGCGTCCCAAGGGGATGGAAAAAGAAGTTAAAAACTTTGACAGGCAGCTGAGACCCCTCTGCCCCCTTCCACTCCGTGCCCGCCACCCATCTCCTCGGCACCTCGCTCCAGGCAAACTTCAGCCGCAGCCGTTCCATGGAGAGCCGGTGCCGATGTTGGCAGAGAGGCAAGCGGAGGAGCCGCCGGTGCACTGGGCTCGCTGCTCTGCGTGCGGGGAAATCAGTCCGGGGAGGTGGGGAGGGATGATTTTTAGGTTGGGAGGGGATAGTGGTGGAGAAAGGAAGGCGATGAAAAGATTGCTGCGGAGGAAGCAGCCGGGGGTGGGCCCAGGGATGAAGCCGGGGTCGTTATCCCTCCAGTCCGGCCCTTCTCCGCACATCCCACATTACTCGCCCCTGGAGCCGGGAGCGGACGTCCGAGTCCTCCGCCGAGGCGGGGAGAGGTTCTGGTGGGGGGGTGGGAAAGGGGCGATTTTAAATTAACGGCCCGGCACAGACGCAATTTCCTGCTTTCCTGGTCCGTGATACCGATTGGTAAACAAAGAGCCCCTCGGTTGGCGGCTGGCCCCCGGCTCCGGGACTACGGGCAGGGCCGGAGGCGGCGGCCCCGCTTCCTCTCCGCTTCTCAAAGGGGGGAGGTCACCGACAGGGACCCCCCCCCCCGCTCCGCGTCTGCGGAGATGGAAACCAGTAAAGAAATAACCTGACCTGGTTTTGTGTAACCCATCCCTGAGAGCTCCGGGGGGGTTCCAGTCCTACTTCCCTGCCGTGCTCAGTAGTCCTGTGCCCCCAGGGTTATCCCACCGAATCCCCGGGATGAGGCAGTGGAGAAGTCCCGAACACACATACACTCATACATGCACATACACATACCCCCTCCGGTAAACAGCTCCTGCTAGCTAAGGATCCCTCGGTACCGGGACCGGGGCGAGCGGCTCCTCGTGCCTAGCCGGGGAACCGGACGACGTCTCCCTCCTCGGGGGTCTCTCTTCTACCGCACTCTGTAACCGGGTAAAGGACAGACACACCGGGAGTCCAAACCCACCGACACCCCTTTCCCGGGCTCCGCCGCTTCTGTAGTCCGGAGCTGCCCGGTGCTGCGGCGGGCTCGGGCGGAGCTGTGCTGTCCCGGAAGGGTCTCGGCCTGGTGCGGTCTCCCCGCTTGAGGCAGAAGGTGCCCGGTTTGGCGTCAAGAAGTTCAAAGGCCTCTTCATTTGTCTGTGGGTCAGGGTGGGCCCTGAGCGTCCGTGTCTGCGACAGTCTCGGTATGACCGAAGCAGTGCGGGGGGGGAAATCATAGCGAAACATCAAATCAAAGCGAAAATAAAACAAAAAGGAAGAAATACAACAAAAAGAGGAAAATAGTAAAGCAACGGACAACAAATAGAAATAAGAAAATAAAGCAAACGAAAAAGGCAGCGCATGGGAGAGCGGGGAACCGGGACGCGGAGGGCGGGTTCCACGGCCCTCACCCTCGGTCCTGTGTGGCCCGAAAGGGCATGGAACTGGGTGTGAGATGGAAGCTACCGGCTCCCCGCTCCCGATTCCCCCGGTCTAGGGTAGGATCTAACGATGGTAACGGGCTCCTCACTCCCAGTTTCCTGCTCCCTGTTCCCCCCAGTCTGCGGTAGGAGCTGGCGACGGTAACCGGTCCCCTGGTTCTCTGCTCCCGGTTCCCGGAGCTGCGGCTTCCCAGGAGCCAATAGACACATCTGCTCTGACCTGGCTCCTACTCCCTGTCCGTTATTTTTCCCGTTATCGATATTATTAATAATAATAATAATAATAATAATGATAATAATAATATCTTTTGCTCCGGTAGGTCTGGGGGAGCAGAGGAAGAGAAACATCGGAGACTGAGGTTCCGGAAGGCACAGCGGGGCCGGGGCAGCCTCCGCTTTGTCCTAATAAATAATCATAGTTGAAATATTTATTTGTAAATGCTGCTTATTCTTATTTCACCATTATTATTGCTGTGGATTTGGGGTTTGCTTGGTGTTTACCGTTGTAGTTGTTCTCGTTGTTAGCATTATTAAGGTTATTAATTGTCGCTATTATGGTTATTATTTTTACTGCGCTTGGACTCGGTGTTTTTTAAATGCCTTTTGCAGCCTAAACGGTTCTGTGAGCCTCTGTTATTATTACTATCTCTAATTTTGTTGCTATTACTATTACTAATTTTATTACTGTGATTATTTTTACCATTTTCCCCTCTCGCTCGGGCCTTGGAGTCGAGCCCGGCCTGAGGAAGCACAGCCCGGGGACTCTGTGTCCAGTGCCATTTCCAGCCCCGTTTGCAGTCCCCGATCCCTCCGACCCCCGGACCGTCCCCATGCCGTCTCTCCGCTCCCCCGTTTCCCCGTTTGGGGCTTAACACCCTCCCCCCATTCCCCCAATATTCCCTCGTTTTCCCTGTTTACAGCCTGGAGAAAGGATTCCAGCGGAGCTTTCCGGGCCCTGGGACGCGAAGGTTACAGAGAGCTGGAATGGTTTGGCTCGGTTCAGATCGGCCAAGCTCGGCTCTGCAAGGTGTGGTCCCGTTTCCCCGAGCCCACGCTGGTGGCCTGCGATCCCGGATTGGGGAGAGCGGTGGGATGTCCGCTGGAGGGGGAAACAAGGGGGGACTGTGCCAAAAAAATGGGGAACCTGCACTAGGACAGGGGTGGACAGTGCAAGGGACACAAGTGGATAGTGCGGGCACACGGGGGAAACGTGAGAAACCACGGCGGGACCGTGCGAGGACACGGTGGGGGACTGTGCAAAAACACGTGAGACCTATGTAAAACACAGGGGAAGAAATGAAGGGACACGGGGGTCCTGTGAAGTGACGTGGGGAGGACTGTGCAAGGGACACGAGGGGACTGTGTAAAAACACGGGGGAAGAAGTGAAGGGACACCGTGTTCCTGTGAAGGGACACGGGGAGGACTATGCAAGGGACACGGGGGGGCTGTGTAAAACATGGGGGCCTGTGTAAAAACATGAGCGGCTTGCGTAAAAACACGGCGGGGCTGTGTAAGAACACAAGCAGCCTGTGTGAAAACACGGGGAGACTGTGCATAAACACATGGGAAGAATTGAAGGGACACGGGAGTCCTGTGAAGAGACACAGAGTTAGTGAAGGAACATGGTGGGGACTACTCAAGAGACAAGGGGGGACTGTGTGAAAACACAGAGGAAGAAATGAAGGGACACGGGGATCCTGTGCAGGGATATGGGGAGATTATGAAGGGACATGGGGTAACTATGGAACCAAACGGGGAGACTGCACAAATACGGAGGGGACTGTGAAAGGACCGGGAGAAGCTGTGAAGGGACACGGGGAGATGTGCAAAGAAACACGGGAGGATTGTGCAAGGACACCGGGGACTGTGAAGGAAGACGAAGGGCTGTGAAGAGATGCGAGGAGGGGGTGTGCAAAATCACGGGGTGGGGATTGTGCGGGGACAAGGGGAGAATGTGCAGAAACACAGGGGGAGGCTGCGAAGGGACACGGTGGGGATATGCGGGGATCCGGTGTGAGTGTGCACGGCCTTATAGGGGCTGCTGGGGTGGGGCGCAGGGCCCCGAGGATCGCGGTGTGAATGGGTGTGCACGGACACACGGACATGGGGCAGCCGCGCATGGGCACCGTGTAACCGGGCAGTGCATACCCGGGCACCGCTCCCGTCTGGAGTGGGGAGTCAGTTTGGAGGGGCTTGAGGCAGTTCTAGGGGTGGTTTGGAGTTGTTTGGGGGGAATGATCTGGGGGTGGTTTGGATGCAGCTTTGGTGATGCTTTAGGGGTGGTTTGGGGGCCGTCTTGGAGGCTAGTTCGGAGAGTGATTTTGGGCGGGTGTGTTGGTTCGGGGAGCGATTTTGTGCTGGTATAGGTGCTGGTTTGGAGGTGCTCCAGACGTGATTTGGGAGTGTTTTTAAAGCATCGGGATGTCCAAATATCTGATGTCGCCGTGAATGGACACAGGGAAAGCGTGCATGGACAGGATGTCACCGTGCGCGGGCTGCGGAGCCTGCTTCGAGGACAGAGGGTAGCGAGGAAGACCCCTAGGGTCCTCACCTCGTGCAGGAGTCCTTCTGGAGGTGCCCAGCCCAAACATTACCCACCCCGCCCAGGGCTCCAGTAAAGCCGATTTCGTTAGAGGAGCCGCTTGTACCGGGCACGGCAGCATGGCGCCGGGGACACCCTTCCCTTGGTTTGGGACATCCCTCTCTCGGTAGGGAACACTACTCCCCGAGACGTGGGGCGCCCCAGTCTCGCCGGGCTTCCCCACGGGTGGGTGCGCTCTCCCCAGTCCAACTCCACTCGGATCCAAACAAATGAAACGAAATCGAAAGGAATCAAACGAAGATCGATCAGACCGGTATCGCAGCCCCCCCCAGCACGGCTCGTCCAAACCGACATAGGTGATCGAGCCACCCTGGAACGAGGGGTCCCTCCCCGCAGCACCTCAGCCCGGCCAGCATCGCCTCCTGCCCTGGAGGTCCCCACCCCAAACGAGTCCGCAGCAGAGGGGCCACCGCGGCGAGGGGAACGGTAGGCACCGCGGACCCCAGAGCTTTCCCCGTCCCTGGAACCCTGCTCCTGGGATCCTCTCCTCTGGCATCCCTGATTCTGGTAGTCCTGTTCCTGGGATCTCGTCCTCTAGCGTCCCTACACGTGGGATTCCGCTCCTGGAATCTCCTTTGGCACTGCTCCCACAATCCTCTTCTCTAGCACCCTTGATTCTGAGAACCTGCTCTTGGGATCTCCCCTGGCATCCCTATTATTGTGAACTTGCTCCAAATTTCTCCTCCTCTGGCATCCCTGCTCATGGGATCTGAGTCCTGGAATATCCTTCATTGACATCCCTGATCCTGGAATCATATCCTTGGAATTTTCTCTGACATCTCTGCTCTTTGGATCTCTCTGCTGGGACCTCCTCTTCTAGGATTCCTGGTCCTAAAATATCCTTCACTGGCATCCTTATTCCTGACATCCCTGCTCCCGAGATCCTGCTCCTGAGATCTCTTCCTTCTGGTTCCTGTACCAACCTCCCCATCACCCGCTGCCCTTCAGCTGCTCCCAGCCCTGGGTATGCTCTGCCTGGGGTGACACGAGGGTGACAAGGTGTGGGTGCTGGTGGAGGAGAGTGTGATCACAGCCTTGGGGACTTGCTACCGCATTTTGATAACCTCGACCTTTCCAGTTTCCCTTCTGGAGAATTCTTCACCCTCATCCCAGACTCCTAGAGTCTCCCCAAGACACTTGCCTGGGGTCCCACTGCCACTATGTGTTGATCACCCAGAGCCAGCTGCTTCCCAGGAATGGGGAATCACCTCCAAACTGTGCTTCATCCCCCAGACCCCCATCACTGGGGCACTCAAACAGCCCAGTTGACGAGTATCACATTAAGGTGGTGTGAGTACCTGCAATGGCCCCAGCTAAGTGGATGATCTGTCCGAAGCAGTAGGGTCCTGATGGCACTGCTGGAGGAGCTGGGGCTGGGGATGCTCCAGTAACCTCCACAGGATGGCTAATACCAGACTTCTGCGACTTTATTGGGTGATGAGACCCCAGGCAGAAGAGAGGGGAGTGCATCCCTGAAGGACTTTCCAGAACCCAGCAGACCCTTCCAGGCACAGAAAGGCAGAGTCCAGCTCTTCCTTCTGGTTTCCATGGTCTGAGGTGGGTTAAGAGGACTGCAGGTGGTCTCTGGGGCTTGGTGAGGCTGGAGACTGTGACCCCCAGACACTCCACCCCTCTGGTCCCAGCTCCCCCTGCATGACCACAGCCAGGAGGCATAGCCACATGCCAGGAACGGTGCAGTGATGTGGGGACAGAGGAAGGAGGAAGTGGGGGGAGTCTGGCCACCCAGCCATCCCCACCCACATCTGTCACTGCTGAGTCAGGCCCAAACAAGAGTATCACACAGGTGTCCCACTGGGGTCACCAAGCCTGGTAGTGGTGACCTCTAGCTAAGAGATGATGACGGCAAGGAAGACGCAGGATGGACTTAGGAGGTGTTAGACAGAAAGAGAACTCTTGGGGAGGGAGGATGTGAGAAGCACCATTGTTGGGATGGAGAAGGCGTGCCTCTGCCCAGGGGACACCACTGGAGGAGGTGTTTGGCTGCTAATGGTTTGGATTTAGGGCTGAATCTTGGGAAACGGTGAGCACCATTATCACAGGGTGAGCACCACCATCACAAGATTGGCAGCGTGGTGGTGCTCCACATCCTTGTGCACAGAAGTGGCTTCTCCTTGTCCCACGTCACTGAAACTGGTGTTTGGAGCTGATCCAGCTGCAGAAGCATTGAGGACTGGGAACCAGAGTGGAGCGATAGTCACATCCCCACAAGGGGGCATCTCACCACCGCTCACACAGAGCAGGCGGGCTCATTTCCCAACCAAACAGAGCCTTTGAGCTCGGCAAGCTGGGAAGATATCCTGGCAGAAGATATTGGCATCGCTAAGATGCCAGGGCCAGCCAAGCTCACGCTTGCCGACCGCTGTGGCAGCAGAGAGGGCAGCCAGCCCAGCCCCAGCTCTGCCCCCATCTCACCCTCGCTGGGCGCGTTTCAGCCGTCCCCAGGATTACTGCAGAGCAAATCAAAGCGGGCGCTAATTTATCCAAGGAGAAATGCCTGGCGCGTTTCTGCCAGGTCCTCCGCCCCGTGGCAAATCCCTGGCCTCCAGTTCACCTTCTGACCTGCCCTTATTCCCCTGCTCTGCCTTTAAACCATGTGACGTGAGGATTTGGCTTAACGTGTGTGTGTGTGTGTGTGTGTGGTGTGGGGGTGTGTGTAGCTCCAGAAAGAAAGGAGGAGAAGGAGCTCAGAAAGCCTGGAGGTAATCACTGGCTCCCAGCCCTTGCTGCATCCCTGGGGATGGATTAAGCGGTAGGTGTACCCCAGTCTCACCCCTGCCAACCCTGCTGCCCACTGCTCCCCACATCTCCCAGCCACTTGGCAGAGCTATGGCATGGCAGGAGCAAGCTCTCGTCTCTCCCTCAGCACTGCCCCACAACCTGTCCCTGTGCTTCACACCGGACGTAGGTCTCGCAACCGGTAGGACCTTCCCCACATCTTCTAGTCCGTGTTCCCAGAACCAGGCTACACCAGTTGCAGTGCTGGGAAGAGCCAGCATCTGGCATGGCTGGCCGGCGGCAGCTCACAGGGCACGATGTGTACGTGCCAGCCAGCAACATCTGCCCTGACCTCCCCTAGCAAGCAACTGGGCACAGCGGGCAGAAGGGGCCAGCTGGAGCTGCCCAGCCACCCCGGGGGGAGGTTTGGGCAAGAGCTGATGAACTTCAGTCCAGAGAGACGTAGGAGGGAGAGGATGGATGCAGACAGGGACCCTTTTTGCAGCCCAAGGGCTCGGTCAGGAGCAGCATGGGAGCAGGTGGTGGAGGAGGAGGAGGTTTGGGCGGCCGTGGGGTTGGAGGAGTCTGCCACCGAAGAACCTTGAAAAGGTGATTTGGAGCCGGAGGGATGGACCTGCCCAGGTCACCCTGGCTCTGTTTGAACTCATCTGCCTGTGCCTGCGCTTCATCACCCGACAGAGGCTTTAACTTCGCTGCGCCAGGTGCTCGGACGAATCTCAGCAAGGAGGCAGCCACTGTTGCCGCGGGCCAGGGAGGAGGATGCCTGCCCACTTCTGCCCTGCCTGTCACCCTGCCTGCCATCCTGCCCACCACTCATGGGCTCAGCACTGCTCCCATCTCCATTCCGTCACACCCCTTCCCATTCCCATCCGGTCCTATCTCCACCCCCATCTCATTCCAACCGAAGTTGGTGGTGGAATGGGGATAGAGACGGAGACAAGAATGGTGACTGGAACATGGCCAGCAGTGGGGTGGGGACAGGGGTGGAGGCAGGACAGCCTCCTCATGTGCAGCCCTCCCATGAGCTCTGTGGGACTCTGGGCACGGGCACAGGCAGATATTCCACATCTGCCGGAGAAGCTCCCTGCCTAGAACACAACTGTCTCACCAGCCCTACACCTGTGAGACCACTTTGCCTGGCTGTCACTTCTCGGTGAGCTTCGAAGAGGCTGCACCACCAGTGAGCCAGGGCACCAGAAGCCACAGTACCAGGAGGATGCACCTGAGGAGGAGGAAGAGTAGGGTCTGTGTGATGCCAGGAGCCAAGTGAGAGGGAGATGGACTGGACCTGCTTCAAGGGGACCCAGCTTTGGTGCATGGACAGGAGCAGCAGAAAAGGTGGATGAGGCAGGATTAAGCTCTCACAAGTGCAGAGCATCAGGAGCATCTCCCCTGAGCGCCCCAAGCCCAGTTTGGGAAGCTGCAGCTCCATGCTCTGAAGCCACCGTCCGGCTACAAATCCCTGTTCGCAGCCCCTGTCCGGTAGTGTCTGGCCGTGAGGTGGCTGCAGGGTGACATCTAATGGCTATAGGACAGGAGGGGACATGGCCCAGCAGCTGCCTTCCTCGCTGGGGGTTGCGACGTCTGCAGGAGAAACCTTCCCACAGCTCCAGCCTCGCATCTCCTTCAGCAGCTTGGAAATGAAGGGCAGAGCTCCTTTTTGTCCCTCACCTCTTCCTGGGCACCAAAGGCACACGTTTGACTTGAGGACACCTCTGTCCAATGGGCTGAGAAAACAGATGTCAGGAAAATGGGGTGCTGTGCCCATGGGCTTCCTTAGAGCATCACATCCCCAGCCTCCCACATCATCCATGGACCAAAACATAGTTCCCACAGCTTCGGGGACAACGCAGCAGGCAGAGTGGAGAAGGAATCACACAATGACATGGGGACCCCTCAGGCAAACCATCCCTTCTCAGCCCCATAGCTGCCTGGTTCCTCCAGCTCTCCAGCATTCCCAGGCAGGACCACAGAGCCCTTCCCAGCTCATCCCAACAGGCACCAGCAGTGCCTTACGTTGTGGTTTATTTGCAGGAACAACACAAAGGGAGGCCTTGGCACACAAAAGGGCTGTGGGCAGCACCCTGGGGTGGTGGCTTTGGAGGGGTGGGGGGGACAGGAGGATGATAGTCAGGAGAGGTTGTTAGGTTGTTCCTAGGGTCGCACCACCACAGAGAGATTATTTTTCTCCTGAGGTTTTCACTGCCAGAGAGCAGCTCTGATCTGTCACAGCTTGCCAGTGCCTGGCACGGGTCGCAACAAGCACCAGCTGTGCCCAGCATAAGAACAACATCCACGGTGGGGAGGGATGAGGGGCAGCATTGGACAGGAGAGGGGCTGAGAGGGAATGGGAACAGGGCTGGGTTATCCCCAGGGCATGGATCCAGCCAAGCTGGGGCTGTATGGTTCCAGTACCAGCTGATATAGTTGCTCCTGAGCCAAACCAGCACCAGTTTAGGAAGCTACATCCACCTGAAAAAGGTTGGGGTTAGTTAAGGTTGGAGCTCATAAGGGCAGGGGGAGCACCCAGGGCATCACTCAGAGGAGCCACCACCCATTGCGAGCTGTGAAGCCCCTCTGGGATGAGCCTGCAAGGGGTAATTCTGGTGCTCAGTAGGCTCTGCGCCTCCTGCTCTTTCCCTGACTCCAACAAGGATGGCCAAGGCTGTGGTGGCATCATGCAGCAGCCTGGCTGGGCCAGATACTGGCCCATGTGTGAGCCCAGATCCACAGCCCCCGGGCCCATGATGTCCATCATCCACAGATCCTCCATGGGGATTCCCTGGGAGCTTGAAGTTGACCCCCTCAGAGTCCTTACCTGTGCTCGCTCCTGTTTGCCTCTCAGCTCAAAGGTGTCCTCAGATTTGGACCAGCCCCTAAACCTCCTCATCCTGGAAGGGAAGAGAAGGAGCTGCCACCCCTGCTCCCCTCCATGGGCCAGCTCAGGCCAAGGTCCCCATCCCCACCTCATCCCATCTCATCCAGGGACATTACCTGGGCCACAGCTTCACAGCCAGAACAGTCAAGGTGGCCACACAGATAAGAGCCATCAGCAGTGCAGCCACCACAGTGAGGGCCTGGAGGTAGGTGAGAGCTGCAGGCAGAGAGAACCCAGGACAGATCCACAGCAGAGTTGATGGCTTGGTAAGGTGGTCTGGGGAGCCCTGAGCAGGGGGTGACACCTCCCAGCCCCTTTTCTCTGCGGCTGAATCTGGGTCAATGTGCATGAGACACCACCCCCCCACCAAGCCTTCGAAACCCCTCCAGGGATGGGGACTCCACCACTGCCCTTTCCATGAAGAAATCGTTCCTCATGTCCAACCTAAACCTCCCCTGGCACAACTTCAGGTCCTTTCTCCTTGTCCTATCACTTAAGCCACCCCAGTACCTCAGGGTTGGGGCCAGCCCCACTCACTGTGCACACTGAAGTAGGCACTGGCGGTGGCATTGCCCAGAGGGCTGCTGGCCATGCAGATGTACTCGCCCGAATCCTCTGGTCCCACATCCAGGAGCTCCACACGCAGGCTGTTGTGGGAAGGGTACACTCGGAACGCCGGGGAAGCGGCTGGGGCCAGGCTGGAGGCCAGGAGCTGGCCGTGGTGGTACAGGAGCATAGTGGAAGGCGGGTGGCTGTCGGCCGTGCACAGCAGGATGCCCACTTGCCCGCTGTGGTTCTCCAGGAAGGTGCTGATGGACACATCCCGAGGTGGGTCTGTGGGCAGGAGACAGGACTGGCAGCGGTCCATGGTGTGGGACCTCCTCTCACGCTGGTCTGGAGGCTCACCAAGGGCTGCTTAATATGTTTCTCCTCCAGTGTGGAGCAGCTCCAGCCCACCCTGCCCTGGGCTGGTAGCTTCAATCTTTCTCCAGCTCCTCATGCCCCTCCCCAGCTGGAGAGCACTTTCTGGCTTGGAGCACACCGACTCTAAATCTGACTTTTGAGGGGGATCACAGAATCTTTAAATGGCTTGGGTTAGAAGAGACCTTTAAAGGTCATCTACTCCAACACCCCTGCAGTCAGTAGGGACATCTGGAACCAGATCAGGTTGCTCCGAGCCCCATCCAACCTATCCTCCAACACTTCCAGGGAGGGGACATACACAGTTTGATGTAGCCACTGCTAGACACCAATGTCCTCTTCCCTGGGTCCAAAGGGAGAGGAGGAGGAAGCAGAGGAGGAAGGGTCTCATGCCACACACAGCGTGACCATGCAGATGGGATGTGAGATGCTGGGCTGGATGCACACAGTGTGTTGGGGACTCTGCAGCCCACCCTGCCTGTGGCCTGTCCCTGCAGGCGCTGGGGACACTCACAGAGCACGCTGAGGCTAGCATGCTAGGGACTCTGCAGCCCACCCTGCCTGTGGCCTGTCCCTGCAGGCGCTGGGGACACTCACAGAGCACGCTGAGGCTGAGTGGGGCCGAGGTGGCACTGCCCCGTGTGCCACTCGCCCGGCAGTGGTAGGAGCCAGTGTCAGTGCTGGAGACATGGGCAAGGGCAAGAGAGGCCACTGGTCCATCCTGTAGCCACCTGCTGTTCTTGTACCAGGTGTAGTTGGCCTCCTTGCCCACCCAAGGGATGCCCAAGCAAGTCATGGTAACTTTGGTGCCTTCAGTGACTTCTGGTGAAGGCTCAACCACAATTTTGACTCCTGAGAAGGAGAAGGGAGATTTGAAAGTCAAAGGATGCCCAAGGCTTGGATTTGTACAGGATGACACCAACCTCAAGACCCCAAAAAAGGCTGCCAGGAGCCACAGCCCCACGGAAGGACCTTTTGGGACTCCAGCAGGGGTCACCCTCACCTCCCACATCCAGGTGCAGGGCCGAGGAGGCAGTGCCGTAACTGTTGTTGGCGGAGCAGATATAGAGCCCTGTGTCCTGTAGCTCCAACTCCACCATCTCCAGCCTCAGGGAGTTGGGGGTCAAGTGGACTATGAAGCGTGGGTCAGATGGTCCCTGTGTGGAGGCCAAGGGAGTGTGGCCATGACCTCGATGCAGGGTGATGTCAGAGGGTGGGAAGCTGTCAGCAGTGCAGAGCAGGATGGCATGATGCCCACCCTGGGACTCCACCAGGGAGACAAAGGATGGCTCCTGGGGTGCATCTGCAAGAGCAACAGCAAAGACAACCTTTATTTCCCCCCCCCCAGCAAACAGCTCTGGTGGCAGGGGACTATGGATGGCCTTCAAATAGTCTTGCTCTTAAAGCTGAGTGGACTTGATCTACAGGGACAGGCTGTGAGAGTTGGGGCTACAGCAGAGCTGAGGAGGGACTATTGACAAGGTCTTGTAATGACAGGATGAGGAGGTATAGGTTTAAACTGGCAGAGGGGAGATTGAAACTGGATGTTAGGAAGAAGTTCTTTCCAGTGAGGGTGGTGAGACACTGGCACAGGTTGCCCAGGGAGGCTGTGGAGCACAGAATCACAGAATCTTCGATCACTTTCTGTGCTTCTGCGCTCCACAACCTCCCTGGAGGTGTTCAAGGCCATGCTGGGTGAGGCCTTGAGCGATCTGTTCTAGTGGAATGTGTCCCTGCCTATGGCAGGGTGTTGGAACTGGCTGAGCTTTGAGGTCCCTCCCAACCTAAACCATTCTATGATTTTAAAAATCGTAATGGTACAAGATCTTAGAGGTCCAGGTGAGCTTCATGGTCTCTTAAAGGTCTCCTCCAAACGGAGCCTATGACCATGCCTCTTGCTCTCGTGGAGCTTGGAGGGTGACAAGCTGCAGAGAGGGGGGGACAAGGGACGTGACGCAAGGGCTGGGAATCTTCGCGGACGAGCGGTGGAAATGCGCAGGCGGTCAGGGGCTGTCAGCGGCCTGCCGTGAGCTGCCACCAGGTGGCGCCACAGACCAGCCTGCCGGCGTAGCGCCCCCCGCCCTGCGCCGCCACCCCGTGCTGCCCCGGCGTGTGCCCGCCGTACTGCACCCCGTGCAGCCGCCTCTCACTCACAGAGCACCCGCAGGCTGACAGGGGGTGCCCAGCGGCGCCGCGGCCCCCTGCTCGCCTGGCAGCCGTAGACACCCGCGTCCGTGCGCCAGGCGCTGGGGAGGGCGAAGGAGGCGTCTAAACCTTCCACCAACCATCTGCCGTTCTTGTACCACGTGTAGAGGGTGCCCGGGTGAGCACCCACATCCTGGCAGGTAAGGATCACGTCGGTCCCCTCGGGCACCTCGGTGGAGGGTGTGACCACCACCCTGATGGCTGAGGAGAGCAGAACAGAGTCGGCACAAGTTTTGGTCACCTCGGGAAGAGCCTTTCCCAGCTCCAAAGCTCTCAACTCCATCCTATAAGGTGGGTGCTCACTGGGTGCCCACCCAAGCGGGCAGCAGCCACCTTCCTGCCCTCGCACCAATTTCTTCCCACTCCAGACCCTCTTGATGTTCTGCTGCCCAAGTTATTTGGTCCATACCCCTTGCTGCCAACACCAGCCCACCTCAGGTGGTCCCCAGCCCCTTGTGCCCCCACCCACAGACTCACCCTGCACACGGAGGGGTAGGGCTGTGTGGGTGCTGCCAAGCTGACTTTGTGCCCAGCACCCATACTCTCCCTCATCCTCCTCAGTGGCCTCCTGGAGCTCCAGCCTCAGCGCATTGGGAGAAGAGAAGATACGGATGCTCTGCCTAAGGTAGTCACTTCCCATGGAGGGGCTGGAGGCCACCAGCTGCCCCTCCTTGAGCAGGGTGATGTGGGACAGGGGGTTGCTTTCCACGGTGCAGAGGAGGATGACTGAGGTCCCCTTGCCACCCTCCATGAAGGCCTTCATCTGCAGGTTCCGGGGAGGGTCTGCCAGAAGGGATGTCGGGAAGAGAAGGATAAGTAGCACCTGGGTGAGTTGGAAGATCCAGCTTGTGGTGCTCAGGTCAGGCTCAGCTGGGCTCTGAGATGAGGGCTGATTCCCTGCTGCTGGGCTCTGCTGCCTGCAACACAGGACCTGTGCAGGCAGAGCTTCTAACCAAGCAGACTGACCCCTAATCAAGGACAAGTGACACCCCAGGGAGACCACTGCCTGGTTCTGGAGGGTCTCCAGACCATAGTTCTAGGAGGGTTCCCAGCTAAGGAGAGTGACCAAGGGACAAATGACATCTCAAGGATCTAGAGGGCTGATAAGAGGAAAAAGACTCAAGTGGCACCAGGGAAGGCTTAAGTTGAACATGAGGAACAATTTCTACCCTAAAAGGGTTGTCAAGGCCTGGCCCAGGCTGCCCAGGGCAGTGGTGGAGTCCCCATTCTTGGAAGGTGTTGAAAACCCATGGGGCTGTGGTGCTGAGGGCCATGATTTGGTGGAGACCTGGCAGTGCTGGGCTCAGGGTTAAACTTGGTTAACATGAAGGTCTTCTCCAACCCAAACGGGACCACGAATCTGTGACTCACAGAGGACGTTGAGGGTGGCAGGAGCTGAGCTGCGATTCCGCGCCAGGGTCTGAACAGAGCAGTAGTAGGAAGCAGCATCAACAGCAGCAACAGTGGGGAAGGTGAGGGTTGGAGCTGAGCTGCTGCTGAGCCAGACCCTGTTCTTGTACCAGGTGTAGCTCAGAGCTTCCTCATCATTGGTGTCCACCGCACAGGTCAGGTTTACAGCATCACCTTCCCGGACGTCTGGGGAGGGGGAGATCCAGACCCTGGTAGCTGCAGTGGAAGGGGAAGGAGATTGTGCTCAGGGTGGTCTGGAAGTGATGGAGACATGCTGGCCAGCTGCCTCTGCCCTGGGCAGGCCACATCTACAGTATGCCTCCATCTTTCTTATCATCCCCTTGAAGTATTGAAAGGCCACAGAAAGGTCTCCCATGAGCCTTCTTTTCTCCAGGCTGAACAACCACAACTCTCTCAGCCCAGCCTCACAGCAGAGCCCTTCTAGCCCTCACATCATTGCTGTGGCCTCCTCTGGCTCTGCTCCAATGGGTCCCTGTCTGTGCTGTGCTGAGGACTGCAGAGCTGGCCTCAGCACTGCAGGGGGGGTCTCAGCAGAGCAGAGCAGAGCAGAACAGAGGGTCAGAATCCCCTCCCTGCCCCTGGTGCCCACGCTGCTGGGGACCAGCCAAGGACACATCTGGTTCTGAGTTGTGAGCGCACGTTGCCAGCTCATGTCCAGCTTTTCACCACCAGCACCCCCCAGGCCCTTCTCCACAGGGCTGCTCTCAGTGAGCATCCTCTTCTCACTTGCTCCCTGGGATAGGACAAGGAGCAATGGCTGTAAGCTGCAGCACAGGAGGTTCCACCTCAACACAATGGGGAACTTCTTGACTGTAAGGGTCCCAGAGCACTGGCACAGGCTGCCCAGAGAAGCTGTGGAGTCTCCTTTACAGGAGACTTTCAAGGTCTATATGAATGTGTTCCTGTGTGGCCTGAGCTAGATTGTATGGTTCTGCTCTGGCAGGGGGATTGGACTCAATGAGCTCTTTGGGTCCTCTCCAACCCCTGACATCCTGTGAGCCTGTGATCCTCCAGTGGTGCTTACCTCCACCTCTTGACCACAGCACCCTGGCACCACACTTCTCCAATTTCAGTACATCCAATTTTGATGCCTTTATCCCAACCCCATCCCCTGACCCTCCCCAAAGGCAGCCCCAGCCCCTCACTCACTGCCTGCCGTGAAGCTGGCCATGGCACTGGCGTTGCCGTGGGCATTGCTGGCAGAACACAGGTACTCGCCCTCATCCTCCAGCAGCACGGGGCCGATGCTGACCCGCAGCATGTTGAAGGCCAAGGTGACACTGTGCCGTGGCAGGGTGATGGGTTGAGGTGGCGCCGTGGAGGCCACCAACACCTGGTCCTTGTAGAGAGCCAGCTCTGCCTGCGGGCTGCTGTCCACCGTGCACTGCAGGACACCTCGCTGCCCATCGGGGGTCTCCAAGAAGGATGTCAGCACTGGCACCCGTGGAGGATCTGCCCAGAATGGTGAACAAATGCTGAGCGTCCACCAAGAGCCACCCAGGGGCCCCACTCTGGCCCAAGAGGACTCTCATCCCTAGCACCATCCCACCTCTGGCAGCATTCCAGACACCATCCCATCGCTGGAACTATCACTGGTGCCATCCTATTCCTGACATCATCCCCATTTCCATCTCACCCCTGTCATTGTCCTACTCCCAGCACCATCCCACCTGCAGCACCATTTCAGGCACCATGCTAGCACTGAAAATATAATTGGCACCATTCCAGACACCAACTCATCGCTGGAACTGCCACTGGCACCATCCTATTCCTGACACTATCCCCATCCCTATCATTGTCCCGCCCGCAGCACCATCCCATAGCCAGCACTATTGCACTCCTGGCTCTATCCCACCCCCAGTGCCCTGTTCCCCTCTCCTGGACTCCCAGGAGGGTCCCACTCACAGGTGACACGCAGGGTGACAGCCGGGGAGATGCTGGTCTCCGAGGGGCTGCGGGCTCGGCAGTGGTAGGAGCCAGCAGCACTGCTGGTGATGTGGGGCAGAGCCAGGAGGTTGTCTGGGCTCTCTTGGAGCCATTCGCTGTTCTTGTACCAGGAGTAGACAGTGTCACCCTGTGACTCCCCTGCCACTTGGCACGTCAGGGAGACATCTCCTCCTTCCAGCACCTCCGCAGATGGTGAGATGAGGACTCGGGCAGCTGGAGCATGGAGAGAGCCAAGAAGGTCTCCCCTCAGCCTCCTTTTCTCCAGGCTGAGCAACCTCAGGTCCCTCAGCTGCTCCTCACAAGATCTGTTCTCTTCACCAACTTTGTTACCCTTCTCTGGACACTCTCCAGCACCTCGGTGTCCTTCTTGGAGCAAGTGGCCCAAAACTGAACCCAGGATTCAAGATGTGGCCTCAGCAGTGCCCAGTCTGGGTGGGCAATCTGTACCCAGAGCTGAGGAGTTTGGAATGGGGTGTCTGGTGCATGGGGGAAATAGCCCCAGAGCAACAACCAGAGCTGGAGTGGAATCCAGCAGCACTGGGTGGGAGTGCAAACCCCAGCTCCTGTGTTTACACATCCGTGGGGACACACTTGGAGCAATCAATCTGAAGGCCAGATCCCAACCCAAGAAATTAATTCATCCCAGGAGCCCTGCTAACCCCCTGGGTGACTTCAGTGCTGCTGTGTCTTGCACCTGAGCCACTGCACAGGGACCTCCCTGCAACATCAATAGGGACATCACCTTCTCGGTGGCTTCAGGTTGGCCACCAAATGGCACTCACTCTGCACACGGAGGTACTGTCGCCCTCTGGTGGCACCATGTGCGTTGGTAGCCGTGCAGTGGTAGCTGCCTTCATCTGCTGGTGTCACGTCCACGATCTCCACCTTCAGGGCGTTGGGGGCAGCCGAGACGCTGACCCGCGGACTGCTGCCACCACCGCTGGTGGCCACCAGCTCCTCACCTCGGTGCAGGGCCAGCTGGGCAGGAGGGTTGCTTGCCACCAAGCACTGGAAGATGGCCAGGCGGCCTCTCTCCACCTCCAGGAATGCTGTCAAGTGGAGGTCCCGGGGAGGGTCTGTGATGGGGGCAGAGAATGGCAGCTGAGTATCAGATCCTCCAGAGAGAGAGAGAAGGAAAAGCTGCCTCAGCTGCAGGGATGAAGAGAAGGTCTCTACCAGTACAGGACCAGAGGGACCACACCATCTGCAAGTGACAGCTTCACTCACAGCAGTCCCACTCGTGGACTGTGCCTCAGCACAGCATGGCCCTCAAATGTGTAGAAGCTGCAGGGTTGCTTGGCCATGCGCACATGGAGGGCACACTTGGTCAGAAGGAAAACACGGACACTGCAGGTGGTGGCAAGGAGGGAAACGTGTCCACATGAGGAAGCCCCAGGGCGTGGGAACATAGAATCTTAGAATGTATTTGACTGGAGAAGACTTTCAGGATCACCAAGTCCAGGTCACCACTAAACCCTCAGCACCACATTTCCACAGCTTTGAAACCCCTCCAGGGATGGGGACTCTGCCACTTCCCTGGGCAGCCTGGACCAGCCCTTGACAACCTTTTTCCATGAAGAAATTGTTCCTCATGTCCGACCTAAACCTCCCCTGGCACAACTCGAGGCTGTTTGCGCTTCTCCTGTCACTATTTTCTCAGCAGGAGAGACCAACTCTCACCTCACCTCAACCTCCTTTCAGGAAGTAAGAAGCTTTCCCCATACATACAGACTCCAAGACCCACTCATGCACCCCCACAGGCCTGAGCAGAGCTGGGCACACGTGCAGGGGCCCAGGCTGCAAAGCCCAGGATAAGAAGGAGCTGGAGACATCAGCCCATACATACACAGCACGTCCAGGGAGACAGCGGCGGAGCTCCGGCTGCTGCCGTCTGTGGTGGCTCTGCAGCGGTACAGCCCCGAGTGCCTGCTGGCCACAGGCTGAAACACCAGGGAGGAGGCTGAGCCTTCAGCAAGCCGCTGCCCGTTGTGGTACCAGGTGAAGTTGGGCAGCACCAGGGAGTGGCTGCTGAGGTGACAGGTCAGGTTGGCAGTGTGTCCTTCCAGCACGCGGGAGGATGGGGACACTGAGATGCTGGCAGCTACAGGCAGGAGGCAAACAGGCACCAGCATGAGATCAGCCACCATGGTCAGCACTGCAACCCCTCCTGAGGTCAGCCAGCAGCTGTGCCATGAGCAAGTGAATCATAGAATCGTGGAATTGTTTTGGCTGGAAAAGACCTTCAAGATCATTGACTCCCACCCTTACCCCAGCAGTGCCAGGGCACCACTGAACCATGGCCCTCAGCACCACAGCCACACAGCTTTGAAACCCCTCCAGGATGAAGACTCCACCACTGCCCTGGACAGCCTGAGACAGCCTTTGGCACCCCTCGAGGGAAAGAAATTGTTCCTCATGTCCAACCTAAACCTCCCCAGGGGCAACTTGAGGCCATTTCCTCTTGTCCTGTCACTAGTTCCTTGAGAGGACACCTGGCTGCAACCTCTTTATGGGAATTTGGAAAGAGCTAGAAGGTGTCCCCTCAGTCTTCTCCAGGCAGAACACCCCCAGCTCCCTCAACCACTCCTCACAAGACTTCTGCTATAGACCCTTCACCAGCATCTCAATGTCCTTCTTGGAGAGAGTAGCTCAAATCTGAACCCAGTGTTTGAGGTGTGGCCTCACCAGTGCAAGCACAAAGGGAATCCTTGTCATGGCCATGGGGAAAGCCTCAAAACCCACCAGGAGAGGCTGGAGGGGCTGGGACAGCCTCCTGCTGTAGCAGCCCCAACTTTATCCCCACCCAAGCTCCACCTGAATGCCACCACTTGCTCACCACAGCCCTTCCAAGACAGATGCACTTTGATGCTCTGGGTTTCATGGGCTGGTTCTGCTCATCCCATCCTGCCACCACCACTCTTGCTCTCTTGAGTGTGTCTCCATCCCTGGCATTCCCTCCTCACCCTCCCCTCTCCTAGGACTTTCCCAAAGGCAGCAGGGAAGCGTGAAATCAGGCTCTACCCTACCCACCACCCCACCTGCGCACTCACTCTCAGCTCTGAAGTCTGTGGCCGTGCTGGCATTGCCCAGTGAGTTCCCAGCCCAGCACACGTAGGTCCCCTCATCCTCCAGCACCACCTCCCAGATCTCCACCTTCAGGCTGTTGTAGGACCAGGTGACGTGGACCCTGGGGTTAGGGGCCATGAGGCAGCCCTGGGTGCAGGCTATGGCTTCTTCTCCTTGCCACAGAGTCAGGCTGGCCTCTGGGTCACTCTCAACGGTGCACTGGATGATGCCCACGTGCCCACCTTGGGTTTCCAGGAAGGAGCTCACCACCGGTTGCCTTGGTGGAACTGTGAGTTATAAGACCTCTGGTGAGAATATTATCATAGAATCAGACAGCTTTGGAAGGGACCACAAGGAGCATCTAGGTTCAACCCCCCTGCCATGGACAGGGACACCTCACACTAGATCAGACTGTTCAGAGCTTCCACCAGCTCCCTGGGCAACCCGTTCCAGGCTCTCACCACCCTCATGCTGAACAACTTCTTCCTAACATCCAGTCTGAATCTGCCCATTTCTGGCTTTGTTCCATTCCCCCCCAGTCCTATCACTACTTGATAGCATCAAAAGTCCCTCCCCAGCTTTCTTGCAGCCCCCTTAAGATACTGAAAGGTCACTTGGGAGCCTTCTCTCCAGACTGAACAGCCCCAACTCCCTCAGTCTCTCCTCACAGCAGAGCAGCTCCAGCCCTCTGATCATCCTCGTGGCCCTTCTCTGGACACCTCCCAGCACCTCCATAGCCCTCTTGTACCAGGGGCTCCAGAGCTGGACGCAGTACTCCAGGTGAGGTCTCACAGTGCAGAGCAGAGGGGGAGGAGCACTTCCCTCTCCCTGCTGCCAACACTTCTCTTGCTGCAGCCCAGGCTTTGGTTGCTCTCTGGGCTGCAAGAGCACACTGAGGTCTCATATTGAGCTTCTCATCCACCAGCAACCCCAAGTCCCTCTCATCAGGACTGCTCTGAAGCCAGTCCCTGCCCAGCCTATATTGGTGCTTGGGATTGCCTTGACTCAGCTGCTGAACCTTGCACTTGGTCTTGTTGAACTTCCTGAGGTTGGCTCATGGGTTCCTGGGTTTGAGACAGCACCAAGAATTGTTTTGGATTGGTCTTGCCTGGTGTCACCTGAGATGACCTTCCATATGTTAGAGCACAGGGTCTCTCCTCTGACAGCTCTCTGTGAGGGATCTGCATGCCCTGGGCACCTCTGGCTTGAACTCATAGTCTGAGTGCAGGTGTCCAGCCCGACCCCAAACCCTGGGTCAACAACACTTCCAGGTCTGTTTTTTCCCACCCTCTCTTCCCCAAGCCTGGAGCATTTGTGAGGTAGCTGTGACCTGAGTGCAAGAGACAGCACTTGATTGGCTTTGCTGAACCTCAACCCGTCAATCCAGCCTGGCCAGGTGCCTCTGTAGACACCCCCCCTGCCCTCCAGCAGACAAGCACTAGCAGATCAACGCTGCCACCCAAGCCGCTGTCATCTCCAGACTGCCTGGGGCGCACTTACAGAGCACACGGAGCGGGACGGCCGCCGAGGTGTGGCTGCTGTTGCGGCGCTGGAGCTGGCACTGGAAAGCTCCTGCGTCCTCAGCACGGATGCTGGGGAAGCGCAGTGCTCGGGAGGAGCTCTCCTGCAGCCTCTTGCTGTTCCTGTACCACGTGTAGAAGGTCTCCTCTGCTTCATCCTGATCCCCCAGGCAGGTCAAGGTGACGTCTGTCCCTTCCTGCACCTCTGCTGAAGGCTGGATCAGAACCTCTGTAGCTGCAGGAGGGATGGGAAAGGAATGCCAAGGAGGGAGAGGAAGCTTCCGCAGCAAACCTTCACCCTTCCCCTGGCTCCATCTGGCCAAAGCCCCGTGCTCAGCTGCCCTCTAGGGAAGGACCAAAGTAGCTTCCTGCCTTGCAGAAGCCTGTGGCTGCACTTTTGGAGGTGGTGTCCATCGGGAGACTGGACATCAGCAGAGATGTCTCCACCTGAGCCGTTCAGCTCAGCTTTCTACCACCAGCAGGGACAAATGGGGCTTTTCCTGAGTCTTCCTCTGCTTTCTTGCTCCTTGCTTCTTGTCCTGTCCCTGAGCACCACTGAAAAGAGCCTGGTGCCATCCTCTTGCCCCGCAGCCTTTAGCTACTGATTAGCATTGATCAAATCTCTTCTCAGGATGCTCTTTCCAGGCTCAACAGCCCCAGGGCTCTCAGCCTTTCCTCTTCACAGAGATACTCCAGCCCCCTCAGCACCTTTGCAGCCTCCTGTGAGCTCTCTCCAGTCATTCCCTGTTTCTCTTGAACTTGGGAGCCCAGAACTGGATCCAGTACTCTAAATGTGGCCTCCCTAAGGCAGAGTAGAAGGGGAGAAGAACCTCCCTCAACCTGCTGGCCACACTCTTCTTCATGCACTGCAGGATCCCGTTGACTTTCTTGGCCATGAGGGCACCTTGCTGGCTCACGGTGAACTTGTTGTCCACCATCACTCCCAGGTCCTTCTCCACATTGCAGCTTGCCAGCAGGTGCGCTCCTAACCTGTGCTGCTGCCGGAGGTTACTCCTCCCTGCAGCTCTCGGAGCTGAATGGTCCCGCCCGGCCCTTCAGAATCAGCCCCAAGGGTTCATCATCACCCAGGCCCGTGAGGAGCTGGCAGGAGGAGCAGCAGGACTCACCGCGGGGCATGAAAAGCTTGGTGGCGGTGGCGTTGCCGAGGGCGTTGGTGGCGGTGCAGAGGTACTCCCCGGCGTCCTCCGGCCCCACGCCCCGGATCTCCAGCCGCAGGCTGTTGCGGGCGGCAACGACGCCAAACCGTTGGAGCGGGGCTGACTGCGATCCGCTGGCTGCCAGCAAGGTGGCACCACGGTAAAGGGCCATGGTGGCGGGAGGGTGGCTGTCCACGGCACAGCCCACGATGGCCACCCGGCCGCCCTGGGTCTCCTGGAAGAGCGTCACGGTGGGGTTCCGGGGAGGGTCTGTGAGAGCAGAGAAGGTGCTGCAGCTCGGGAGGTGCCAATGGCGTGGGCGATGCCTGCATGTGGTGCCCTGAGCTGCCAGCTGCTCCTCGGAGCTGCTTTCCCCCCTCATCTCAGCAGTTGTATTTCCCCACAGCAGTGCCCAAGCCAAACCTAAGATTCCCTGATTGTCCCCCCTGGCTTGCAGAATCCCAGGATGCCCAGGGCAGTGGTGGAGTCCCCATCCCCAGAGGGGTTTAAAACTCATGGATATATGTTGCTGAGGGACGCAGTTTAGTGGTGACCTGGCAGTGCTGGGTTAAGGGTTGGGCTTGATGATCTTAGAGGTCTTTTCCAACCAAAATGATTCCGTGATTCCATGCTTTACCTCAACTTCTACCCAGCAGGGCTGCAACCTCCCTCTCAACCAGACCACCAGCATTCAGGGCAGAGACTTTGTTCTGCCTCAGGTGGAGTTGTGCAGCTGCTGGCACAAAAGGACCCTCATCTGATGGGGATACTGCATCCCAACCCCCAGAAGGAGTCATGGGCACTCACAGGTCACACTCAGGCTGATGGTCTGGGATGTGTCACTGCCCCAGTCGTTGGTCACCTTGCAGGAGTAATAGCCAGCATCGGTGGCAACCACGTGGTAGAAGAGCAGGATGTGTGCTGGGCCCTCCTTGAGCCAGGCGCTGTTCTTAAACCAGGTGTAGTTGAGGTCCTGGCCCTCCCTGCCAGGGACATCACAGGACAAGGTGGTGGCTGTCCCCTCCCGCACCTCGGCCGCGGGGCTCACTGAGATCTCTGCAGCTGGAGGAGACAGGACTGAGCTCAGGATGGCCTTGGAGGCAGCAGGGCAGTCTCCCATCCCACCAAGCCCTGCAGCATGGGAGACAGTCTAGGGACGAGCAGGAGGCCTTCCATCCCCAAGGATGATGAAGATGGAGGCAGATGAGTTTGATAAAGGATGTTGGTGTGGCACAATGGAGGCATCACCATGAAGGATGAAGGGAGCCAGCATGGCATGGTGGAGATAGTGCCATGAAGGGTGCAGGTGTAGCACAATGGAGGCATCACAGATCTCCACCACAAATTCACCAGCTCCTAGATTTCCAGCCAGTGCTGGCCAGCTCCCTGCCCACCCCAGTGCCAGCTCCCTGCCCACCTCGGTCTAGACTGGATGGATAATCTGCCTCCCACTCCCACAGCCTCACCCCTCCTCCAGCAGAGCCTCAGCCTCAGGAAAGGTCCTTGGCCACTTACAGAAGATGTAGAGTGTCACAGCAGGCGCCGTGCCAACCCCCATGGTGTTCTGAGCTTCACAGTGGTACTGCCCATGGTCCTCACGCTGAACATCTCGGAGGGTCAAGGTCTTCTCAGTGCTTATGGCCACCCCGTCCTTGTACCAGTGGTATGCTGAGATGGGAGGGTAGCTGCTGCTCACCTCGCAGGTGAGGGACACTGTGTCACCCACACGGATGTTCTGCGTGGAAGGGGTGGCTGACACCTGGGTGTCCTTTGGGGCATCTGTGGGAGGACAGACAGGCATGGTGAGTAGTGGTGAGCCTGGCCTCAGAGCAGAGCCCTTCCAGCCCCACCAGCATTGCTGTGGCCTCCTCTGGCCCCACTCCAACAGGTCTGTGTCTGTGCTGAGGACTCCACAGATGGCCCCAGAGTTGCAGGGGGGGGTCTCAGCAGAGCAGAGGGGCAGAATCTCCTCCCTGCCCCTGCTGCCCAAGCTGCTGGGATCAGCCCAAGGCATGTTTTGGTGCCAGCTCATGTCCAGATTTTCATTCACCAGCACCCCCAAGTCTTTCTCTGCAGGGCTGCTCTCCAGCCCTTCACCCCCAGCCCTGACTGATACTGTGGACTGATCCAACCCAGGTTCAGGACCTGGCACTTGGTGGTGCAGAACCTTGTGAGGTTCACACAGACTCACTCCTCAAGAAGTGGCGAAGCAGGAGGGGATTCTGCTCTGCCTTCTTGCAAGGAGCCCTGAGCAGAAAGCAAGGCAGGAGGCATGGTGGGTGGCAGGAGACAGATCTGGGTGGTGTGACCATGGCAGGAGCATTCGCATTCCCCAGCCCTGCTCAGCCAGCCCCTGAGAAGAGCCTCCCCACATACGTCTCACCCGCAGGATGACCTCCCCAGTGGCCTTCTTGGACCCGTAAGAAGCTTCACAGAGCAGCTTTTTGAAGTGGTCCTTCCAGGAGAAGGAGGTGGTGAGGGTCAGGTAGTAGCCAGCCCCATTCGTGTCCAGCTGGAACCGGCTGGACACCACCGAGACCTGTGGGTCGTAACCCTCCCAGCGCAGGGCGACATCTCCTGGGGGACAGACGTAGGGCGTGGAGCACTCCAAGGTGGATGTTTGCCCCTCGGTTTGCTCCTCGTGGCTGGCAACGATTGGGCTCTTGAAGTCATCTGGGGGCAGAGAGGAAAGGGTGAGGTGCCCACACGGGGCGGGCAGGCAGGGAGCTGCCTGGGGAGGGGTCTCCAGGTGGTACCCACCCGATACGCTGAGCATCACATCTCGTGCCGCCGACCAGCGGTCGCCGTTGACGATCTCAAAGCGGAACCGGTAGGGTCCGGCGTCCTCCGGTGTCAGTCCTGCCAGCAGCAGGCTGCAGTTGCGAGCGGCCAGGTCCCCCAGCAGGTGGGCACGGCCCCTGAAGCGAGCGTCCACCTCCTGGGCAGCCGAGTGGTACACCAGCGTCTTCTGGTCGTTGTAGTCCTTGTACCAGAGGGCCACGATGCCCTCGCTGGCCACCACGCTGTCGGGGTAGCTCAGGGCACAGGGGATCAGCACGCAGGAGCCCGTGACACTCCAGAGGGACTCAGGGTAGGTGACTCCCCATGAGCCCAGGGCTGTGTTGGAGAGGAACAGAGGGAAGGAGGGGGGTCAGGGTGCCAGCAGCCTGGCACAACTGCGTGGTCTGCAGCCCCCTGTTCTTCTCCTAGCACCCACCAGATTCCTCACTCTCCACTCTGACACCTTGTCCTTTTTATTAGGCCCTGTGTGCCTCCCTGCCACTCCATGCACACCCCATCCCAGAACTCAGCCCCATGGGCACCACGGGCAAAGCTGCCATGTGGAAACACCATGTGGCACGTGCTGGCAAACGTCCCCAGAGCATCTGCTGTGCCATGGCCTGTGGGAGAGCCAGGACCAGTCTCAGGGGCTCCAGAACCTATCCTGCCCACCCCTTGGGCATCACACATGGTTCCTGGCAGGACCAGGGCACCAGCACTCCTGCTCCCAACCCATGCTGGTGCAAATCCAGGCAACCAGCCCCTTGCTGGTAGGGAGGAGGCAATACGTCCTCTAGTGGCACCATACCTGGTGGGAGGAGGCTGGCCAGGAGCAGGAGACACTGGAGCAGGCACATAGCAGCACCACGGGCACTGCTGGGGGTCCTAGGGTGGAGCAGTGGGAGGTGGCTGGTCTCTGAGATGTGCGTTTGGCAGAGGGGACCCTGGTGACAAGGAGAGGTGGCCAAAGCCCTTGGAACACGTCACACATCAGCACAGCAAAGCCTTTCCCACCACCCGTCCCCATGCTGACTGTCTGCCCCAGTGCCAGCCGAAGGCAGCTCCTTTGGCACTGAGTGGGGAATCCTTGATCCTGGCTCATCCGCACCAGTCACCCACCAGTAAAACCCAGCACCATGCTGGGTGCTGTTGGCAGCAGCAGCATGGTCCAGCAGGCTGGTCAGGGTGAGTGGGCCAGTGTGTGCCCAGCTGTGTGTCCAGGTGGACAAGGATGCCAGCAGCAGCCTAGCTTGGATCAGCAATAGTGTGGACAGCAGGACCAGGGCAGGGATTGTCTCCCTGTATTGGGTCCTGGTGCAGCCCTGGTGGAGTCCCCATCCCTGGTGAGACCACACCTCAAATCCTGGGTTCAGTTTTGGGCCCCTCACTCCAAGAGAGACATTGAGGTGCTGAAGCAGGTCTGGAGAAGGGTCTGGAGCACAAATCTTGTGAGGGGCAGCTGAGGGAACTGGGGTTGCTCAGCCTGGAGAAAAGGAGCTCAGAGGAGGCCTTCTGGCTCTTTACAGCTCCCTAAAAGGAGGTTGGAGTCAGCTGGGGGTTGGCCTCTTCTCCCAAGGAACAAGTGATGGGATGAGAGGAAACAGCCTCAAGTTACACCAGGGGAGGTTTAAGCTGGACATCCATCACCTAGATCCAACCTCCCTGCAGTAAGCAGGGACCCAAGGATCTAGTCAAAGATGTCCCTACTCGCTGCAGTTAGGTTGGACTAGCTGACCTTTAAAGGTCTTTTCCAACCCAAACCATTCTATGGCATGAGGAACAATTTCTTCCCCTTGAAGGTTGCCAAGCCCTGGCCCAGGCTGCCCAGGTCAGTGGTGGAGTCCCCATCCCTGGAGGGGTTTGAAAGTCATGGAGATATGGTACTGAAGGCCATGGCTCAGTGGTGACCTGGCAGTGCTGGGGTAAGGGTTGGACTCCATGATCTTGGAGGTCTTTACCAACCTTTACAAACCTTTCAATGATCTGCTGCTCTGCCAGCAACCCTTTCCCCCCCACACACACACCCCAACACCTGCTCTGCATTTTCTCTTTGCTAATTTGGTTCACGGAGACATTTCAGACTCCAAAGTGGAACTGTAGCTTTGCCTGGGATCTTCCCTGGCCAAATCAAAGCACCAAGGGGAGGTGAATGGCTCTAGGATGACTTTACACATGGAGGGGCACCAGGGGCTGAGAGGACCACACAAGGGCTAGAAATAGCCACGAGGATCAGCCTCTTGGCCGAGGGTGAAGGAGGAAGGAAGCTCTCGCTCCCCATCTCCAATGCCAGTTTCGTTTCATCTGCTACACTTCTCCCAGTTTCAGTTTCTGGGCAATGTGGCCTTGAAGGGATTTTGGGTGCAGGAAAAAGGGACCACAGATCCCCACTGCCCAGCCAGCTCCTGCTGGTGGGATCTTGCTGTTTGCTATCTCCAGAGAATTACAATGTTTAGCAACATTTCTCTGTGACATCTTTGTCCCAGCCTCAATCTGTGCCCATGTACAGTGTGGTGCTGGCCTGGTCCAACCCCATTCCACAGGCTGGAGCAGGACTTAATCTGGCTCAGAACCTCATGCCAACCTGGGAGGAACCTTTGGATGCCACGCTCTGGGAAACAGGAGGTAAGAGGTGATTGACCCTGCAGTGGGCTCTCACAGGATCACAGGATCACACAGGATCACAGATGCCAGGGTTTGGAAGGGACCCAAAGAGATCCAACCCCTCTGCTAGAGCAGGACCACACAATCTCAGGTCACACAGGAACACATCCAGACAGGCCTTGAAAGGCTCCAGAGAAGGAGACTCCACAGCCTCTCTGGGCAGCCTGTGCCAGTGCTCTGGGACCCTTACAGTCAAGAAGTTCCCCCTTGTGTTGAGCTGGAACCTCCTGTGCTGCAGCTTCCATCCATTGCTCCTTGTCCTATCCCAGGCAGCAAGTGAGCAGAGCCTGTCCCACCTCCTCAGCCCCAGCCCTCAGATATTTAGAAACATGTATTAGATCCCCTCTCAGTCTTCTCTTCTCCAGACTAAGCAGCCCCAGGTCCCTCAGCCTCTCCTCATCAGGCAATGTTCCACTCCCCTCATCATCCTTGTAGCCCTCCCTTGGACCCTCTCCAGCAGATCCCTGTCCCTCTTAAACTGGGGAGACCAAACCTGAAGGCAGTACTCAAGATGAGGTCGCACCAGGGCAGAGTAGAGGGGGAGGAGAACCTCCCAGGATCTGCTGGTCACACTCTTCTTAATACATCCTAGGATCCCATTGGCGTTCTTAGTCACAAGGGCACATTGCTGTCCGGCACCCACAGGCAGACAAACTGCCTTGAGGGCTCCCATGGGTGCCAGAAAGTGCAAGGGAGACCTCAGACTTCTTCAGGCTTTGGTGGCAGTCAGCCATTGCCATAGAAACGTGGCAGCAAAGAAGGGAGGCTGCAGCTGGTGGTACCTCCAGTGCAGAGAGAAATGGGGAGGGCAGAATGCTCAGGCAGCATCTCTCTGGGGTGAAGGCTTCATGTGAGCTCCCTACGGTGCTCCCATCCATCACATTGCTCCTCAGGGACAGGAACCCCACAGGCCCACTGCCAGTCCCATCCCATGGGCAGAGCTGGCAGTGGGGAGGGAAGGGGACAGCCCCATACCCACCTTGGCACTAATCCTGTCCCAGTCCCAGAGCACCAGGACAAGCCTGGAGGTATCTTGGCAACTTCAGCAGAAAATAGATGAGGTCCAACCCTGCAGAGGTGTTCTCACCACTGACTTCCTCCCCTTCTGCAGTCATCTACCCTGTGGCAAGGTGCCCAAGAGCAGACTGTGCCACCCTGCCAGCCCCCACGCAGCAACATATGAGTGCCCCATCCCAGCCCCACGGGGTGACCTCAGGGCCAGTCTCTGTCCCAAGTGGTCCCATCCCAGCACATCCCTAGGGAGCAGTGGCATTACCTGGGGGTGTCTGTGCCTCTGGTGGTGCTGGCTCCAGAGCAGTGGCATCAGGGCTAGTGGGTGGCACCCAAGGGACTGGCTATTTGTCTGGTGGGGGTGAGGACTCCAAAACCACATCACTTCCCCGTTCAGGGCTTTGTCCTTGCCGCTTGCTTTTGGGAAGTGGCTGATACTGTCAGCTCTTTCCTGTCTTTGGTTGAGTTGGGGCTGGCTTGGGGCAGGATCTAGGGGACAAGCCTTGTGAGGAGCAGCTGAGGGAACTGGGGTGCAGCCTGGAGTGAAGGAGGCTGAGGGGAGACTTTCTGGCTCTCTGAAGGTCCTCCCCTGAAAGGAGATTAGACCCAGGTGGGGATTGATCTCTTCTCCCATGGAACAAGTGATAGGATGAGAGGAAGTGGCCTCAAGCTGTGCCGGGGGAGGGTTAGGCTGAATGTGAGGAATGATCTCTTCCTCCGTCCTGGTTTGAGCTAGACCAGAACTAATCCTGGGCAGGGATTTGGCTTCTCAGCTCAGTCTCTGCCCAGCAAAGACACTCTCTGAAGCTCAGGGCATGTTTGCACAGGCAGTGGCTGCATCTAGCAGAGATAATGATGGTGTTTAGAGCTACCCCCAAGGGCTGATATGCAGACCAAAGTCGCTGCTAAACCTCATGTGCTGTGCTGGGATGCTGTCAGTAAGAGATGGCACTTCCAGGGAGGGGCAGACAGGACAGGTGAGCCTAAAGTGAAGAGTGAGAGAATGCATCCCATGGATGTCTTCTTGAGGAGAAAGCTGAGGGATCACTGGGGTTAAGCCTCTTCTTCAATGCCTGCTGTCCAAGGAGGACTTTGTTCTGCCTTCAATCCTCATCCATTTGTTCCTGTATCCAGATCCAGAATCCAGCTCCTGAATCCCACAGGCTGGGACTTCCCCAGTGCCTGCTGCCAGCATCAGTGGTGCCATCGGTGCCATCGGGGGTTGGGCTGGGTATTGCCTTGTGTCCATTTGTCTCTATTCCATTGGATGGTTCTCATTTCCATCCCATCTGGTTTAGTTCCTTTCCCACCCCATCAGTCTCTCTCCCTGATTCCCTTTCTCTTCCCTCTGGGAAGGCAGAGGGGCTCACACAAAGCCTCTGGCACTTGTCTAATGGTCAACCCGACCTGAACCCTTGGCAGAAGGCTGAGGGGAGACATTCTCACTCTTTACAGCTCCCTGAAAGGAGCGTGGACTCAAGCAAGGATTGGCCTTTTCTCCCAAGGAACAAGCAAGAGGACAAGAGGAAAGACCCTCAGGTTGCAGCAGGAGAGGCTTAGATTGGACATGAGGAACAGTTTCTTCTCCTTGAGGGTTGTCAAGGCCTGGATCAGGCTGCCCCAGGCAGTGGCTGCTCTTCTGGCACCTCAGAATCCCTCAAGACATCCTGGTCCCTGTGCTGTTCCAGGGCAGTATCCCTGCCCCAGAGGTACCCACAGACCTGCTCAGATCTCCAGCGTTAGGGCCCTGCATAGATCACCCTGAGCCCACGGGGTGCAGGTGCCTCTGGGGAAGGTGATGACACTGCAGCTGGCACTTGGATTTGTTAGCTGGAGGTCAGTGCTTGACCTAGGGTACATGGACTGGGAGTGTGGGAAACTGCCCTCGGGGCCCTCTCACAGCTGTGCAGCTGTGCAGCTTCCCAGTGCCACCTCCCCAGCTGCTCTGTGCCAGGCTTGACTCAGCGGGGTTGGGTGCTGAGCCAGCAAGGCAGGAGGAGCAGCTGCCTGCAACCCCAGCTGCTGAAAAAGCAATGCCAGACCCCAGCAGTAAGGCTTGGGCCAAGAAGCAAAGGCACCACGCAGGGCCAGCTGGGTTTGGAAAGGAGCTGAGCTCTGTTTCACAGGACCCTTGAATCCCAGCAGGGTGGGGGTTGGAAGGCACCTCTGGAGATCATCCAATTCAGCCCCTCGGCTAAAGCAGAGTCACCAGAGCAGGTTGCCCAGGATGTCACCCATCCCCAGAACAGCCGGGCTGGCTTAGCTCCTGCTAAATCCTCATCCCACCCTCTGCTCACAGCCTCAGAACCTGCAGCCCACCCTGCCCCCAGCTCCTCAAGGCCTGTAGAAGCTCAGGAACTCATCAGACACATCTGAAGCAAGGTTTTGGAGGGCTCCAGAGCCTGCTCAGCATCCCTCCTCTCTTGCAGCACGAAGCCCACCAGCCAGCCACAGGAGCAGCCACTCAGAGTGCCAGGCATGCCCTCTGCCCCCAGACTGTGCGTGGGCAGCATCCAAGGCAGAGCCTCATCCGCTTCCTCTTTGCAGGTCTTGAGACATGTTTCTGCAGGGTGGTGGCTGTCTGCAAAGGGGAACCTTCTGGAGAAGCTGGAGAAAAGTGAAGAAAATCAGGGAAATCAGTGACAGTGTGCCAGGGACACACACATCCTGCTGCCAGGCAAGGACAGGCAGCTGTCACTGCAGCCTGCCACAAGCATCTGCTGGGGGACAAAGTTCCCACAGAATCCCACAAAATTCTCAAATCCCAGGAGAGTAGGGCTTGGAAAGGACCTCTGGGGATGATCCAGTCCAAGCCCACTGCTAAATCAGGGGCAAGCACAGCAGCTTGCCCAGGATCACAAAGGCATGGGGGGGTTGGAATCTATGCTCTCTGGGCAGCCTGCTCCAGGCCTCCAGCACCCTCACAGCAGATAAGTTTCTCCTCATGTTCAGATGGAACCCCCTGGGTTCCAGATTGTGCCCACTGCCCCTTGTTCTGGCACTGGGCACCCCTGACAAAAGCCAGGCCCTATTCTCTTGCTCTCTGCCCTTTAGCTCTTGCTGAGCATTGCTCAGATCCCCTCTGGGGCTGCTCTTCTCCAGGCTCAGCATCCCCAGGGCTCTCAGCCTTTGCTCCTCAGAGCTGCTCCAGGCCCCTCAGCATCTCTGTGACCTCAACTGGACCCTCTTCAGGAATTCCCTGACTCTCTTGAGCTGGGGATCCCAGAACTGGCCTCAGCATTCCAGTTGTGTCCTCCCTAGTGCAGAGTAGAGGGGAAGGAGAAGCTCCCTTGACCTGCTGGTCACACTCTTCTCAATGCACCCCAGGAGCCCCTTGACCTTCTTGGGCTGCTCCTCCATGGGGTTTCTGCCCAAGACGCCTGCTGGTGTGGCTCACATCCGGTCCTGCCTTCCAGGGCTGGTGGAGGGTTGTAAGGAGGTACAGTCCAAGAGAATATGTGTGAAGGTCAGTGGGAGGAGACTCTCTCCTCGCCCTGGAGGAATGTGGGCTGCCCAGATAAGGAGTGATAAGGAGCTGCCCAGGGGCATCCCAGGAATTCGGGGTGTGGTCTTTTGGGAGGCAGAGGGGAGGAAAACCTCCCTGCGAACTGGGAGCACAGATCAGATGTCTTGCTTTGGCCGGGGAGGGGGGACAGAGTGACAGCCCCTGTCACCTGGGCACTCCAAGGGCACCTCTCAACCAGAACTGGGGGCAAAACTCTGCTTCATTCCTGGGAAAAAATAAAGTGCCGTTTGTCTTCTGTTGGTGGAGGAAGCAGGAGGAGAGGAGACAGCACTGAAGGATGGGGCCAGAACTCCTTGCAGCCTCCCACCCCACCCCAAAACATCACCACAACCTTCGAAGGCTGAAAGGCTGCAAGAAAAGGACAAATCAAATAAATAACCTCTCTGCTGGCAGTCAGGACGGGAGAGCACAGCCAAGCCCTGGCGTCACTGGCACCTGAGTCAACAGAGACTGTTTGTCTTGGGGGGGGGACTGGGAAGGATTGTCCTAGCCTGGGGGGCTCCTAGGGGGCTGAGTCGAAGGGCAAGGAGAGCGGCCCCCAGGACTTTTCTCAGAGTCAGACAGATGTTGGGGACCTCCTGCCTGGGGGCCCAGGCACACTCTTTGCACCTCTCTGAGCTCCCCTGCTGCAGCCAGGCACAGATCCAGGCTCCTATGGATCTCCTCTACCTGGATGTGCTGGAGGATGTTGGGGGGCAAGGGGGATCAGCAGGTATTTAACTCTTCTCCAGCTCCATGGAGCTGCTTCAGGCTGGCTTCAGGCTGGCTTCCTGCTGTCCCCCAACCCTGGCAGGCCACCAAGGGTCACCCAGCCCTGGGCACTCAGCCCAGCTCATTTCAGCGCTGGGTAAATATTTTCCTTGGCAGAGGGGTAGGTGTGAGGCCCCAGGGACCACCCCCCGCCTCCTGCACACTCTAGGCTGGGCTCTGCTGGTAGGATGAGATGGGAGCTGGGATGGGAAGGGGCTGTGAGACCATAGAGGGGTCCATGCCATAACAGCTTGTCCTAGCCCTGCTGGTGTCCTCACCATGGATCTGGGGTGACTTATCCTCACTACATCAGTGCAGGAAGAGAGGAGGGAACACGGGGTGGGGGGGAGCATGGTGACCACCCAGGTGGCTGGTTTAGGGGGCCCTGAAATGGGATGGGATAAGATGCAATGGCGGGGACATGCTGAGATGGGATGAGATGGAATAGGATGGCATGGGGATTGAAGTAGATGAAATGAGAGAACCCTATGGCATGGCATGGCATGGCATGGCATGGCATGGCATGGCACGGCAGCTGCTGGTGGGGATGCAGAGCTGGTGCCATGGGGCTGTGGGGAGCAGCAGCTGAAGGGTGCAAGAAGGGCAGGAGTGAGGGATACTGTGGTCCTGAGGCCCAGGACTGTCGCCACAGATTCAAACCTTTGCCCATGCCAATGGACAGAGCATCACCTATCCACCTGGCTGGCCCCTGTGAAGGTTTGGGTATGCACCAGCACCCAGCTGAAGCCTGGGCTGGCCCTGTGAGGCGCTTCTGGTTCCTGAGAGCAGAAGTTTCAGGCAGAGCTGTTGCTCGACTCAGGGATGTCTTGTGTCGGATTCAACAGCTCTGGGAGATTTGAACATGCACATATGTAAAAGCAAAATGATCTTTCAAGTGAAAAATCCACTCTGAGTGCACAAATGTGACTTTTAAATTTAGGAGACGCTGGGCTGAAGTGTTGGAAGCATTTCGAGTCACTGATCCCAGACGCTTCATTAGTCCAGGAGCCAGATGAGGGTTCTTCTGCCGTCCCAGACAAGGAAAGAGCCTTAAATTATTCCTGTGACACAGTGAGCAATTAAGTACAATGTGATGGGATATGACATGGTGGCACTGGGAGCTGTGGCAGCACTGTTTGCTGCTGGGGAAATGGAGCCACTACAGCCCCAGGGCTTGGGGAGGGACAGCCTGAGGATCTCAGCATCCCCGGCAATGCTGCCGCCCAGCCGAGTGGGTCCTGGTAAGAGCAGACCCAGAGCCCAGCTCAGCCTAAACCTGAGGGTTTGCTTCTCCTCAGTGCAGCATCTGTGCGTCCTCCTCTCCCTGAGGAGGGCCACTTCAGTTTAGACTCTTTGTCAATCATCTGGACAAGGGGACTGAAGGCAGCCTCAGTCAGGCTGGAGATGGCACCACCCTGGGTTGGGCTGTTGATCTGCTGAGGGGTTGGAGGCTCTACAGAGGGACCTGGCCAGGCTGCATCCAAGGGCAAAGGACAATGAGATGAAGTTCAGCAAATCAAGTATTGAGTCCTGCGCTTGGGTCCCACGAACTCCATGAACACTCCAAGCTTGGGGCAAAGTGGTTGGAAAGCTGCCATGCTGGTCTCTTCTCCCAAGGAACAGGACAGGAGGAAGCAGTCTCAGGTTGCACCAGGAGGGGTTTGGACATGAGGAACAGGGTTGTTTTTTTCCCCAGAAGAGCTGTCAAGGCCTGGTCCAGGCTGCCCAGGGCAGTGGTGGAGTCCCCATCCCTGAAAGGATTCCAATGCCATGGAGATGAGCTGAGGACCATGGTGTGGTGGTGACCTGGCAGTGCTGGGGTAAGGGTTGAATTCAGTGACCTTAAACCTTCCAACCTAAACCATTCTGTGATCCCATGACTCCATGTAACAGAGAGACTTGTGGAGCATGAGGAGACCAACTGGCTCCATCCTTCTTCCAGGCAGCTTTAGAGAGCCAGAAGGTCTCCCCTCAGCCTCCTTTTCTCCGGGCTGAGCAATCTGTGCCAGTTCGGGCCACGAGCTTACCCAGTATCAGTGAACAGAAATGACTCTTACCCCTTTTCAGGAATAAGAATGAGGATACTGCACACTGATTGGAAGTGTAAAGGGAGATTCTACTTGTTAAGACGGGGCTAGGATCCCTTAAACTGCCACACAACCCCAGCTCCCTTAGTTGCTCTCATAAGACTTCTTCTCTAGACCCTTCACCAGCTTCATTGCCCTTCTCTGGATACACTCCAGCACCTCCATGTCCCTCCTGGGGCAAGGAGCCCAAAACACTCATTTTTAAGATGAAAAACACACTTGGTTCTCCTCTCAGCTCTAGCCATGGCTTTTGAGAAGCCATCCTGCAACAAGCCAACCCTCCTTCCCTTTCTGGGGATTAAGCAGGACTCGTGTTCCCAGGAGCTGTGGTATTGTCCCTCCTTACCCTCCCCTCATCATCTCTCTAGATACTTGGGGGCTGTTTGGGCAGGACAAACCCTTTGGTCCCAGGAGGTCCTGCTGGTGGTGACACTGGTGGCTAAAGGACAGAGCTGTCTGTGGGGTGAGAAACAGCATTCTCAGTCACAAAAGGTTTGTAAAGAACAAGCACAGCAGCTTTGGGTGGAAACGCTCCAGTTTGGGAGTTCTCTTCAGTTTTCTGACCAGGAAAAGACTTCTTCTGCCAGAGCTACTGGCAGGGAAACGTGGGCTCAAAAATCCCAACATTTCCAGGGGGGAGTTAAGGGAAAGAGCAGCTTCATGGGAAGTGTTGAAGGCAACCCCCCGTGGTATGGTTTGGAGGAAGCCCTCACTCCAGCTTGGGACACCCCAGAGTGTCACCACCTAGGAGCTGGGGGCCTTTTCCCTGCCGGGAGCTGCCTCCGGCCGAACGGATGGAGCCACTCTCAGCTCCCGGGAAAAGGAGGAGTACGAGATGTTCCTCGCCCACTCCCAGCCATCCCTCCCAGCACACACGGAGCAGGACCTGAAGCGCAGGTCGTGTTTTAAAGCCCCGGGGGACGGCCGCTGTCAAGACGATGTCCCCAACACTGCTCTCGCCTGCATCACATTACGAGTGCGGGCGCGGCGGCGCCGGGGGGGCTACGGATCCGCTCGGCTCGGCACCGTGTTCCCGGCCACCGCCGCTCCGCGGCATCCTCCCACGTTTTGCTCGGCCTGTTTGCACCGCTCACGGTTATCAGGACCTGAAACATCAACCCGCGGAGCCGGAGCGCTGCAGGAGTGGCCCCCCCAAGCCCTGCCCGCTCCGCTGATGGGTTGGTGGTGAGCAAGGCAGGGAGATGGGATGGTGGAAAACCGTGGAAGACTCTGGTTGGAGGAGATCTTTAACAGAATTGACCCAATCATCATTCCTGCACTGCCAGGTCATCGCTAAGCCATGGCCCTCAGCACCACATCTCCATGGCTTTGAAATCCCTCCAGGATGGGGACTCCATCACTGCCCAGAGCAACCTGGTCTGGGCTTTGACACCCCTTTCTGTGAAGAAATTGTCCTTCACGTCCAACCTAGACTTCTCCTGGCACAACTTGAGGCTGTTTCTTCTCGTCCTACCAGTTGTTCCTCAGAGAAGAGACCTATCTCCACCTGGCTCCAGCCTCCTTAACGGCAGAGACGGGACCGAGTAGTCCTGACCCCCTCAGCTGAGGCAGTGCAGAGGTCCCCAAGGCAGAGCTGCTGCTCAGGTCGTCCCTCCCCAGCCCGTGCCCCCTTCTCGGGCCCTCTCTCCAGGTTTATTTTCCTTTCCTGGAGAACTTCAGCTGACCCAGTGCAGGAAATATTCACTGCCTGGTGGCAGAGGCTGTGGAGAGCTGGGGGGGTGTGTGTGCAGCGTGCGTGCCTCTGATCCCAGAGCTCACTGCCTCTCCTCGTTAGCAGCTAACGAGCCAGCCAGGCTGGCTAATGCTTTCCAGATGCCCGCCTGGTGGGGGCGAGGGGCTAGAACAGGGGACGTCGGGGTGTAATGTGCCACCATAGAATCAGTCAGGGTTGGAAGAAACCACAAGGAGCATCCAGTTCCAACCCTCATGCCATGGACAGGGACACCTCACACTAGATCAGACTGTCCAGAGCCTCATCCAACCTGACCTTAAACACCTCCAGGGATGAGGTTTCCACCACCTCCCTGGGCAACCCCTTCCAGGCTCTCACCACTCTCATGCTGAACAACTTCTTCCTAACATTCAGTCTGAATCTGCCCATTTCCAGCTTTGTTCCATTCCCCCCAGTCCTATCACTACCTGACAGCCTAAAAAGTCTGGTGCTTTCTCTCTCCACGTAGTTCCCTTGGGAAGCCAGAGAGGGAGGTCACCAACCCCAAAAAGACCCCTGGAGAAGCACTCAGATGCAGTAGTACAAGAGTGGGGTGAGATGGGTCATGAGGGACCAGGGCAGGACCTCAGAGGGACCCAAACAGCCCAAGGAACAGCAGTAACCAAGGCAATGGCCAACAGTGGGAAACTGGCTGGTGGTCACCACGCCTGGCCACGATCACCACAGCCTCCAGCCCCACCAGTTGCTCTGCTTTTGGTCAGAGCTGGCTGCAAGCAGGGGCTGGGCTGTGACAAGGAAGTGAGCTGGCCCTTCCCAGGCTGGGTGTGCTCCTTTCCGGCTCCTGGTGTTCTGGGGGGGCGTTGGCGGCAGCAGCACCCCCTGCTCCATGGCATCGTACTTGGCATCAAGGTCTTAAAGACCTTGATCTGGTTTATGGTGCCTTCCTCCACCCCCATTTGCACTGGCTTCTCCGTGCTGCTCCTCCAGCCCCACACTGGGACAGGCAGCCATGGGACATGATGATGATGATGGTGATGAAACCTGCCCTCTTCACCCTGCACAGGAAAGATCAGCTCTCTGCTTTGCCCCAGGAGACGCCTCCTGCCTTTGGAGCAGCAAGCCGGGCGAGCTGGGCAGAGGAGCACTGGCAGCCCAGGGAACCACAGGGCGGCGCCCTGACGGCGGCTGCTCCATCTCCGGCGGGCGGGCAGCCGGTGCCAGCCCTGAGAGCACGACAGTGTGCCAGCGCGGGGGACAGGGGATGCACCAGCCTGGCCTGGCCCCCCAGGGTTTGTTTTCCTCCCCGAGTCCAGGCCGGGGTCCGGTGCTTGCTTCCCAGGGCTGGTTCCCCGTTCTGCTCCCAGGTTTCCTGTCCCGGCGAGGCATTTCCAGGGGCCGTGCCTCAATTCCCGGAAAGCGCTACCTCATCCTTGACCAGTGGCCAGGGAAGCAAACACAGGCGGAGCCCCCTCCGCCCCTCGCTTCCCCTCCTCTTCCTCTCTCGCCACAGCCCTACTCGGGCTCCGGGGCAGCGATGCCAGGCAGGGCTCTGGGGTGAGACCGAGACCTCCCTGTTCCTGCCACCCAGTCTGGCACTTCAACCCCTGTCAGCTTCAATGCAACCCCAGCACGGCCCCAGCCATCACCTCAGTCCCTGCCAGCCTCAATACAACCCCAGCACAGCCCCAGCCATCACCTCAAACCTTGCCAGCCTCAGTACATCTCTGACACAGCCCCAGCACAGTCCTCAGCCCAGCATCTTGACCCCACCACCCAGCCCCAGTATAGCCCTCCAACCATCTTCTCAACCCCTGCTAGCCTCAATACAACCCTGGCACAGTCCCAGTACAAGCCTCATCCCATGAACCCCACTACCACCAGTCCAAGACAGCCCAAATATATCCCAGAGCCCCACACATCAACCCCTGCCAGCCTCAATACAGCCCTTGCACAGTCCCAGTACAGCCTTTAGCCCATGCCCTCAAGTACCATCGGCCCTAGTACAGTGCCAGTAGAGCTCCCAGTCCATCACACCAAACAAGTTTGTCCTCCTGTTCAGATGGAACCTACCCTTGTCCTGGCACTGGGCACCCATGGAAAGAGTCTGTTCGCATCTTCTTGCCCCCCACCCTTTAGCTATTGATCAGCATTGCTCAGACCCCCTCTGGGGCTGCTCTTCTGAAGGCTCTCAGGCTCAGGGCTCTCAGCCTTTGCTCCTCACAGAGCTGCTTCAGGCCCCTCAGCATCTCTGTAGCCTCTGCTGGACTCTCTCCAATAGTTCCCTGTCTCTCTTGAACTGGGGAGCCCAGAATCCAGTACTCTCTGTACTGCAGTACGATCTGGGGAGGCAGAAAAGATGAATTAGCAGGGTGAGGACACTGTTGGTGTCTCTCATCCCAGCATCCCTGTCCCCAGCTGTTTTGGGACCATTGTCCCACTCAGGCATTTATCTCCCCTCTGCAGCCCACAGTCTCTTGTCTCGGAGAGCTGCAGCAAGCCCGGGGCCAAGAGAGGGGTTCACGTTTGCTTCCCGTCGGCACTGGCCCTGCTCCTCCTCCTCCCGCTCCCACATCTGCAGCTGGAATTGCAATTTGAGGCGCTGGCTGGGCTGGGCTGGGCTGGCCGGGACTGGGAGAGGGAGTGGGAGGAAGGCGCTGGGGGAAGCCAGAGGAAGCTGGAGAGCTGGAAGGGGCTGTGTGGTGGGGCCAGCTGCGAGGGCAGACTGGTGTTGGAGCTGCTGGGCACTGCTGGTGGCAGCGGGACCCAGTACTCAGCTGGCACAACTGGAGCAAGAAGGTGGTGGCTGGAGTGAGAAGGGGGTGGCTGGAGTGAGGGGTCCCTAGCCTACGTCTCCTCCCCAAGGTAAGCAGCTGTGGGCTTTTGTGGGAGCTGGAGAATCCCCATGGTATGGGGACAGTGGAGACCTGCCCAAGGTATGGGCACAGCAGGGGCCTGGCATCACCTGTCTGTTGGTTTGGCTGGGGTGAGGGTGTCACCTCCCCCAGCTGGCTGGGACATCTGAGGACTCTCCCCAGTTAGGGGGCACTGGTGTGCGAGCATGGAGAGTATTGGGGTGGAGGTCAGGACCCCTGTAGCCTGCTCCCACATGGGCTGTGGGCACAAGTGGGAGTGGGGACTGTGGTGTGAGCCTCTCCTGCGCTTCCGTGGACACTGTCTCCCGTGCACCCTGTGCTGGGGGACCCACAAACCACAGGGATAGAGCTGTGACCATGGAGGGGCTGCAAGTGCCACAGCAGCCCGTGCCAGAGCAAGCAGTGCCAGGGACATCCTGCCAGCTCCCGTGCCACAGCGGCGGCCGAGCGATGCCGGCAGGAAGGGGACGACTGCCACAGATGCCCACGGAAAGCCGAGGGCTTGCTCTGCCCAGTCAGAGGGGCTCCTGAATCCTGCTGGCTCCCCGCACAGGAGGCTTGTGGAGCCCAACACCTCCTCCTCCTCCCCGCACATCTGGAGTCCAGCCCCACAACTGCCTGTCCCCCCACCCCCACCCCAAACTGGAGCAGCCCAAGCGGAGGGACCACCGCGCCCAGCAAAGCTGGTTCCGCCGTGCCACGCTTGCGATGCCAGGCTAAAACCCCCTGTCCCGAAGTCCTCCCCGGGTTGTTTCCTTTCCCTGTTGCCATCAGCCCCTGTGGAGGCGGAAATGGAGGAAAACCCTCACAAACGCTGCTCCCGCACAAGCTGCCGCAGCCAGCGCCGGGACCTGCTGGCACCAACGCCCCAGCGCTGCTCCCACGGCTGAGGGCTTCAGCTGGCACTCCGGCAGCAGGGGACTGCGGGTACCACCGAGGGTCTGCCTGGGGATGGTGGTGGAGCACTTCAGGGTCCATCACAGATGGGGCTGGGGATCCACTTCCACCCACCGTCTGGAGTTGCAGGGGTGCTGGGCTTGCTGGATGCCCAAAAGCTTCAGCAGAGCCACGTTGGCAAGAGGATGGGTTTCCAGTGATGTCCGAGGCAAGGCACAGTCAGAAGAAAGCCCTCAGAGTAGCTGGGGGACATCTCAGGTCCACAGTGTGCTGCTGCCAAGGGAGGCTGAGCCCACTCACTTTCCCTGCCAGGACTCTGGGCAGGGATTTGGAGTCGAAGGTGGCCACCAGCCAGCCCCTCCAGCGAGTCTTGCTCTTGGCTTGGTTTGCTGAGATGAAGGATTTCAGCCAGCTGGATCTAGAGGGTCTGCACAGGCTCTCGACCACCCACCTGGGCTATCCCAGGGGCCACTTAGGGGCAGGGAATGAAACCGTTAAGTCCCCAGAGGCCAAGTTCTTGCTTCTCCCTCCTGCTTGGTCATCAGCTCCATGCAACAAGTGTGGGAAGCCTCCTGTGGGGACAGGGACATAGAGAACCATACAAACATAGAATCAGTCAGGGTTGGAAGGAACCACAAGGAGCATCCAGTTCCAACCCTCCTGCTATGGGCAGGGACACCTCACACTAGATCAGGCTGGCCAGAGCCTCATCCAGCCTGGCCTTAAGCACCTCTAGGGATGAGGCTTCCACCACCTCCTGGGCAATCTGTTCCAGGCCCTCACCACCCTCGAGGTGAAGAACTTCCTAACATTCAGGCTGAATCTGCCCATTTCCAGCTTTGTTCCATGCCCCCCAGCCCTATCACTCACTGACAGCCTCAAAAGTTCCTCCCCAGCTTTCTTATAGCCCCCTTAAGACACTGAAAGGTCGCCATAAGAATGTCCCTGTACAGCCCACCTGGGGCTGGGCTCTGTGGGTGATGGGCTCAGGGGGAGCCCCTACATGGCCACAGAGCAGCACAAAGGGTGTCCAGCCCCCAGCCAGGACAAATGGGCACCAAACACATGAGCTGAGCCTGGGCAGAGCTGGTGTGGGAGCAGACACATGGCCCCAGTGGTAGAGGATTGAGCCCCTGAGCACCTCTTTTCCTGCACCTTGAATCCTGGGTTCAGTTTTGGGCTCCTTAATCCAAGCGAGACATGGAGGTGCTAGACTGTGTCCAGAGAAGGGCAGTGAAGCTGGGGAAGGGTCTGGAGCACAAATCTTGTGAGGAGCAGCTGAGGGAACTGGGGTTGTTCAGTCTGGAGAAAGAGAGGCTGAAGGGAGACCTTGTGGCTCTCTACAGCTCCCTGAGAGGGGATTGGAACCAGGTGGGAGTTGGTCTGTTCTGCCAAGGAACAAGTGATGAGACGAGAGGAAACTACCTCAAGTTGCACCACAGGAGGTTTAGGTTGGACATGAGGAACAATTTCTTCCCCTTGAGGGTTGCCAAGGGCTGGCCCAGGCTGCCCAGGGCAGTGGAGGAGTTTTCATCCTGGAAGGGTTTCAGAGCTGTGTAGCTGTGGTGCTGAGGGCCATGGTTCAGTGGTGCTCTCGCAGCACTGACTTAAAGGTTGGATTTGATGATCTTGAAGATCTTTTCCAACCCAAACGATTCTATGATTCCAGGGCACTCTCACAACCTTATGCAAAGCCCAGCTTGGGTAAAGAAGCAACTCGGCCACCCTCTGCCTGCCAGATGCCCCTCTGTACCCTGACAGGAGCACCAGTAGCATGTTCCCCACTGCAGCTGCAGGTCCTCCTCACTCAGTGCCTCACCGTCCTGCTCCACCAGGCTGGCCAGAGCCAAAGCCCCTCCAGCTGCAGGGGAAAGCCTCCCCAGCTGCCGTTTTTAGCACCAAGCTTTTCTCAGGAGGCTGCCCAAGAGCAGTATCTGGCCAGCGATGTGTGGGTGGGTTTGGCTTGAAGCAAAGCCTCACCCTGATGAGCTCAGCCTCATCCTGAGCCCCACATCTCAGCAGGGTGAAAGCGGTCCTGGGCTGCCTGCCCAGGAGATGCTGGGATGCTCCTGCTTCTGGCAGAGAGCCAGAAGATGGTTTAGCAACTTGGGGAGCAATTATGGAGCTGGTCAATGCTGGGTCACACCTCCTAGGTTCCAGCTTGTGCCCAATGCCCCTTGCCCTGTCACCAGGCACCACTGACAAGCACCTGACCCCATCTTCTTGCTGCCCACCCTTTAGTTCTTCATGAGAATGGCTCAGATCCCCTCTGGGGCTGCTCTTCTGCAGTCCAAGCAGCCCCAGGGCTCTCAGCCGTTGCTCCTCCTTCTCTTGCAGCCTGCCAGACCAGGTCACCATGGCGATGCTCCTGGAGCCGGGACTGCAAAGCCTGCGGATGGGTAAGGCTACTCCCCGGGAAGGCTGCTGAGTGGGGACAGACTCTGGTGGTGGCCCCCCTGTGCCCTGAACGACTCCCACCAACAGAGATGGGCAAGTGTGACACTCCAGACATCTTCTCCCCATACACCCAGGTGTTCATCTGTCCATCCATCTATTCATCCATCCATCCCTCCCTCCCCATGCTTGCATCATGGAGGAGCCCACACACACACTGGTAACCAGAACCAGCTCAGGGCGGGGGGGAACCTGACCCTGCCAACACAAGCTGGAGAAGATCCTGGGCACAGAGGCCGTGGCAAGGTCCATGCAAGGTGCCCAGGTGTCAGTGGGTGCTGGCCCCAGCTCTGGACCCACTGGAAAGATGCTTCATGGTGGCCCTGGGCTAAGTGTCCAGCCCCCTAGGCTCACAGCCTGGCTGAGACACTAGCTCCCTACCCAGCCTGGACACCACTTCTCCCCTCCCCAAGGTGGGGGGCACCAGCCACCCCCCCAGCACAGGGCTGTGCCAGCACATGGCGGTGCCCGCAGGGACTCTCCTGTTTGTCAGGGATCAAATATTCATGGCACAGACACGGGATACAGGGAAAGGCACTTATGGAGTGAGTGTGATGGGATGGGAGCTGTGTCCCTGTCCCTGAGACAGCTCCCTTGGGGGGCACATGGCACCGAGCCCAGGGCAAGCAACATGCCACTCGCTCAGCTCTTGGCCAGCTGTACCCAGGACCCCACTGCCAGCGCTTGCGGTGCCTACACAATCAAGCCCAGCCCCAACCCCACAGCCTCTGCTGGTGAAGTGTCACTGAAGGCTCTGGTGGTCCCAAGCTTCCAGAGGGATTCAGGGAACTGTCCTTTGAGCATCCTGGTGCAAAGTGATGACAGTGGGAGCTGGAGTGGGTTCACCTGGGTGTAGAATCGTTGCCAGCTGCCTCTGGCAAAGGGGAGCTGGATTTCTCCCTTCTCTGAGGGATGACCAAGGAGCCCCAAACCAGTCCAGAGTCCAACTGGGAATGGGTGCTGCTTGTCCCTGCTCTTGTGGTCCAGACCCCAGGAGGGTCATGACTGGGGAGTCCAAAAGCCCAAAGCAGAGCCCATGGAGTGGACAGTTCCTTGTCCTCCCCAGTACCACCTCCTGAACTCCACATCCCATTCCCAGCATGGCCAGAGCTGGAGCCAAGCCTCTTGGAGAAGGTAGCTCCTTCACCAGCCCCTTCTCAGCTGCCCCTCACCAGCAGCTGGAGTCCATGCATGGCTGGTGGTTGAAGAGAAGATGATTAATCTCTGCTAACTGAAGCCAGAAGGGGAGTCAGCAGCAGCCTCACACCTCCAGCCCATGGGAGAATCTCACGGCTTGCCCTGTCCTTGCACTGGCTTGGCTGGGGGCCAAGCATCCCAGCAGGGCTTCTGTGGAGGCCCCATCTTGGAATGACACACTGGGATTAACTGGGATCCCCAGGACAAGGCTTCTGCTGCTGGAGCTTCACCCAAGGAGAGACAGAGCTGGCTGGTGGCTGAGGGAAGAGGAAGAGGAAGGACTGCAGTGCAATGCCATGGTGCCTGGTCCCATGATGTCCACGGGGACATGGCTGTGCCCCCATCCATGTCGCTGCAGTGCAGGACAGTGTAAGCTTCAACGACCCTCCCTGCAGGCTGGACCTCAACATCCCAGAGCTGTCCTGCAGGAGTCACCAGGTCCCCACCAAACTGGGTCGGTCTGCAGCATGGCTGCAAGTCCAAGACCAGAGGAGCTGAATCTCCACAGCTTCCTTAGTAGCTCAGCAGCATCTCTTTGCCAAGTTTTGTCCCCATTCCCACTGGATATGAGCCTGGAGCAGTCTCAGCATCCTTTGCAGCTGTCCCCAGCACCGGTCAAGCCAGGAGGCATTTACGTGGCAGTAGCTGTGATTCAAAAACAGGAAGCTCTGGAGAGCCACCACATCCCTTCCTGCCACAAACACAACATGGGCTTCAGTCCTGACCCTTCTGACAGCAGCTGGAATGGCCTGGACTCAGCAGCTCTTCCCCTTCAATGGTCCCCTTTAGGTGGGCAAAGCAGGACCCGTCCCCACCTTGTCTGGGGAAATGTCTTCATCTGCAGCCCTCCCTAAGGGTTCTCTGGACAGTCAGCAGGGAGAAGCTGCGTTTGAGGTTCCCCTGGCTTTAGAGAATGGCTTCAGGACTCCTTCTGCATCTGCCAGCTCCTTCCCAGCACTGGAGAAGACATTGACCTTGTCTCATCACCACAACCTGCCCACACTGGCAAGCTGAACCCCTTCTTGAAATACTTCCCCCAGCTCACCCTGGCCTCATCTCCTTGCTGAGCAAAAGCTGATGTCCCCCAGCTCTGCAGGAGAAGGCTCTTCAGTCCTGCAACTCTTCTCTGCCCACTGTCCCCCATCCTGGAGGGAGGGATGGGCCCCTGGGAGCTCACCACTGCTAACACCAGGTGCAACTGGTACCTGCACCTCATTAAGAAACACCCAGGGGTGTCACCTCATTCATTAATTTAATTAGTGCTAATTAGACCCTTCCTTAAATATGCCTGTAAACAGCATGGAAGCTCCTGAAGCTTAGAACTCTCCTGCATGGAACCCACCAGGGCAGCCCCCACAGCAGTAGCAGTAGCTGCATCTTCCTCGGGATGCAGTCATGCATTGCCCTCCCCTTGAGGGAAGGGCCTTCAGGAGAGGCCAGGGGCACATTCCCACCCCAGCCTCACCTTGCTGTGTTCCCAGGTGCCAACGGCGAGCGGTGCCACACACCATCCCCTCCTGGCTCCCCAGGGACACCCCACGACAGCTGCAGCATCGCCCCCCTCACGCCCTCCCAGTCACCGGTAAGGCAGCCCTGGGCTCCTTCTCCCTGGCATTGCTCCCTCTGAGCCTTCCCTGCTCAGTAGCTCACCCCCCACCACCATCTCCTCTCCCAGTCTGGTTGCCAAACCCACCAGAAAAGACGAGGAGGAATGGGTTTAAACTGGCAGAGGGGAGATTGAAACTGGATGTTAGGAAGAAGTTCTTTCCAGTGAGGGTGGTGAGACACTGGCACAGGTTGCCCAGGGAGGTTGTGGAGCACAGAATCACAGAATGTTCAAGGCCAGGTTGGATGAGGCCTTGAGTGACCTGTTCTAGTGAGAGGTGTCCCTGTCTGTGGCAGGGGAGTTGGAACTGGATGAGCTTTGAGGTCCTTTCTGACCTAAACCATTCTGTGAAAGATAGGTCAGCCTGTGGCTGGGGTGCCTGAACTGTGGGGTTTAGAGCATGGAGATCTTTCTTTCTCCAAAAGGGTCGTCAAGCCCTGAACCAGGCTGCCCAGGGGCAGTGGTGAAGGAGTTCCCATCCCTGGAGGGGTTTCAAAGCCATGGAGATGTGGTGCTGAGGGCCCTGGTTCAGTGGTGACCTGGCAGTGCTGGGGTAAGGGTTGGACTCAACGATCTTGAAGGTCCCTTCCAACCAAACCTATTCCATGACTCCAGCACAGAGGGCAGGAGAGGAGCTGCAGGAAACCCCAGCAGAAGTTTTCACTGACTGCAGAGACCCAGGCCTCATCTGTCTCCTCTTGGGCAGCCCAGGGCACTGCAGGAGGAGGTGGGCAGGGAACGTGCCACGGAGCTGCTTCCTCCCCAGCTCTCCTTGTCCTTGCAGCTCCCTGAACATGCCCATTTAGGAGACAACCACCTCAGCCATGCTCAGCAGCAGCTCTCCTCACAGCCAGCTAATGCCTGCACTTAGCAGATCTGGGCACATTAAAAGTTAATGAGGCTTTTAGCTCTCCCTGCCTGCCCCAGCGCTGCCAGGCTGCACGGGGAGGTGGCACGGGTATGGGGCTCACCACCTCTTCGTGGCTCCTTCTCTGTGCCCCGGTTGGGGAAGTGAGGGATGGAGATCCAAAAGCATCAAGGTGGAGGAGGCAGCAGTGGGAACCCCTTCAGGCAGCTGGGCCAGGAAGGTTTTGGGTTGGGTGAAGCCATGGGGATACCTGGGATGTGGTGCCTCAGGCTGAGAAGGAAGGTTTGGGGCAACCTCAGCTTAAATCTGCCAGGGCTCAAGGGCAGAGGGCTCAGCACCACCCCCAGCTCAGGAAGAAAGAGGTAGTCCATCAGCTGTCATGGACATCCACCCCTCCCTGGGGCCACTCAAACCCCTCTAGTGCCATGGAATCTGCCTTTGGGAACCACCACAAGGACCCTCCAGTCCCTTTCAGAGGTGGTTTGGAGCCATGTAAGAGGAGGGATTGCTCTGTGATGCCACCATTAAAGCATGTCAGCTCTGTGGCCCCTTCCCTGGGCAGAGATCTCAGTGCCCATGAGCCTGGCCCAGCAAAAGTTAACCCTTCCTGGGTTGTTTTACCCCATTTCTGGTAGCAGCCAGCCCAGCCTTGGTGCCCACCCCTAACCACAGCCCCTGTGTTTCAGAGGAGTGAGGCTCGTGCCCAGCAAGCCCCCAGCTTCGCCGTGGTGGTGGCCATCGACTTTGGCACCACATCCAGTGGCTATGCCTTCAGCTTCTCCAGTGACCCTGAGGCCATCCACATGATGAGGTGAGGAGCAGCAAAAGGCCCCAGAGCAGCTCCCAGAGCTCTTAAAGGGATTTTATCACCCAAAGCAAGTGGAATGTGGTTTGCTGGGAGGAAGAGAGGGAGCTAGGCTGGGGAGGAACATCCCTATCATCATGGGTGAGGGATGCTCCCTGGGGGAAGAAGCCTGTGATATGGATCTTGTTTGAAGCAGGAGTATGGGGCAAGAGGGACATTGAGACACTGGAGCACATCCAGAGAAGGGCAATGAGGCTGGGGAAGGACAAGTCTTGGGAGGAACAGCTGAGGGACCTGGGGTTGTTCAGGCTGGAGGAAAGGAGGCTGAGGAGAGACCTTCTGACTCTCTACAACTCCTTGAAAGAGGATTGGAGCCAAGTGAGAGTTGGTCTGTTCTACCAAGGAATAAGTGATAGGATGAGAGGAAACTGCCTCAAGTTGCACCACAGGAGGTTTAGGTTGGACATGAGGAACAATTTCTTCCCCTTGAGGGTTGCCAAGGGCTGGCCTGGGCTGCCCAGGGCAGTGATGGAGTCTTCATCCTGGAGGGGTTTCAGAGCTGTGTAGCTGTGGTGCTGAGGGCCATGGTTCAGTGATGCTCTGGCAGTGAAGTGCCTAAGGTTGCACCCACTGAAACAGGGCCCAGGCAGCTCTCTGGGCTTGAGGTTTGCAAGGTGCTCTTGGCTCTGTTTGCAGGAAATGGGAAGGAGGAGACCCAGGGGTGGCCAACCAGAAGACTCCCACCAGCCTGCTGCTGACCCCTGAGGGAGTCTTCCACAGCTTTGGCTACACAGCCAGGGACTACTACCATGACCTGGACCCCGAGGAAGCCCGAGACTGGCTCTACTTTGAGAAGTTTAAGATGAAGATTCACAGCACCAGCGTGAGTCCCTCTTCCCATCATGACCTCCTCAGGGCACCCTCGGGGACCTTGGCCGGGCTGAATGTGAGCTGAGCTGGCCTCACTTTGCAGAAAGTTCCCTTGGTAGGGGAGCAGGAACCTAGGAAGGCTGGAGAGGGATTACAACAACAGCTCTGCCCCACCGGTGGGTCACACACAGCAATGCTTTACCCTGCTGTGGGGGAAGGGGGGGAATTTTTAGTTGCCCCCAGCAGGGCTGCTTCTGGACAGGTGGATGCTGGTGAGGCTCTACAACACCAACGCAAGGTCCTGCACATGAGTCAGTGCAGCCCTTGGTACCAACCCAGGCTGGGGATGAGGGGCTGGAGAGCAGCCCTGTGGAGAAGGACTTGGTGGGGCTAGGGGTGCAAAGCTGGACAGGAGCTGGCACTGAACTCTCACAGCCCAGAGCCAACCTGTCCTGACCCCTGCCATGGGCTGGGTGCCATGGGCATCAGAATAAGAGACAGGGAGAAGGCCTGATACAAGCCAAGCCAATCCAATCCGTTTTCTGCCTTCCAAACACGTGGTTTTATCCCTACAAATGGTATTAAACTGCAACTGGTTACAGGTACTTGTGTTAGTGCAGGGTTCTGCACTTTGGCCACAACAACCCCAAGCAGTGCTACAGGCTGGGGACAGAGTGGCTGGAGAGCAGCCAGGAAGAAAGGGACCTGGGGGTACTGGTAGGTAGTAGCTGAACATGAGCCATCAGTGTGCCCAGGTGGGCAGGAGAGCCAATGGCATCCTGGCCTGTATCAGGAACAGTGTGGCCAGTAGGA
>WAAF01012838.1:343130-374480 GCA_013400475.1 Tricholaema leucomelas
ACTGGATAGGGCTGGGTGCTAGGTTGGACTGGATGATCTTGGAGGTCTCTTCCAGCCTGGTTGGTTCTATGATTCTGGAAATTAGACACTAATTAGCATAGACATTCATCATATTCTCTCAGCAACACATACACTGTGTCTGAGCAGAGATAGGAGGAAACCACAGGCTCCAGCCTGACATTTGTTTACGTTTGTTACACCATTCTCTAAGGTCATTCCAACCTTCCACTTTATCTCAACTCAGCACTTGCTGAGCTCGTGCACCCTCACCTGTCCCATGGCTTGTGTTCAGGTGTTTCAAATTCCAACAGCTGTACCATTCCAACACTTCTACAGAATCACTACAGTTAATACTGCTATACCCAACAATCCCCAGCAGCATGGGCACCAGGGGCAGGGAGGGGATTCTGCCCCTCTGCTCTGCTCTGCTCTGCTCTGCTCTGCTCTGCTCTGCTCTGCTCTGCTCTGCTCTGCTGAGACCTCACCTGCAGGGCTGGGGCAGTTCTGGAGTCCTCAGCACAGACAGAGACCTGTTGGAGTGGGGCTAGAGGAGGCCACAGCAATGATGTGAGGGCTGGGAGGGCTCTGCTGTGAGGCCTGGCTGGGAAAGTTGGTGTTGTTCAGCCTGGAGAAGGAAGGATCCAGGGAGACCTTCTGGTGGCCTTTCAGTGCTTAAAGAAAGCTCAGCACCGTGAGGGTGGTGATGCACTGGCCCAGGATGCCCAGAGAGGTGGTAGATGCCCCATCTCTGGGACCATTCCCTTCCAACTCAGGCCATTGGATGATGTGGCACTTCAAGTGCCCATGCCCCAGCCAGTCTGTTTGGCATGCTGAGGTAAGAGCAGGGTGGGTTGCTGGCCACGTTTCAGGATCTCACATGACCTGTTTGCTGTTCTTGCTCTTCCTGGCAGGACCTCACCATGAAAACTGAACTAGAAGCTGTCAACGGGAAGAAAATGCAGGCCCTGGAGGTGTTCGCCCATGCCCTGCACTTCTTCAAGCAGCAGGCAGTGCAGGTAGGGCACCAGCACCCACCCTGCTGCTCCCTGCACCAGCACACAGCTTCCCTCTCCTCCCTCTCCTCCCATGTGGTTTCTTTCTCACCCTGCTCCAGCTGGGGTGAGGTGACTGGCTGCTTCTCTCCTGGCAGGAGCTGAAGGACCAGTGCCCATCCCTGCCCGAGCGAGATGCCATCCGCTGGGTCATCACCGTGCCAGCCATCTGGAAGCAGCCAGCCAAGCAGTTCATGCGGGAGGCTGCCTACAAGGTTAGAAGATGCTCAAAGTACTCTCTGGAGGTGCCTCTCCGGGGAGATTTGGGTGCTTGGAGTTCTGGCTGGCTGCCTGGGATAAGGGGAGGAGAAGCACCTGCAGAGCTGGGCACCCTCAGCTGTCTGGGGCATCACCACTGATCACTCCCTGGGAAATAGAGGGTCTGAAACACCTGGAGGATTTGGAGCTGCTATGAGGAGCAAAGGCTGAGAGCCCTGGGGCTGCTGAGCCTGGAGAAGAGCAGCCCCAGAGGGCATCTGAGCAATGCTCAGCAAGAGCTAAAGAGGATGGGGAGTGGGGGGCAAGAAGATAGGTTAGAGTCACCACTAAGCACAACTCTGAAACCCCTCCAGGGATGGGGACTCCACCACTGCCCTGGGCAGCTTGGGCCAGCCCTTGACAACCCTCAAGGGGAAGAAATTGCTCCTCATGTCCAACCTAAACCTCCCCTGGTACAACTTGAGGCTGCTTCCTCTCATCCCATCACTTGTTCCTCGAGAGAGGAGGCCAACCCCCACCTGGCTCCAACCTCAACACACGGGGGAGCTTTTTTCCTGTCAGGGTCCCAGAGCACTGGCACAGGCTGCCCAGAGAGGTTGTGGAGTCTCCTTCTCTGGAGCCTTCCAAGGTCTGTCTGGATGTGTTGCTGTATGACCTGAGCTAGATTGTAAGGTCCTGCTCTGTCAGGGGGAGTGGACTCGATGATCTCTTTGGGTCTCTCCCAACCCCTGATGTTTAATCCACACACACCCAGATGTAAAACATATGTCCTGTGCTTGCACGTTCCTGGCCATGAGCAGCTCCAAGGCATCACTGCAACTCAGGAGCTAACAGAAAGGACAACCATGGAACCATGGAATCATTTAGGTTGGAAAAGATCTTTAGGATCAAGTCCAACTCTTACCCCAGCACTGCCAGGGCACCACTGAACCATGCCACTCAGCACCATCTCTCCATGGCTTTGAAACTCCTCTAGGGATGGAAACTCCACCACTACCCTGGGCAGCCTGGGGCCAGGGCTTGGCAACCCTCAAGGGGAAGAAATTGTTCCTCGTGTCCAATCTGAACCTCCCCTGGGGCAACTTGAGGCTGTTTGCTCTTGTCTTGTCACTTGTTCCTTGGAAGAACCCAAAACCAACTCCCACCTGGCTCCAACCTTTCAGGGAGCTGTAGACAGCGATCCTCGAGGTCCCTTCCCACCTGCTCCACCAGCACAGCAGTTTCTGTGCCCTGACTGCCTGTCCCCCCGCAGGCTGGTTTGGTGTCACCGGAGAACCCTGAGCAGCTGCTGATCGCTCTGGAGCCCGAGGCTGCCTCCATCTACTGCAGGAAGCTTCGTCTGCACCAGCTGATCGACCTCAGCTGCAGGCCCCCCGCCAACGGGCTGGCCTCCGACCACACCATCGACTCCAGCTTCCGCCAGGGTGAGGCACTGCGAGCTGCTGGGGGGGTCCTGGCGCGGGGCTGCAATGACAGGAGATGGGGCAGGCAGGGACCCCCAGCCTGCAGCATCTTCTAGTGTGGGGAAACTGCAGCAGAGGCAAGTGGGGCACCATGCCACGGGAGGTTATGGCTGCTCCTGCCTTTGGAAGCCTTGGGGAGCCCAAATCTCACCTTTTCCCCCTCCACCTCCCCCTTCCCAAGCCCACTAAAGATGCTGCTTTCCCAGGAAGTATCCAAGCCATGTGTCCCCCACGGTTGTAGCCTCTTTCATCTGCCCAACTCACTCTTGACGTACACCCACACTACTCCAGGTTTCCCAGGCCACCTCTCCCCTCCCTTCTCCCCTCATTTCCAGCTAGAGCCACTGTGGATTTCTCCCAGCATCTCTGCTTGGCCTCAGCCACCACAGCTCCTCCATACTGGCCAAGGACTTGGGCTTCTCAATCTCCCTGACCAATGCCGTAACCCCAGGACTGGGAGAGGACCCACCCAGTGCTCTGGGACCCGTTGAAACCCTGCAGGGGTGCTCCACACACACATAGGATCCTGGGGGCTTTCCTGGGACAGATGATTTGCCCAGTTAGAACCAGGCCCATAGCTGGGACCTGCTGGTGACCACATCTCTGGTCTTGCTGGGGCCACATCTGGATTTACTGAGGGGCTTGAGAACACCCTGGAGCTGACGCTAATGAAACTAGGATCCTGTGGCCACCCCAGCATGCTGAAAATAGACCAGGATCATCCCATCTTCTCCAAATATCTCCCTGCCCTTCCAGGCTGCTGTGGTGGATGGAAGCTCCACCCAGACAGGGCAGAACTTGTGGCATCACTCAGGGACACCCCTGGGCTCAAGGACACCTCTCAGTGGGACACATGGTGAGGTGGGATCCTTCAGGATCCTGAGCCGAGCAGTGAGATGTCTCCATGGTGGAGCTGGGGCCATGTCAGACATCCCAGTTGCAGGTGGGGCAAGAAAGCAGTGCTTCCAGTGCAGCCCCCTCCCGCATTCCCCAGCCACCAGGGGTGATTCCAGGGTTGCTCCTGGAGCCCCCGGCCTGATGCTGGTCCCTCCACTGTGTCCCTCAGCCCGGGAGCAGCTCCGTAGGTCCCGCCACAGCCGGACCTTCCTGGTGGAGTCAGGAGTTGGGGAGCTCTGGTCGGAAATGCAGGCAGGTAGGATGGGGGACAAGGAGCTGCTGGGGAGGATTCACTAAGGGGGGAACACAAGCAGAGATTCCCTCTGGTGCTGCCTGATGCATGGGATCATCCTGGGAGAGGGAATAGGGGGGACTGGATGCCACCTCTGCAGCATCCTTCTGAGAGCAGTGACACAGGTGACCCTGCTCTGGTCTGTCACTTGGCCTTGACCTAGTAGATGCTGCTGCTTGGGGCAGTCGGTCTGTCTGTCACCTTCCTGTTTCCTCGTTCCAAGCCACCACTGCCACATCCACCTCCTGCCCTCCAAAACGTCTGCTGTTTTTCAGATGGGGAGGGGGCGGGGGGGAGGAGAACCCACCCTCCTGAATCCCATAATTTGGTTATAGCTGTATTTTTTCCCTGGGGTCGTGTCTCTGGGATGGGGGTCCCCCGGGGACAGCGAGGGGAGACCAGGGGCGCCGACTCCGTCACTGTGCCTGCCTGCAGGTGACCGTTACATCGTGGCAGACTGCGGCGGTGGCACCGTGGACCTCACCGTGCACCAGATCGAGAAGCCGCAGGGCACGCTGAAGGAGCTGTACAAAGCCTCAGGTGGGCTGCAGCCCCCAGGCCCTTCCTGCACCTTCCGCCTGGAACCCTCCGTCCTAGGCTGGGGTCCACTCAGTCAGCTGCAGGCTGGTGGCTGGGACTGTGGCGCCACCTGGTGGCAGCAGGGAGCACGGCAGAGGCCGGGGGCGGCTAGGTGGATAAAGGGTGCTGTGGCAGGGGGCTGGGGTGCTGGGTTGAGAGAGAGACAGAAGCGCTGNGAGGCAGAACAGGGGTACTGAGTTGGGAGGCTTCAGGTGGGACAAGGGGGCTGGGCTGGGGGTGACAAGGTGGGATGGGGTGATGGTAGGAGAGGGGCAAAGGGGACAGGGGTGCTGGGTTACAGGTGGATAAGGTGGAACAAAGGTGCTGGGTCGGGAATGTTGGTGGGACAGGGGTGCTGGGCTGGGGGATGCCATTTGGGAAAGGGATGTGAGTGGCAGAGGGTAAGGGTGCAGGATGGAGCAGGGAAAACAGAGTGGCTGCAGGTAGGACAGGCTGAACTCCAGGGCACCCTCATTTGGGGGCACAAAATCCCAGCAGTGTCTCAGGCAGGGTGGGCACAAGGTGACTCTGGGTTGGCATGTGTTTTGGCCCCTGCCCGTGGGTTCCCCACCTCACTCTCAGGGGCAAACAAAACCCTTGGTCTCAGCCCATCCCAGGGGGGTGAGATTTGGGCACATAATTGTCATGGGCACCCATAACACACGAGTGACAGCCACCAGCCTGGGGGCCCTCATAGAGCTGGGTATGAGGCTGGAAAGACACCAGGCATCACCCAGGAACCCCCCACAAAGTCCCCTTCATCCAGGGGACTGCTCTTCCCACTGTCTGGCCCCTTCCTGCTCTTGGGGAACATCTCCCTGCCAGCGCAGGACCCATCTTGGTCACCCAGTCCACCCCCGGGTGGGAGGCTCTCCTCCACGTCCCCTGACCCTGACGCCCCCAGAGAAGAGCCGCAGCAGAGCTGCTGCAGAAAATGCCCTGGGTGCTGCCAAGGGGACATGGCGATGGGGGGCCACGAGGACACGAGTGGCACGGGAACGCTGCCTGACCCAGTCCCTCTCCAGGGGGTCCCTATGGGGCCGTGGGGGTGGACCTGGCCTTCGAGAAGCTGCTGTGCCACATTTTCGGGGAGGATTTCATCGCCACCTTCAAGGCCAAGCGCCCGGCTGCCTGGGTGGACCTGACCATCGCCTTCGAAGCCCGAAAGCGGGCAGCAGCCCCCTCGCGTGCCAGCCCCCTCAACATCTCCCTGCCCTTCTCCTTCATCGACTTCTACCGCAAGCACCGTGGCCAGAACGTGGAGACGGCCCTCAAGAAGAGCAAGTGAGAACCTGGCTGCAGTGGGGGCAGGGGGCACAACGGGCCCTGGGGTGGGCATGGCCCTGGAGGGAGCTAAATTAGGTGGGGGTAGAGGGCAAGCCTAGCTCCTGGCTCAGCCGGGCTGGGAAGGAGCGACCCCAGATGCTCTCTCCTTGCCCAGCGTCAACTTTGTGAAGTGGTCGTCCCAGGGGATGCTGCGGATGTCCTCGGAGGCCATGAGCGAGCTCTTCCAGCCCACCATCAGCCAGATCGTCAAACACATCGGTAGGTCCTGCGCCTTCCTTCCCCGAATGGGACCCACCCGCCCCGCGGTGGCACCTGCAGCCACGCCCGGCGCCCATCGGAGCGGGGCAGGAAGTCACGGGCAGCACCCTGCCCAACAGCCCCCTGCTTTTGCCTCCCTCCTCAGATGACCTCCTGAAGAAGCCGGAGGTCCAAGGCGTCAAGTTCCTCTTCCTGGTGGGGGGCTTCGCGGAGTCGGCCATGCTGCAGAGAGCCATCCAGGAAGCTTTCGGCTCCTCCTGCCGCGTCATCATCCCCCAGGACGTGGGGCTGACCATCCTCAAGGGGGCCGTGCTCTTCGGCCTCGACCCCACCATCGTCCGCGTCCGCCGCTCCCCGCTGACTTACGGCGTGGGGGTGCTCAACAAGTTCGTGGAGGGCAAGCACCCGCGGGAGAAGCTGCTGGTGAAGGAGGGCAAGAACTGGTGCACGGACATCTTCGAGAAGTTCGTCTCCGTCGACCAGTCGGTGGCGCTGGGGGAGGTGGTGCAGCGCAGCTACTGCCCGGCCCGCCCGGGCCAGCGCAAGACCGTCATCAACATCTACTGCAGCGCCACCGACGACGTCGTCTACATCACCGACCCCGGCGTGCGCAAGTGCGGCACCGTCAGCCTGGAGCTGGAGGCGCTGGGCGACGCCGGCAGCCCGGCCCGCGGGCGCCGAGAGATCCGCGCCAGCATGACGTTCGGCGACACCGAGATCAAGGTCACCGCCATGGACCTCCGCACCGCCAAGACGGTGCGAGCCACCATCGACTTCCTCTCCAACTGAGCGCCCCCCTCCCTGTGCCATGGGGACAGATGGGGACCTGCCACCAGCCCCTGTATTGGCTGCACTGGGCTGCAGATCCTCACCAGCAGCCTCCCCCCCCAAACATTGGGCTCTGGACCCTCAGCAGCCCCCCAGCTTTGGGCTCTGGACCCTCACCCCCACACTGGGCTCCCCACCAGCCTCTGTGTTTGACTCCAGCCCTACAAGATCCCCCATGGGCACAAGATGCTGGGCAGAGGGAACAAGCAGCTCATGGACCTGGCTACTGAACTTCACCACCCTCCCCCTTTCTCATGGGACCACAGAGCTGCTCCCCACATGCTGCCAGGCGTGAAAACAAGGTCAAGAGCCAAGCAAAGTGGGTCAGGGTCTGACTGAAATGAGTCAGGGTCCAACTGTCCCAAGGAGTGCCTGCACTCCCACCATAGCCAGGCTCACGCAGGCCCTTGGGGAGGTGCCCAAATAAATGTACATAACTCCAGCACCACACCAACCCTGGGGGTGTCACTTGTCCCCCATCTCTTTACCATCAGGTTGCAGCCACCAGCTCCAAAACTCCTGGTGGGGGAAGGGGTCCTGCAGGTGAACCAAGGTCCACTCCAGCCCCTTCTCAGAAGAATTTATTGTCTCCCCTTGGTATTTTATACTTAGCCCCTTCCCAGACAGACACAGAGATGTAGATATAGAGATCTATATATATTTATTTTTACATATATATATAGGCACAGAAAGCCTCCTGGTGCTTCCCAAACAGCCACTTCTAGTCCTTATTGGGGGGGGGGGGGAAACAAAGAAGCCAACTGGAAGGAGACCAAGGTGCTGGCTGCCACACAAGGACAGGGACACAAGGACACGGCCACTCAACTCCCCTCTCACCACACACCTCTCCCAGGCCCCACACCCTGGAGGCAATGCTTCACCCTAGAGCTGGGGGGAGTTGGCTTAGCTCCCCCTTACCAAAGTCCCCTCTCCTGGGGAGGAAAGCGAGAGGAAAGCAGCAATAGAGGCTGGAGGCAGCAAGCAGATGGGGGGAGGTTGGGGGTTGTCCTGCTGCACCAGCATTTGGGGTGACCTCCACCACCTCCCCAACCATGCCAGCGTGGTGGGGACAAGCCGAGGAGCAGCAGCAGCCTGTCCCCCAGAGCTGAGATCATGAGGAGAAGGTTGAGGGGAGGTATGTGTCGGGGGGGATGTTGGTTGTTGTCTCTTCATCCTCAGGAGCCGTTGTGGGGAGGTGGGGGGCAGGAGCGGGTCTAGTCGAAGCCGTGCCAGTCACTCTGCTCCGAGTCGTACTCCAGCTCGGCGCCCACGCAGCGCACTCCGTCCAGCAGCATCGGCGTGCCGTGGTGCCGGTCTGCGGGACACCAGGGGACAGTGACGGCAGGGCCAACACGCCTGGCCCGAGGCTGCCCCCTCCCGGGGCTCGTTTCACCGTTTGGAGAGCCTCTCCGGGGAGTTCGGAGGCTCGCCGGTGCTTGCCCGTCCTCCCTCCCCCGCCCCCGACACAAGGGATGGTGGCAACCGGCAGACGGTGGCACCCTGTCCCTAGGTCGGCGGTTGCTGCCCTCGCAGGGTTCAGCCCGCTCGGATGCCAAGGCTCAGGTGCTGTAGCGCTCGAAGTGCTGGGACACGGTGAGGAAGCAGGGTGGTGCTGGCAGGGCAGAGCAGCGCCCGGGGGACACACAGGGAGCGTCCCTGGCTCTGCAGAAGCAGCAGAAAGCAGCAGTAGGTCTGCAGCCAAGACTGCCAGAGCTTCCCGTCGCTGGCTGTGCTGAGAAGGAACTGCTGCTCCAAACCCAAGGAACTGGCCAAGACTCCCCCCACCCTGCTGCCCACTGCATCAGCAGACCCTTACCCATGACACGCGCTTGAACCACAACCTTGACTGAAGCACCTTCGCTGGTCTCACTGGCCAGGACCATCTCCTCCTTCAGGACACCCTCCCTGTGTGCTGTGTACTCACACTTCACACTGTAACCTGGAAACAGAGGCAACCTGAGAGCTGGGTTTCAGCTGCCTCCACCCTTCCTGCCCTACCTGCATCTCAAGCAACACCAGCGCAAGCCCTGCTGGGCTCTCTCCCCATCCTGTGCCTCAGTGTCCCCACCTGGGAGGCAGAGAAGGATGCTGAGCCCAAGTGAAGCACAAAACACAACTTTGTGGAGATGCAGTAGAGTTTCCCAGCACTGACCTAAGAACAACCTCAGCTTCCTCAGCTCACCAGATTTGTGCTGTAGACCTTTCCCCAGCTTGACTGCCCTTCTCTGGACATACTCCAGCACCTCGATGTCCTTCTTGGAGTGAGTGACCCAAAATTGCCAGGTCTTGCTCCTCACAGGGCAGAAGGGACATGGAAAGACCCCTCCCTGGAGCCTCCATCTCAGTGGGGGTGAAGGTTGACCCTGGCCTTATATGTTCCCCACCAGTGCAGGGTCAGAGCTGGCAGGGCTAAGGGAGGTGACTGCTTTTGATGTGAAGACAAAAAGCTCAATGTGTAAATAAAAGGAGAAGCAAAAGGTGGAATCAGCTCAGCACAGCCTCCAGGTCAAAGCCCTCTTCAGCAGAGGGCTGAGGAGCTGGAGGGCAGCAGGGGCAGGAGCCCAAGGGGAGCTGAGGGCTGGGAAATGCTTTTCTGTGCTCAAATCTGGCAGCTCCACCTGCAGCTGAGATGAAAGGTTGTACCTTGCAGGCAGGAAAAGGAAGTTCTGAGCTCCTTATCTCCATCCCACGCTCACCTGGGGCCCTTCTGTCGCTGTGTCTGTGCCAGATCACAGCCCCATTCACCAGCCCTGCTGTGGCTGTCACCACAGCCAGGAGCCTGGCACCGTGTTCTGCCCAGGCTGGGCAACTCCAGGGCTAGATCTGGCCCAGGGCCGGCCAAATCTGGCAAGCTCCATCCCTGCCTGCAGCTGAGGACGTGGGAAGCAGAGCCCTGAGGGGAGCCTCAGCTGGCACCAGGACCCCAAGGACCTTGGGGACAGACAATGCTGTGAGGCATCAGCCTCCTCTGGGTGCCACTGGAGCTGCTCAGGGTCCCCAAAGGGCTCCTTTTCCCAATGCCTGGCCCCATGCCCAGGCTGAGGTGCCAGCCTGAGGTGGGAAGCTTCAAGGAAACAAAGCTTAAGTGCTTTGCTGGGCCAGGGCCAGCAGCAGCGCGGGAAGAGCCACAGCCTGTCCCTGCCAGCCACTGCCCTGCTCCCAGGAGGGGACATGTCCCTGCCAGCCATTGCCCTGCTCCCAGGAGGGGACACAGGAGAGCCACAGCCCCACCGAGCCAGAAGGGACAGGCAGGCAGGAACAACATCCATCGTCTGCTTGTCAACTACTGGAGCTGCTGGGCACAGGACCAAGGTGCCCCAAGGCATTCTGCAGCCCACTCTGTGGATCCTGTGTCCCCAAGCTGAGGGTGACACTCAGCTGGCCCAGCCACCCTGCACAGCCCCACGGATATGCCAGTGGCAAATTGACCCTGGACCAGGGGTTGGTGCTTTTTGAAGCAAACTCTGGCCCCATCCTTGTCCCTATCTCCATCTCCCTGGGGTCTCTGCTCCACTCACAGATGCTCTCCACCTTCCACCTCCCAGACTCAGCTGAAACCAGCAACAGATTGAGGCAAACTGGGGACCAAAGAGCATTTAATTATGAGTTATGGAGGGACATGGGACTGGAACTATAAATGTGGGGCTGGGCACAGGCTGACCGAAGGATGGGGCAGGATGGACTAAGCAAAACTGGGGCAACTGGGAGGGAAAGAGGGAAGAACATCCAGCAGGACCCCCAGCCCTGACTCCAAGGGGCTCCCAGTACAGGCTGGATTGGAACTGAGCTGCCACGACATAGCACAGACCACAGCCCAAGCTGCCTCTGCTTCTGTTTCAGGATGTCCTTCTCCTAGACAGGAGAATTAGCAGACGGCTGGAGGCAGACAGAGAGGTGACCTCCCCTCAGCTCCAGCCTCCTCTTCAGGCAGCCCCTCGGTGTGGGCAAGGAGCAGACAGAGCCAGAGCTAAAAATACCAAACACGTCTGGGCTCTGAGACACCACAAAAGCTGCTCCTCCAGTGGGCAGGGTAGGGCTGGGCATCTCCAGGGAGGTGTGGTGGAAGCATAGATGCCTGCTTCATGGGACAAAGCTCTCTGAGGCAGAGCTGCTGGGGTAGGACCAAAGTCAACCTCATCATCAGTGGCTGCAGCAAGACTTGTCCCCAAAACCCTGTGGGATGGGGACAGCCTGATCAGCCTACTCAGGGGGAAGGATGAGACTCATGGAATCATTTAGCATCGGATCCAACCCCTAACCCAGCACTGCCAAGTCACCACTGAACCACGGCCCTCAGCACCACAGCGACACAGCTCCGAAACCCCTGCAGGGATGAGGACTCTGTCACTGCCCTGACCAGCTTGGGCCAAGCCTTGACAACTCTTTCCATGAAGAAATTGTTCCTCAGGTCCAACCTAAACCTCCCCTGGGGCAACTTGAGGCTGTTTCTCCTTGTCCTATCACTTGTTCCTTGGGAGAAAAGACCAACCCCCACCTGGCTCCAGCCTCCTTTTGGGGAGCTGTAGGGAGCCAGAAGGTCTCCCCTCTGCCTCCTCTCCAGGCTGAACAACCCCAGGTCCCTCAGCTGCTCCTCACAAGATTCATGCTCCAGACCCTTCTCCAGCTTCACTGCCCTTCTCTGGACACACTCCAGCCCCTGATGGAGTGAGGGGCCCAAAACTGAGCCCAGGATCTGAGATTGGTCTCACCAGTACCCAGTAGAGTAGGATGATCCCTGCCCTGTGCCCACTGGCCACACTATTGCTGACACAAGCCAGGCTCCAGCTTTGGAAAGCACTTTGGAGGACACTCACCTTTTGAGGTCACATTATCCCCACAATAAAATCCACCCCTGGGGGCTGCCAGGGGGCTCCGGCCTCTCCAAGCAAGAGGAATCATCCCCCATGCCCAGCAAGGGCTCAGCCCAGGACCAGGGAGGCTGCCAGCTGCTTCCCACCCCACAGAATCACTTGGTTCATGCTCCCTACGTGGCTCAACATGAACCAGATCCCCTTTGCCACCCCTCAAGGGCACTTAGAGAGCGTACCTCTGGGTCTGGCACCCACCACTGTCACCCATTGAGTGTACCCAGTGGTGGGAAGTACCCACCTCAATGGGTGGAAGCATGGGCAGGGGCTGGGAGCCAGCACAGCAACCACTGTGGGGACAAAGGGGGCACAAAGAGGGCACAAATCTTACCTTCTGGCAAGGGAGTGACGCTGATGACTCGGAGGTTGGGGTTGGGGAGGGGGAGAGCGCAGATGTCTTTCCCCAGCCTCTGCACCAGGGGCAGGAGGAAGCTGATCTCATACTTGTGGAGGATCTTCAGGAATCCTACCTGCAGGGGGAGGAGGAGAAACAACACTCAGTGGGAGTCAAAACCACGCCTCAGGTGGGCACTGAGCCACACGGTGGTGCTCCCATGCTGCCATCATCCCATCCAAGCCCAGAGGCAGGGACTCGCCAGGCACCCCAAGAACCCAGGGGTGAGGTGAGGGGGCAGCAGCTGGTGGGAGCCATTTCCAAAATAATGAGGGGGAGAAATGCTAACAAATGTGTCTCTTTTGGCTGCACAAGCAGCCAAAGTGACCAGATTTGGGCAGAGCCCTGGGAACAATGACCCTCAGCTGCTGCAAGAGCACAGAACACTTTTCCCAGCCTTTGGCTGCTGCTGCTGCTCCTGCTCTCCAAAAGCCAAGATGATTCCCAGAGCGTGTCTGCAAATGTCATTGTGTCCACTGCTGTGATGGAAAGCAGAAGCCTCTGGGAGCTGGCTGCTTCCAGAGCAGGCTCTGCCTCCATCCAGCACAGATAAAGCCATTTTGGGAAGGGAGCAGCCAGCTCCCTGCCCGCTGCGAGGCTCCAGATCTGCGGACAGCCCGGAGCAGAGCCAGGGTCTGACCTGACCAAGAGGACAATCCCCTTCCTGGGGATGAGCTGCTGGCTCTGCCCTGCACACGTGCTCCAGGCTGCACCTCAACCACCACAGGAAAACATATAAGACACACACATATATATATACACATAAGAAGAGAGGTTGGACCAGATGATCCTTGAGGTCCTTCCAACCTAGGATTCNACCCCTGATGTTTAATCCACACACACCCAGATGTAAAACATATGTCCTGTGCTTGCACGTTCCTGGCCATGAGCAGCTCCAAGGCATCACTGCAACACGGGAGCTAACAGAAAGGACAACCATGGAACCATGGAATCATTTAGGTTGGAAAAGATCTTTAGGATCAAGTCCAGCTCTTACTCCAGCACTGCCAGGGCACCACTGAACCATGCCACTCAGCACCACCTCTCCATGGCCTTGAAACCCCTCCAGGGATGGGGACTCCACCACTGCCCTGGGCAGCCTGGGCCAGCCCTTGACAACCTTCAAAGGGAAGAAATTGTTACTCGTGTCCAAGCTAAACCTCCCTTGGCACAACTTGCTGTTTCCTCTCATCCCATCGCTTGTTCCTTGAGAGAGGAAATCAACCCCCACCTGGCTCCAACCTCAACACAAGGGGCACTTCTTTATTGTAAGGGTCCCAAAGTACTGGCACAGGCTCCTCAGAGAAGTTGTGGAGTCTCCTTCTCTGGAGCCTTCCAAGGCCTGTCTGGATGTGTTCCTGTGTGACCTGAGCTAGATTGTATGGTCCTGCTTTGGCAGGGCGGTTGGACTGGATGAGCTCTTTGGGTCCCTTCCAGCCCCTGATATCCTGTGATCCTTTACAGTCACAGGGTTCTCAGGATGCTGGAGAGCGAAAGATCCATTTTTGTGTAACAGAATCCCGGAATCCCAGCACAGTGGGGGTTGGAAATGACCTCTGGAGATCACCTCATCCAACCCTCCCTGCTAAAGCAGGGGACCCACAGCAGCTTGCCCAGGATCATAACATCCAGGCAGGTTTGGAACCTCTCCAGAGGAGACTCCACAGCTTCTCTGGGCAGCCTGCTCCAGCAGAACCCTCACAGCAAAGGAGAAAGCTTTTGGGAAAGAAAATATTCCTCATGCCCAACTTAAGGCCCCAGAAAGATGTTTGGTGAACAGCCCTTAAGAACCTTTACTCCACAGAGGACACAATGAGAGTCTCCTCCTGCCTCTGAGACACCCAGCAGGGCGCAGGTTCTGCGTGGTTAATCGTGCCCTTGGCATGCTGAGGTGGGCAGGGTGGCAGGTGGGCTGGCAGTGCCAGGGAGGAACAAGCAGTTCCCCCCATCAGCGAGGCACGTGCAGTGCCGGTGTGCCCGCGGCACGCTGCATGGCACGGGAGGGAAAAATAATAACAACCACCCACAGGCTGGCAATTGCTAAGCAATCCAGCACCGTTTTTAGGGCCATCACCCATCATCCATCATCACTGACTCAGAGCTGGGGGGGGCGCTCAGAGCATTCTGCAATACCACAGCAACCCCTCTGCTTTCCCAGGAGGGTACTCCTTGGCTGTTGGGATGGAGGAGCTGGCATTGTGCAGGGTGAAATGGGCACTAAAGCAGCTCCAGGCAGAGGATTTGCTCCTCTGGGTCACCTCAGGGTGCTCATCTTGCACCCAGACCCTGGTGGCAACCTGCTGCATGGGGCCAGCAGCTCACACTCATGTCTGCAAACCCACCAGGATAAGACAGGAGGTGTCACTAAAGATGGCTCCCTGTCCCCACTGCCATCACCAGCCCTGGCATAGTTAGCAGAGGTTGGATGCAGCCACAGGAACCAGATGCTAAATGGGCAAATCCAGAGCCAAGTATCCAGATGCCCTCAGGAGCATCACAGCTGCCCATGGGGAAAGATCTGGGTTCTTGGGGTGCTCCCAGGACCTGTCCCAGTATGCCAGGGAGTTAACAGGGCCCCAAACCTGAGAACTGGAACAGAGACAGAGCAATGCCCAGAGATGCAGCAATCGGATCCTCCCTGGAGCTGCTGCCCATAGCTCAGGGGGCTACAACCGGGCAGCTCTAGGGAGGTCCACCCACTCCACAGAGCCACAAGCACAGCCCCAGCCCCACTGCTGGCTGCAAGGACAGGCCAAAGCGGCAAGAGGAGCCCCTTCCTGGGTCCCCCAGGTGCCCACCTTGACGAGGAAGCTGCCATCCTTGTCCTGCGTCACCATCACAGCCGAGTCGTGGAGCTTCTCATCGAAGTGGACGTGGCCATGAGCACCCTCGGCCAGCTGGCTGGGGGCGAAGCGCACAGCGCCCCCCTTGGCCTTGCTGCCTGCTGGGGAGGAGAGGACAGAGTCCAGGTGTCACACCCTGCCCGCCTGGCACAAGGCCCCTCTGTCCCCAGCCCACGTTCCTCTGCATGCCCCAGTGCAGAAACAAGGCTGGAGTGCTGTTGGTTGTGGAGGTCTCCAGTTTCCCCTTCCTCTCATTCCAAAACCACCCAGCAGCACCTGCTGGAAAGTGGCACAGGGGACACTGGTGACCAGCAGCCACAGAGAGTCTTCCATGCATGGGAGAGTGCATGGGGACCTGCCAACAAACGATGTTCAGAGGGTCCCACCTGTCCCTGGGGCTCAGCAGTGTGCACTCACTCTCAGCACAGAGGCACAGGGTGAGTGGACACATGGGCTGAAGACAACAGAGGGACAAGGACAAGGGGAAGGACAGCTTCCTACATGGCCCAGGGTGCTGGGCACAGCTCCAGGACTGTCCCAGGGTGTCAGGCAGAGCTCCAAGGCTGTCCCAGGGTGCCGGGAAGGGCTCCAAGGCTGTCCCAGGGTGCCGGGCAGGGCTCCAAGGCTTGCCGGCCTGTTGCAGAGCAAACCCCAGAGGAACCCAAATGTGCCACTGCCCTGTAAGGACAAGCACCTGCCTGGGGGCACCGAGGTCCCTATGGGTGGTGGGAGCCCACACAGAGGCAGAAACAGCGTGGGTGTTTTCACGAGCATCTTTGCAATCAGCTCCCTGTGGGCTTCCAGGGAAAATCAGCCACTCGCCGAGTCACAGAATCACCTGATTGGAGAAGACCTCAAGAACATAGAGTCCAACCACAGCCTGACATCTCCCTGTACACAGAACATGTCCCTGACGTCTGCTGAACCCCTCCAGAGATGGGGACTCCACCACTGCCCCGAGCAGCCTGATCCAGTGCCTGATGACACTTTCAGTGAAGAAATTGTTCCTCATGTACCGCCTAACTCTCCCCTGGTGTAGCTTGAGGCCATTTCCTCTCATCCTGTTGCTTGTTCCTTGGTACAAGAGGCCAAACATTATCTGGTTCCAACCTCCTTTCAGGGAGCTGTAGAGAGCCAGAAGGTCTCCCCTCATCTGAACAACCCCAGGTGCCTGAGCTGCCCCTCACAAGCCTTTGTGCCCTAAACCCTTCACCAGCCTCACTGCCCTGTTCTGGACACGCTCCAGCACCTCAATGTCCTCTGCTCCTGGAAGCAGCCCAGGGAAGCCCCAGTCCGGTGGCCGATGGCATCCATCTGGCAGCAGCCAGGAGCAGCCTGCTGCCGCCTCCTCCTCACAGAAAGGCCTCTTTGTGCCAGGCTGGGCACGCCGGGATGCCATAACCGGGCATTGTTCAGCCAGGGCAGCTCAGCACAGATCCCTGCCCTACACGCAGCAAGAGGCTGGGCAAAGGGATACAGGTAGGACCCTCCTCACCAAAACACAAGCGGCTCCCAGTACCCCCCCTCCAGCATGGAGCACAGCCTCACAGAGCCACTATGGGCGTACCAGGGCAGGGTGAGCCCAAGAGTGTGCATGGATCCTGCACACCAGCTAGGAGCTGCAGTGCTGGGCAAGGCCCAGCCTGTGGTTGCCACTGGAGGACTCAAACCCTGACCACTGCCAGGAGATGGGTGAGGGAAATCCCAAACGTGCCCAGCAGATCCTCAGACTGATGCATGTGGAGACCCTCAGGAGAGAAGGTCAGAGGAAGGGAAGGTGGCAGCCAGGCTCTGTGGGCAGCTGTCCCAGGAAGCAGCTGCCCCGGGAATGGGGTCAACCCCTGGCACACATCCCAGTGACCCTGGGAAGGCTGCACTGGGCCATGACCCCAGCCCAGCTCCCACAGAGCAGGGTGGAAGTGGCATGAGAACATCATTATGGGCTAAATGAGTGTCCTGCATGCACCAAGCAGCAAGGGGAGGCACAGGCAGGGGTACAGGCAGCAAATTACAGGATTGCAGAATAGCAGAATCAGTCAGGGTTGGAAGGGACCAAAAATATTGTCCAGTTCCAACCCCCTTGCCATAGACAAGGACACCTCACACTAGATCAGGCTGTCCAGAGCCTTATCCAGCCTGGCCTTAAACACCTGGCTTTCACCACCTCCCTGGGCAACCCATCCAGGCTCTCACCACCCTCCCAGTGAAGAACCCAGAGCTGCTGTGGTTTATCTTGAGTCCCACCACAGTCACCAGGACCTGTCAGACCCTGTACAGTCAGTGTGCCAGCAGCCCCACTGGTGCCATGCTCTCCAGGCCCCTAGGGGGTGTGTTTGGGGTTCCAAACTGCACCCTATGGCAATGAGGGTCAGACCCACACCCCACCGTGGGGGACACCTGCCTTGCATGCCTCAGCAACAACCACAAGCCCTGGAAGCAGGTGCCACCTTCAGAGCCACCACACACACACCAAAACGAGGTTATCACCCCCCAGTGAAGGTAGAGTTGAGAGCAGGGAAGCACCTGGGGAGCCCAAGGTATCCAAAATCAATGTTCCCTCCTCACAGCCCCTAGCCCCTGTCCTCCACACTGCTGGGTACAAGGCAGCCCAGAGCTGGCAACCAGCCTGCCCTTTGGCATTGCCACCGAGGGACTGCTCGCCTGGCCCTCATGCCAGCGGGGAAGCCAGAGGATGCTTCAGCAGCGGCTGGGGAAAGGAACCCCCAGCATGGCGCTGTCCCACATCCCCCCGGCAGCGGGGAAGGAGACGCAGAGGCCAGAGCCGTGGCTGGGCACACAAAGGGAGACACAATCACGCCCAGCAGCAGCACAAAGAGTCTCCTCCGTCTTTGTCTCGGCACCGCGGAGAGCCGAGAGCTGCTGCCGCAGGGCACCTCGGGCCAGCAGCCTTTCGGGGTCCCCTCCCGGGCACAAACAAAGCCCGGCACAGCCAGAACCTTTTGGAGTCTGCTCCCAGCGCAGACAAAGCCCAGCACTTACAGAGCCTTTCAAGGTTCCCTCCCAGCACCAAAAAAAGCCCCCAGCTCCCTGAGCCGAATACTGCCAGAGCCTTTTGGAGGCTCCTTCCAGCACAAAGTACCTAGGTCCCTGAGCCTGACACTGCCGAGGCCTTCTGGGGTCCCCTCCCCAGGAGGGGCCAGAGCCTTTCCAGGAGGCAGATGGGGTCTGGAAAGTGCCAGAAGCACACCAGCAGCACCCAGCACCCAGAGCCTCCGGTGCCAGGGCTTGCCTCGATCACAACAGTGGGGATCGTGGCTAAGCAGTGCCAACAGCACCCCACCGGAGCCCCCGCCCCTCCACAAGTTCCCTCAGTGAGTGCTCATTGGCAACTTGCAGCAGAAAAACAGCAGCAAAGTCACCCCAACCCTGTCCCCACACTGTAGGCTCCATAGCTCGACTGCTTCCTGGGCACAAAGCAGGCAGCTCCAGGCAGCCTTTGCATCCCTGGCTGTGGGTAAAGGGACTCCCAGAAGGGCTAATGGAACCCCCCAGCAGAGACACAGGACCCTCTAGAAGGGCCACAGGCAGAGGGAACCCTCCAGCAGAGACGCAGTACTCCCCGGTGGAGCCATGTGCAGAAAGAACACCCTAACAGGGGGACAGGAGCCCCTAGCAGGCCCATGGGCAAAGGGAACCCCCTCTCAAGGCCATGAGCCCCCCCCCTCTAGCAGGGCCATGGGCAGAGAAACTTCCTCAGCAGGATCACAGCAGAGAGGCTTCACCAGGAAGGAGTATCGACCCACATCACAGCAAGGAGCCCAGGAGCGGGCAAGAAGGGGTGGGCAAGCAGAAGGGGGATGCCAGGAACTCACCCTTGCTGGCCGTAGCCATGTGTCCCTGCAGTGGTTGTCCTTGTGGGAAACTTCAAAGGCAGGGGCAGGAGGCCATGGTCCGAGGCCACCGGAGCTGGGGAGGGAACGGGCAGAGTTAGGCAGCGCAGGTAGAGCCCAGGAGGGCAACAGCTGGCTCCGGCTGGGTGCCAGGGCCAGCCGAGCGCCCCGGACACGGCGGCACTGTACGGCTGCAACTCCAGCACTGCTCCGGTACAGACCTCCCAGGGAGGAGCCTGCCGGCAGCTCCTCGCCTTTGGGCAGCGGTAGGCAACGTGCCAGAGCTTGCGCCCAGCACCGTGCCGAGCTGTGATGAGTACAGGCAGGGCAGGATGGGCAAAAGCTCCTCTGCCTGCTCCACCATGAGACCCAGACAGCTCCAATTCCTGCTCTGACAGCTCTGAGGGATGCCAGGGAAAGAGAGAGGATTTGCACCCAGGACAAGACCATCGTGTCTCCTGCAGCAAGTCGAGTGTGCCCTGTGCCTCAGTTTCCCTCCCTGAAAAGACTCCAGCAGCCATCATGCCAAGCCCTAACCTGGGGGAGCCTTTACTGGCTGTCAGCAATGGCCCAGACCCCTTTGGACCTCAAGCCCCTTTGCACAGGCCTGACGCTGACTCTCAGGAAAACAGGAGCCCCTTCCCAGCACCCTCAGCCTCAGGGCGGGGGAACCACTGGGGCTGGACTGGGGGTGAGAGGGCTCACCTTTCGCCTATGCTTTTTTTGCTTCCACCAGAAGCTTTGGCGTCTGACACCTCAAAGATCCCTTTGATGGAAGCTGAGGCTTAAACCTCCACCCTAGGGCTCATCCAGACCCAAAGGAGTTTGGGGGGAAGGGCAGGGGAGTAAAACAAAGTGGTAACACCTATGGGCACCTGGTCCCACCACTGCTGACCCCAGTTTCATCACCAAGCCCCCAAGAAACACAGCAGCGGGAGGCAGGTGTCCAAAACAGCCCTGTCAGCAGCCCAGCCTGCCGAGCACAAGGAAAATCATGGTAAAAAGCATCAACAGCTTCAGCTTTAGGGGAGAACAGCATAAAAAGCAGCAAAGCTGAAAGGACGAGAAGCCTCTGCAGCAGACAGGGGGTGACAGATCCTTGCCATGGCCCCATACCCTGGGTGCTGCTACCTAAAGATGAGATGATCCAGCCTGGAAAAGATCTCGGGATCTTGGGATGCTTCAAGAGATGTGCTGGGAACACCAAAACGCGTTCGCGGGAAGCAGGAGGAGACTCCGAGTCGGAGGAGGTTCCCCAAGGAGAGTTGCAGCAGGGGGCACGACCCAAGTGGCACCCAAGCTGAGGGAAGGAGGGGGAACAGTTTGAAGACTGGGATGGGCACCAGCAGAGATGAACAGGAGGCTCACGGGCTACCCGTGCCCTTGAGGGGGTCAAGACACCTTCTCCGTCTGCAGACCCGTGGTGGTGAGCACGCCACGGATCCTATCTGCAGCCCCACGCCAGCACCGCGGGTGGTGGGTCCCCAGCGCTCATCTCACTCCCGAGGCTCCCCAGTACCCCGAGGCCGGGGCAAGGAGCAATAAGGAGGCAGCGGCAGTGCTGCCGCCTGCCTCTTCCCCCCCACCTCCCCGCCCCGAACAGCACTGGATGGCCCAAATCTGCCGCCGCCATCACCCGCGTGGCCCCGGTCCTCGTCACGCGTGGGTGTAGGGGTACCCCTCCCTCCTCCTTGTTTTCACTCCCCGTCCTAGCGCTGCAAGAGAAGACGCAGGGATGGACTCCCAGACCCCTGCACCAGCAACTGGCCCGAGCGGGCGAGCATCCTTCCCCAACCCACCGAGACACCGAGAAACCGGAGATCCCCGCGGGACAGTTATGCTGAAATGGGGCAACGATCCCTCGCAGTCCCCGAGAAGGGGAAAGCCAGAGGGCAGGTGTCCCTCCGGGGCGTCCCTCCCCGACTTCGGCCCCTCCATGGCTCCCCTCGTCCCTTCCTCACTCACCCGGGCCAGTGCGTCCCGGTCGCCGCCGCCGCGCTCCCCGCTTCCCACTACCGGGACACGCCTCCCTTCCCCCCATTGGTCAAGACACACCCCCCATCCGTCCCATTGGCCCGGTCCCTGAGCGGTCACGCCTTCTGACCACGCCCACCGCGGCGGCACCTCCCTGCGGGGGGCGGGGATTGTTGCCGGAGGGCGCGGCCAAGGCCTGAGGCAGCCAATGGCGGGCGGGAGCGCACGGCTAAAGGGCGCCACGTGTGGGCGAGGGGTGCGTTGCACGACGGAGCGGACTCGGGGGCCCCCCCCACGGCCGACCCCCTGGGCGAGGCGGTTGCCCTGGCAACCTGTTATTGATCAGATTTTGGTGTTCAGCCCCAAATTTCCGAGTCTGGCCGGGCTGTGACGCACCTCAGGTCGGGCTGGGGCCTCGGCCGGCGTTTGGAGACACAAAGTGAGGGAAATCCTCCCAAATCATCGTTTTCCCAACAACACAGCAGCAAAACTCACCCCAAAAAGGGGTTCAGAAAGGACTGTCCCCCGGGAGCAGGAGCCTGTGTATCCCTTTGCCAGTGAGACACAGCACAGGGAGGGATCACCTCCCTCTGAGGGGCCAGCAAGCGATGGAGGGAAGCAGGCGTCAGAAAGTGGAGGGTGGGAAAGGCGCCTGGGGCAGGTCCCATCGGGAGAACGCCACAGAGTCCCTTCCATAAAGCACGTCCACCCGCCTGGGAATAAGCGGGGGGAGGCAGCGGGGACCACCAGGCAGCCGGGAGCTGTCCCCATCAGGAGCAAGGTCAAGGGGGAGCAGGCAGAGCTGTGTCACACCAACATGACATGGGACAATCTGGGTTCTAGGCTGACCCACCCAGCTTGTCCTGAATCCTCCCATAGGCTGCAGCCTCCAGATGACAGAACGCTTAAAACGCCAGGATTTTGTTCCCAGGCTTGCAGTCCCAGCTGCAGTGTCATCTCCAGCACACGGCTCAGCCCCTCTGCCAGAACATGCCTTGGAAAAAACATCTGGTTTTGACCCTAAAAAGGCCACAGGTGACCTTGGTGAGGTGACAGTCATAGGCATGTGAGCAGTGTCAGGTTGGGACTCAGCCCAGCTGTCCCCAAGGAGGTCTGTATGCCCAGGCATGGATTTTCTCAGAGATTACAAAAAAAAAACCAAAGAGATTCGGGTAAGAGATTAAATTCCAGCATCTGCCAGCACATCTTCCCCAGCCTGGGCAGCTGAGCAGTGTCACCACACTGCCACCAACAGCGATCTCTGAAGCGGGCACAATGTCCCTGTTTCTGCATCTGCCACCTCTGGCTTTTGGTCCTTGAGAGTCCATCTTGTGAACCAGGGCAACTGAGAGGCACAGGAATGGCTCCTTCCAGCTCAGCAGGAGGTCTCACATGTGGGAGAGGTGAGGCTGGCAGTAACAGGAGGTCTCACTCACTACCGGTGGCACTGGGCTTGGAGTCGCCGGCTGAGGTCATCTATCCGCACATTCTTGAGCTGCAGCAACTGCTCCAACCTTGCCACTTTCAGCTGCAGGATCTGAAAGGAGACCCCAAGACCCCTGAGATAGGTTTTGGAGCTCATCCATCCACCCTAGAGAGGTTTTGTGAGGAGCAAGAAGGGTCTGCATGACATGGGCAGAGAGTACAGTGAAGGATGGGGAATGCAAGGCCAGACTGATGTGATTGCTGAGCAGCATCTGCTGTCTAACCACAGGAGAAACTGAGGTAGGAGAGCACCAACACCAGGTTTGGGGTCCCTCTTCCAGCTCCCACAATCAGAGCTTTCTCAAAACACAGCTCAGGAACCTCAGCTCCCCACCAGGACCTGGTGACGACCCCTTTCATCCCAGGTACCCCACGGCATTCCTTCCACTCTTCCAAAATTGTCCATCTGAGAGGTTTTCCAGCAGAAAAGGCTCAGTTTTAGGCAGCCCAGAGCTTAATGAAGCCCTTGTTTCACCACCACCCACTGCACAGGGGCAAATTTAGAGTGCCCAGAACCTGGCTTGCACACCAGGATGGTCCAGAGACCACATGGAGAATGTTTGTACCAGAGAGTGCCACCAGAACACATTACAGAGACAAAAGCAGCCATGGACATCAATGTCACTGAGCAAACGCTTCTTTAGGTGTCCACCACCATCGCTGGGGAGGCAAAGGGAGTGTGCCTCTGCCTTGGGGACAGTGTTTGGCCACGGTGTGGAAGACTGGGCTCACCTGGATGGTCTCCTGTGCCAGGAGTAGGGCCTGTTCCCTCTCTGCCAGCTGCAGGTGGACATCAGCGCCCCCTGGAGGAGGTTGCACATAGCCATGGTGGCTCTTCAACCTGGACCAAGTAAGGAGACAGTGGGACAACAATTGACCTCTGCAGCAATGCTGCCTGTGGCCCACGGAGCTGTACAGTCCATGGGGCCCACAAACAACCAGCTCCTTCATGTCCTGACCCACACATGCCACAGGGGAAACCCGTGGGGACCCCCTAAGCTCCATCCCTTGAGAAATGTCCAGGAGGCACATGTCACCCTTACCCTGCAGCCCTGGCAGATTCCTGGGCACAGCTTCCTCCAGTGCCACCCTTCACCTTGCAGTAACCTGTGAAAGGTAGTGGTCAGCCACAACCTGTCCAAACAGCTCTGCCCACCCTCTCCACAGGAATACTCCAGTCTAGCAGTGTTCCTTGTCCCACAGTGCTGGACAGGCTCATCATTTGGGTGGCCCAGCACCAGACAGGGCTCTCTATGCCCTCTCCAAGGGACCAGTGAGATCACAGCTTGAGGTTTGGACTCAGGGAACCCACAGCACAGCCAAGATGGGACCCTCCTGCCCAATGTACCTGTCTCCAGGTAGCTGACCTCTTCCTGTCCATCCAAATCCTGCATGGAGAAGAAGGAAAACACCCCTCAGGCCTGGCCAAAAGCTGTGAGTCAATCACCACCTGCCTCAGTTCAGGTCTGTACCACAGCCACAGCCTTTCCTGTAGCAAATTCCTCTTCCAGAGTCATTGGTAGGGACATCCAGAGCCAAGCCAAGACTGTGAATCGAACCCACAGTGGCACAGGGTCACCCTCTGAGGCCCGGCCACCCAAGTGGCTCCCAGTGAGGTGTTCCTAAACCAGCTCTGCCCACACAAAGGGCTGCACTGTCTCAAAACTCTCCACAGTGCTTCCCCATGGAGCTGCAGACAGGAAGACCATGGAATCACAGAACTGGTTTGTTTGGAGAGGTCTTTAAGGTCATCTAGTCCCACCACTAGCACAGCACTGCCGGGTCACCACTAAACTGTGTCCCTCAGCACCCTATTGACACAGCTTTGAAAATCCTCCAGGGATGGAGACTCCACCAGGTCTGCACCAGGGCCCAATACAGGGGGACAACTGCTGCCCAGGTCCTGCTGGCCACACCATTGCTGACAGAAGCCAGGATGCTGTTGGCCTTCTTGGCCACCTGGGCACACTGCTGACTGCTGTTCAGCCACCTGCTGACCAGCACTCCCAGGTCCTTTCCCACTGAGCACTCTCCAGCCACTCTTCCCTAAGCCTGAAGCATTCATGGGGTTGTTATGACCCAAGTGCAGGAACCAGCACTTGGCCTTGGTGAATCTCATCCAAATGGCCTTGTTCCACTGTATGGCAGCAAGAATCCCCAGACAGCAGTGGGATCGTCATGATGAGGAGATGGAAGTGCCCAGGGGGACAGTGATGCCCAGGACAGCTGGAGCTCAATCAATCCCTGTGCTACTGACCACTCTGTGGGTTCACGCCCTGCCCTCGTCTCCCTCCAGCCCATAGCACACAACACCTTAATGCAGGACACAGCACACTGGGTGCTACTCTTCCCCCAGGCCCTGCTGACCTGGCCTGCGATGGACACCACCTTGATCTGCTTCTGCCTCTCCTCAATCTTCTGCCGCAGCAGGAGAAGGACCTGCTCCACTGCTCCTGGCCGGCACTGCACCACCTGCTGGACCACATCATCCGGGACAGAGAAGTTCAGCTTGCTCAGCACCTTTCTAAAAGATGAGCCAAATGAGCACCCAGGAGGGCAGGGAGCTGGGCACCACTATGCCTGCAGCACCTTCACCAAAGCAGGAGTCCTCCTCAAGCTCAAGCTGCCCCTGGTTTATAATGGAGGGGACAAGAACTTCCTCCTAACATCCAACCTATACCACCCCTGACCCAACTGAAGACTGTATCCCCTTGTTCTGTTGCTGGTTGCCTGGCAGAAGAGACCAACCCCACCTGGCTACAGCCTCCCTTCAGGTAGCTGTAGAGAGCAATGAGGTCTGTCCCGAGCCTCCTTTACTCCAGGCTGCACACCCCCAGCTCCCTCAGCCTCTCCTCACAGGGCTGTGCTCCAGGCCCCTCAGCAGCGTCATTGCCTTTCTCTGGACATGCTCCAGTACCTCAACATCTCTCTTGAATTGAGGGGCCCAGAACTGGACACAGCACTCGAGGTATGGCCTGCTTTGCTGAACCTCCTGAAATTCACACAGCTTCACCTCTCAGGTCCTAGTCCCTGCCCTGCTGCTCTCCAGCAAAGCCAAACACGGTGCCACTCCACCGGCCAGCCCAGAGGTCCCAGCGGCAGGGGCGGCAGGGTGGTACCTGTTGAGATGGCCCCAGTTGGCAAGCTTCTGCGGCGTGGAGCTTGTGGGCACATAACTGTGCAGCTGCACCATGGAGGGGAAGAAGAACTTCACCACCTCGGCTGCGAGCACTGAGGGAGGAGAGAAGGAGCTGGGGGCGAAGGCCACCCTGGGACTCCCTACCCCAGACCCAGTCCCGAGCCCGGCCTAGACCCATCCTAGGCTCCGGTCCTGCCGGTCCCCCTAGTCCCACCCCCGTCGCTGAAGTCCCGCGCGATGTTCTTGCGTGGCCGGGACAGGGGGACGGTGTCCAGCCAGCCGTAGAGGTCTCGCAACTCCGCTCCGCCGCTCGCCATGAAGCCTCCCCAGGCCGGGCCCAGGCCGCGCGTCCGCCGCCATGGCAACGGCAGCGCGGGGCATGCCGGTCCCGCCGCGGCGCCCGGCAACAGGGTAACGGCGGGAGACAGAGTCCCGGCGGGGCTGGCGGAGGGGACCTCTGGGCATCAGCCAGTCCGAGCCCTCTGCTAGAGCAGGGTAACCTACAGCAGCTCGCCCAGCATCACAGTGTCCACTCCGCAGCCTCTCCGGGCAGCCTGCTCCAGGCCTCCAGCACCTTCTCAGGAAAAAAAGTTCCTCCTCGCGTTCAGATGGAACTTCCTGGGTCCCAGTCTGTGCCCACTGCCCCTTCTCCTGGCACTGAAAAGAGTCTGTCCCCGTCCTCTTGCCCACCACCCTTTAGCTATAGATCAGCGCTGATCAGTTTCCCCCTCTGGGGCTGCTCTTCTCCAGGCTGTCAGCCCCAGGGCTCTCAGCCTTTGCTCCGGGCCCCTCAGCAGCTTTGTGGACTCTCCGGTAGTTCCCTGGCTCTCTTGAATTGAGGAATCCAGAATTGGATGCAGGACTCCAGATGTGGCCTCCCTAGGGCAGAGTAGAGACTCTCTGCTGCTCACAATCTCCTTAATGCACCCCAGAAGACCATCTGGCTTCTTGGCCATCAGAGCACACTGCTGGGTCATGGTGATCTTGTCCACCAGCACCCCCAGGTCCTTCTCTGAAGGGCTGCTTCCCAGCTCCTCACCTGTCCTGGTGTAGGGATTTCCTCCCCATGTCCAGGACTCCACACTTGCCCTTGTTAAACTTCATGATCTGAACCACTCAGAGTGCATCATCAGTAAGCTTGCAGATGACACCAAGTTAGGAGCAGCTGTGGAGCTCTTGGAGGGTAGAAGAGCCCTGCAGAGGGACCTGGCCAGGCTGGATGGGTGGGCAGAGGCCAATGGGATGAGATTGGACAAGGCCAAGTGCAGGGTTCTGCACTTTGGCCACAACAACCCCAAGCAGCACTACAGGCTGGGGATAGAGTGACTGGAGAGCAGCCAGGAAGAAAGGGACCTGAGGGTACTGGTAGGTAGTAGCTGAACACGAGCCATCAGTGTGCCCAGGTGGCCAAGAGAGCCAATGGCATCCTGGCCTGTATCAGGAACAGTGTGGCCAGTAGGACGAGGGAGGTTATTCTGCCCCTGTACTCAGCACTGGTCAGGCCACACCTTGAGTGCTGTGTCCAGTTCTGGGCTCCTCAATTCAAGAGAAATGTTGAGATACTGCAACATGCCCAGAGAAAGGCGACAAAGCTGGTGAGGGGCCTGGAGCACAGCCCTGTGAGGAGAGGCTGAGGGAGCTGGGGGTGTGCAGCCTGCAGAAGAGGAGGCTCACGGCAGGCCTCATTGTTGTCTACAGCTACCTGAAGGGAGGTTGTAGCCAGGTGGGGTTGGTCTCCTCTCCCAGGCAACCAGCAACAGAACAAGGGGACACAGTCTCAAGTTGTGCCGAGGGAAGTATAGGCTGGATGTTAGGAGAAAGTTCTTGCCAGAGAGAGTGATTGGCATTGGAGTGGGCTGCCCAGGGAGGTGGTGGAGTCACTGTCCCTGGAGGTGTTCAAGAAAAGCCTGGATGAGGCACTTAGTGCCATGGTCTAGTTGACTGGATAGGGCTGGGTGCTAGCTTGGACTGGATGATCTTGGAGGTCTTTTCCAGACTGGTTGATTCTATGAAAGCCCTGTGCCAACTCTGCAGCTTGCCCAGGTCCCACTGAAGGGCAGCACAGCCTGGCTGGGTGTCAGCCACTCCTCCACTCTCTGTACCACCAGCAGACTGGCTGAAGGTCCCCTCTGAGCAATGGGGAGGATCTGCAAGAAAGGGGGTCTGGAGGTCTTCAGCAATGGGGATCTGCATGGCTCAGAAGAAAAAGAGAGGGGTGGGGGTTGTGAGCAATGAGTACTGGAAAAAGGAGGTCTGAGGGACTCAGAAAGCAGCGGTGAAGTCTGAGGGTCCTAAACAATGGGAGTCTGAAGGGGTCTGAGCAAGTTAGGAGGAGTCTGTGGTACTGAGAAAGAGGGACCTGGGGCAGTCGCAGCAAAGGAAAGGGGTCTGAGAGTCCTGAGCAATAGGGGACCTGGGTGTAATGAACAACTTGGAGATGTCTTGAGGGTCCTTGGAAAAGGGGAACTGGGAAGGGGTCAGAGCAAAAAGGGGGCCCTGAGTATTGCAGGTCTGAGAGGCTTTGATCAAGGGAAAGGGAGGGTCTGAGGGTCCTGGGAAAGGGGCATCTGGAGGGCAGACATCACAGCTGGGATGGAGACCTTCACAGAGCAGTGAAGCTTCCCTGAGGTGGATGCCACAGCTAGGTTAGACATCTTAACAGATGGGATGGGCACCTCAGCTGGGGCAGACACTCCCTGCAAATCCCACCGTGGGGCTGCCCGAGTGCCCGGGCAGGAGCAGGCAGATTACAGCACTGCAGGCAGTGATACTGGGGCTAGGCTAGACACTGGGGACCCTGATAAGCCCCATGAGTGTCTCCAGCCCAGGCGAGGTGGGATGGGGACAATGCAGAGACAGGCCCTGGTGAAGTGGGGGCAGGTTATCTGCCACTGTCGCCTGGTCCCTCAGCGTGGCAGAGCCCAGAGCTGGAGCCAGCAGCTCTGCAAGACTCATGCCTCAGTTTCCCCCCCTTCCCCACCCCCGTTTTTCATTTATGGTTGTGAAATGGGGGAGCAAGGAGGTTTCCACTCCTGGTTTGCTTCTGCCTGTGGATAAAAGTAGTCTGCAAAGGTCTGTTTGGGGCCAAACCAGCACCAAATTCACCGTGTTGAACCAGGACCATCCCCTGAGGCATCTTCAGCCTGCCCTGGGCGTGGAGCAGAAACCAGCAAAACAGGAAGGGGAGGCCAGGTGGAGACGCCCTTGCTCCACCCCACCACTGCTTCCTTCCCCCACCGCTGAAAAGGAGGCTTTAGGGTGGGGAGGTTTTGCCCCAGGACCTTCTGGTTGCACCTTCTGAACTTGCCCAGGGCCTCTGCCATGGCTGTGGATTGAGGTTGTGCTGGCACAACCACATCCCATGTCACTGCCAGCCATGTCTTGTGCCCTTTGGCATCTCACTGCCACCCTCCTCCTCCTGCATTCACCAACGTCTGAAATCTTTAAGCCCCCTAGGTCTCCACTCCGAGCTGGAGCCGATGGCTTTGGTGGCCCATGGTGACAGAGGGGGTCGCTACCCATGCAGGACCACGGAGACCATGGGAACACTGGGATGCTCCATCCTTCAACCACAGGGCACCAGCAGAGCACGAGCCAGACACTGGTACCCTCCTCCTGCATCCCCTGTTCCTGTGCCACACCACACCACGCCATGCCATGCAGGACTTGGTGACCACAGGATGCTCCATCCCTTAACCACATGGCACCAGCAAGGTGAGACAGATGGATGCTGGTACCCTCTTCCTGCCACTGTGTCACCTCAAGCCATGCCGTGCCACACGTGGAATGTGTGCCCACCCTGGTGAGGAGCTTGGCAAGGCAATGGTTCACCTGCAGCCACCCTGCAGGGTAGGAGCCACCACCATCACGGCCACTGCCACCATCACCACCTCCACCCCCACTGCTGCCCTCATTAATTAGAGTAATTTTTATGGCAGCTCATGCTGTGGGCTCATTAAAGTGAACCCTGAAGCCCCTCCATGCTGTATCCCATGGCTCCAGCCAAAAGCCCAGCAACGCCCTGGGCAAGTGCTCGGGGCAGGGTAGGGAGGCACCACTGTTCCCCCATCTCCTCTGTCATGGAGAGCAGCAGATGGAGCTTGTGTGGATCCTGCTGCAGGCAAGGAGGTCTTCAGCCCCCGGAAGGGAAGGCATGGAGGGGTGGGTGGCTTTGAGGAGAGTGCAGTGGGACGTAGCCGAGGGACACATGGTTGGGGGGAGGGACACACAGATGGAGGAGTGCATGAGTTGGGGCGNGCTAGGGCCAGGGTGGGGATGTGCATGGTCGAGGGGCACGGGGAGGGGGTGTAGGGCTTGGAGGTGGAGCAGCTGCCGTTTGCAGCCCACCAGGCTGCATGGCTGGAAGCAATTAGAGCTCTTGCTGCCCAGCGATGACTTCCCCTACCCACCCAGGAGTGCTGGGGGAGGGGGGCAGAATGCCCCCCGGGGCGAGGGGATCCGTCGCCACTCTGGGTCATTCTGGGGGGCTGTAACCCTGGTCCCCACACTCCAGGGACCCTCAATTGCACCAGGCTGTGCTGGGATATGCTGAGATGTTCCTGGAGGTGTTGCAGGACCCTCATGCCTTGCATAGCTCCTCCCCAGCTGGTAGAGCTGCCCCCCACCCCCAGCCTACCCCTGCCCTGGCTGAGGGATGGAGAGGGGGGTGTCTCCACCTCGGTCAGTCCCTCCCCTTTTCCCCACTCAAAAGAAGAATAGAGTTGGGGACAATGGGTGACTGGCCACCCACGCTGCCACCACCCAGTGAGGTCCTGCCCCCCTGGCCAGACTGCAGACCCCCTCCCCAGACAGTTGGGAGGGACACCGGAGGAGGGGACTGGCAGCTAGGTTTGGGTTTTGGGCAGCACCGTGGGCTGGCGGCACATGGCTTGGGCACCAGGCAGGAGTGGGGAACACCCAGACAGAATCCTCGGGGGCGGGGGTGGTGACAGCGAGGCAAAGGACAGCCCGAGAGCTTGCACAGGGCTAGGAGGGAGCACGAGGGGACCGTGGCTAAACACTGGGACCCCTCAGAGCCGCCCCATTGTTCATGTGTGCCCTCCCCCAGCCATGAACTCCTTATTTACACCACCGGCTGTGCCCCTCATCCACCTTGGGCTATGTCGTCTCATGGCTCCCATCCCTTCTGGTGTGCCCCTTCCCCCCCCAACTCCCAAACTCTTGCCCCATGACTTGTCCCCTCCCTGTACAGCCCACCTCTCCCAAATCTTGCCTGCTTCTTAGGCCATGCGCTCCTCCCTCCCACCCCCCAGCATCTGTCTTCCCCTGCAGCCACATGCACCTACTTTGGGCCATGTCCCTGTACGCCCCCTCCCAGCCACATTCCCCCTCAGACATGCCTCCCCTAGCTACAACTGCACTTTAGGCCCCCTCCCTCTGTACCCCTCCAGCCATGTGTGGGGTGTGAATCACCCCCAGTCCCTCCCTGACCATGCCTCCACTTTGCAGCATGTCCCTCTGCAACTCCCCAGCCATAAGTACGTCTCCAGCCAAACCTCCACTTTGGGTCTTGCCCCACCACCCCAGCCATGTGTCCTCCTGCTGCCGGCCCCCCTCTCCACCCATGCGTGTCCCTAAGCCATGCTCCCACTTCGGGCTGTGCCCCCCCTCTCCTCCCAGCCATACCCCCACCTTATGTCTTGTCCCCCCCAGTCCAGCCATGTGTCCCCTCCCTCCCGCTGCTGCCCCCCCCTTCCACCCATGCATATCCCTACGCCAAGNTTTATGTCTTGTGCCCCCCAACCCAGCCGTGTGTCCCCTTCCCGCTGCTGTCCCCCCCTCCACCCATGCGTGTCCCTACGCCACGCTCCCACTTGGGGCTGTGCCCCCCCTCTCCCCCCAGCTACGCCCCCACTTTGGGCCATGTATTCAGGCCCCTCAGCCCGTACCCCGCTTTCCGG
>WAAF01012839.1:0-21910 GCA_013400475.1 Tricholaema leucomelas
CACAGCCATGCTGGGAGGGCTCAGGGGCTCTGGTGTGAGGCTAGTCTGGGAGAGTTGAGATTGTTCAGCCTGGAGGGGGCTCCAGAGAGACCTTCTGGTGGCCTTTCAGTGGTTAAAGGTGACAATCGGCTGCAGACAGTTGAGCAGGGCCTGTTGTGACAGGACAAGGGCTGAAGCTTTGAAACCGAAAGAGGGAGAAATGTTTGACACTGAGTGGGGGTTGCCCCGAGGAGTGGGAGATGCTCCATCCCTGGAACCATTCCGGGTCAGGTTGGTTGGGGCAGGTGTCCCTGCTGACTGCAGGGGGTTGGACTGGATGACCTTTAAAGGTCCCATCCCACCACAAGCAGTGCATGGGACTGTGGCTTCCCTGTGGGCCATGGCTGGATCGTTTGGGCCATGCATGGAGCAGGAGGTGCTTTGTTCTGCCACCTCCCCTCCATCCCTTCCAGAGTGATCTTGTACCCTGCTCTCAGGCTCCTTCCCTCCCACTCCAGCCCTGTGGTGCGTCCCTCTGTCCCCCAGGAGGATCCTGTCCTCCGGGCCACCTTCCTGGCAGTGTGCTCCTGTGTCCTCCAGGCCACCCTGTGACACCTCTATGCCCTCTGCCAGCACCCCTTCACTGACCCTCGGTCCTGCCATCCTCTGGTGGTATCTGTGTTCCCCGGGCCATGCTGTTGTGTCCGAGTCCCCTCTCTGCGGGTCGATCATGTCATCTAACTAGTCTCAGTGCCCCATCTTGCCACTCCCCTGGAGTGACCCTGTCTTTCCTCGGGCGAGGTGTGACGCCCCCAGGCCTTGCCATCCCGCGGGGGGCATCCCTAGGCCACGGTGTGGTGTCCGCGTGTGCCCCTACAGGGCACCCCTGTCCCCGCTTCAGGTCGAGCCGTCCCTCGAACCCTGCTCCTGACCTCCCCGCAGCCCCTACTTCCGCCTTCCTCTCCCGCCCACCGGCTCCTGTCCACCAATCGGCGCGCGGCGCCTTGCCCAATCACAGCCCTCCGCTCTGACGTGCAGTGGTGGGCGCAAGCTTCCCCCAGCCGCCCGACCGATTTCCGCCGCCGCTGCCTTCTCATCGGCCAATCAGCGCCGCTCCCGCGCGCTGCGCCAATCCCAGCAGGCCCTTGCGCCCCCCCATCTCCCACCGCTGGCCAATAGCAGCCTGCAGAATTCCGCCTCTCTCCGCCTGATCGGGCGCGGGACGGGGGTCGCGCGCGGCGTTGCCATGGTGCGCGCGCTCGTGCTGCTGGCGCTGGGCGGGGCTGAGACCCCCGGCCCCGCCCCTTCGAGCCCCGCCCCCTGCCGCGTGCTGTACGCGCGAACCTTCGGGACCCCCCCCGAGCCCGGGACCCCTCCCCGGCAGCGCCTTCGTCGTAAGGAGCAGCTGCTGGCCGTGGCCAGGTACCGGAGACCCCGAACCCTCTTCCCCCGCCACCGACGTCGGGGACGGGGCTCTGGGATCGGCAAGATCCCTCCCCTCGTGGGATTATCTCCCTCCTTGGGAAATGCCCCTTCAGTGGGACACCCCCATCCTGGGACCCTCCCCCTCCGTGGGACACCTCTCTCGGTGGGCCCCACCTCCCGGTTCAAGGGACAAACCACTCCATGGGACCCTTCTGCCTGGGAACGCTGTGCCCAGTGGGACTCCCTCCACCATGACCCTCCCCTTCCTGAACCCCCCAGATTTGTGACCCTGTCCCCAGTCTTCCTGATACCCTTAGGGTGGTGACACCCCGCTCACTGGGACCCTCCCGGCTTCCATGGTGGCCCTGGGCTCAGTGGTACCCTCAGGACCCCCCCCGAACACCCCTTTTTGGGGAGCACTGAACCCCTAGCCTTGGACATTCTCCTTCTTAGGACCCCCCCTTTCTTAGGGGAGACCCCCAGGATCATGACACCCCTTACCAGTCCCAACCTCATCACGGCCCTCATGCCATCCCCCCTCTTTCCTCCTAGGGACATCGCTCCCTCCCCCTTTTAGCCATGAGAACCCCCCATTTTGGGGGGGGTGCAGAGCCTGGCAAGACACACACACACACAATGATGATCAACCTGAATATGTGGGGAGGGGTCTTAACATGGGGATCCCCTCTCTTTCCTTCCAGACAAGTGGCTTCCCACTGCCACCTCCTCCAGTCCTCCTCACCTCGCCCTTTGGCCCCCCAACTCCCCCAGCTCCCCGACGACCCCATCCCGCTCCAAGATGCCCCTGGGGGGCTTTTCCACCTGCCTCCCGGCGACCCCTTCCCCGAAGGGGTGACTGTAGCCTGGTTGTCGGTGGTGGCCGTCGCCTTGGCTTTGGTTTGTGACCCTCGGGAGAACCTTTTGCTGGCCGAGGTCACCCTGCGACGCTTGGCTCCTCGCTTGCTCCGCTCCCTGCACCTCCTCGGCCCCGGGGCAGATGTCCTGCTCCGCCCCGAAGTCGCCGACGTCCTCCTTGATCGTCTCCTGCCTCACGGGGAGATGCTTTTCCTCAACCAACGTTTCCTCCAAGCTGTAGACAGGGAGTTGGGCATCAAAATAGGCCGTTGAAGCTGCCAACTCCCTCCTCCTCCTCTGTGGCATTTTTTGGGAAGGGGTGGAAATGAGCCCCACTCTGGGAAAAAAAAGCCGAATAAAGAGGAAAGAGACAGCTCTCATCAGGCCCCACCTGGAGTACTGTATGCAGTTCTGGAGCCTCCAACATGAGAAGGACATGGAAGTGTTGGAGAGAGTCCAGAGGACGCCACCAAGATGCTCAGAGGGTTGCAGCAGCTCTGCTATGAGGACAGGCTGGGAGAGTTGGGGCTCTGCAGCCTGGAGAAAAGAAGGCTTCCAGGAGACCTTGGAGTGGCCTTCCAGTATCTAAAGGAGGCTACAGGAGGGCTGGGGAGGTACTGTTTGCAAGGGCTTGTAATGACAGGACAAGGAGGAATGGGTTTAAACTGGCAGAGGAGAGATATAAACTGAATGTTAGGAAGAAGTTCTTTACAGTGAAGGTGGTGAGACACTGGCACAGGTTGCCCAGGGAGGTGTTCAAGGCCAGGTTGGATGAGGCCTTGAGCAACCTATTCTAGTGGGAGGTGTCCCTGTCTGTGGCAGGGGAGTTGGAACTGGATGAGTTTTGAAGTCCCTTCCAACCTAAACCATTCTATGGTTCTATAAAAAGCAAGGTTTGATCAGCCACAGGATGGGCTAGGCTGGAAGGGACCTCCAAAGCTCATCCAGTCCACCCCGCCCTGCACTCAGCAGGGACGTCCTCAACAAGATCAGGTTGCTCCTTACCTGGAACGTCTCCAGGGATGTGGCCTCAACCACCTCCCAGGCAACCTGTTGCAGTGTTCCACCACCCTCATGGTGCAGAACTTGTTCCTAACATCCAATCTCAATCTGCTCTGCTCTGCTCTAGTTTGCAGCCATTTCTCCTCGTCCTGTCCCTGCAGGGGGATTCTGGGATGCAAATCCATCTGGAGCCAGGCTTGTGTCATGTTCCTGCCCTGTTGGTGCTCACAGGATGGTGGGGAGTGGCTCCACAGGGTCAGCAGTTGGCAGCAAAAAGGGGCTGGTGGTCTTGAACCGCTGCCAGCTGTCACCTGGATGGGTGCTGAGTGCCCTCCACATGAGGGACTCTGGGTTGAAGTGTCTCCAGCTGGGTGCTGTGGGCCTGGCAGAGGGTGCCCAGTGTGGGAGCAGGTCAGGAGGGCTGGAGGTGGAGGTCACCATGTGGCAGGAGGGACCTCTGGGGCCGTGGGACAAGTGGTCCTGGCGCAGCAGGGTGACAGAGCTGGAGCAGTAAATAACCAGGAAGTGGGACAGGACATGCCCGTGTGCCTGGCGCAGGGGAGTGGTCCCCAGACAGTGCTACTTGGGGTGAGTGGAATATGTGTGACACCCTGGAAAGTGACAACACCACCTCATCCAACTCTGCAGGGCACAGGTCCTGTCCTGACAGTTTCTGTGTGCCAGGAGAAGCAGGAGCCATCATGCCCACCTCTGCCACCACCATTAGTGTGCCAGAGATAGGCTGGGTGCTGCTTGGCTCCGTGTAGGGGCTGCCCAAGGTGGGCACAGCCCAAAATGTTTGCCCAGTAACCGCAACAGCAAAGCTGAAGTGCCTGGGGAGCAGCAGTGGGCATCAGAGGTGGCAGATTCATCTAGGCTGGATTTTTCTGGCCATGATGCCAGTTGGGCACATTTGTGGGTACTGCAGACAGGAAAGGGTTCTGGCACCACCACCACTACCCCCAGTGTGCTCACAAGGGAAGGGGACAGATCTGCCCCTCTCATGGCACTCACAGGACCCCCACAATGTGAAAACTTGATGCCAACAAAGATGCCCAAGGCTGGGGGGCACCTCTCCGTGACCTGAGGGAGTGAAGCCAACCCTCTCTCAGCAGGGAGGGCAAGAGGCAGCCGGAGGAGGTGCAGTGGGAGTGGTTTAATCACAGCTGGGCACAGGACTCTGGGTGCAGGGATGGCATCGGGATGCAGGAGGCAGTGGCAGCATCATGGCATAGGCATGAGTCTTGAAGCTGGCCTGCTTCAGGGGCCAACAGAGATCCCTGGGAGGGTCATCCAGGCAGGGTGTGGCTGGCATTGGATGCAGCGAGGTGGCTGGCAGCATGGCTGGCAGTGGATCTGGCACCACGGCCATCACCGTGGCTGTCACCATGGCATCAGGGTGGCGTCAGGCTCCTCTTACAGATCCAGGGGAAGGAGAAGTTGCAGTTATGGTCGTTCCAGAGCCCATTGCCAACGTGGTGGATCTGGGCACACCTCTCCTGGCCCCACCGCCCGTGGTCGGTGCTGTCCGGCTGCCCTGGTGCCCAGAAACTGCCAGGGCAGAGCTGGGGTCAGTGGGTGGTGCCAGAGGTGCCAGGCAACCCCTTTGTTCCCACTGAAATTCCTGCTCACCTCTGGGCATCAGAGTAGGTAGTGCCATCCACCCAGTGCCAGGAGTTCCCTGGGCCAGTGGCCTCCAGTCCAATCCAGTATGATCCTCCCCGTGCCTCCCGTGCCAGGTAGTCCTGTGGGATAAGGCACAGGGTGGGCAAGGAGACAAAGGAGGGCATGAGCAGGACAGGAATGTGGGCAGAATGTGTGGATGGGTGCCCAGGCAGGACTCATGGGCAGAAGGGTGCATGGGCAAGAGAAGGATGTCAGTAGGTGCATGGAGAGGAGGATGCCCAAGCAGGTGGTGCCAGTGGGTTCCTGGGCAGGAGGGCACGTGGGCAGAACAATACCTGGGTAGGAGGGTGAATGGGCACGAGAAGACATTGATGGGTACCCAGGCAGGATGATGCCAATACAGAAGGTATCAATGAGTGGGTGAGACAGGATGCCCAAGCAGAGGCTATCAATGCGTGTGTAAGGCAGGAAGATACCCAAGCAGGAGGTAGCAGTGGGCGGGTGGGTAGGAGAAGGCATCGCTGGGTGCACAGGCAGGAGGGAGGGTGGGCAGGAGGAGGTGCCAGCGGGTGCTGGCTCCTGCGGGCGCTGCCAGTCGCTCACCCACCTGCTCGTCGGCGCTGGTGATGGAGGTGAGGTGGGCATGCGTGGAGCGGCAGGCAGCCTCTGCGTCCTGCCAGCCTTTGCGGTCGGCCGAGAAGAAATAAATCATCCCCTCGTGGTACCTCCAGCCCAGGGACAGGCCCTGCAGCCACTGCCCTGCGGAGTGGGCAGCTAGGGGTCAGAGTGCCAGCTGCCCGGGCAAAGGGGGGCACTCAGGGGTGGGTGTCCTCAAGAGGCATTACCGAGCCGGTCCTTGCGTCTCTGCGCTGCTGCTGGGCTCTCACCGAAGCTGCGGGGACCTGCCAAGGGGCAGGGAGGGGAACTGGCAGTGGCTAGCTTGGCACCACAGGCTGGGGACAGGGGAGAGTGGCTGGAGGGCAGGAGTTGGATGACAGGGGCAGGGGACAGGGAAGGAGGGCAGAGGTTGGTGCCAGGGGCTGGGGACAGGGAAGGAGGGCAGGGATTGGTGCCAGGGGCTGGGGGCTGGGAAGGAGGGCAGGGGTTGGTGCTATGGGCTGGTGGCTGGGAAGGAGGGCACGAGTTGGTGCCAGGGGCTGGGGACAGGAGCTGCAGGTGGGGAACAGAGATAAAAAGGCTGGGGACAGGGAGTGGAGACAGCAGCTGGGGACAAGGGCTGGGGACACTGAGAATGAGAACAAAGACAGGGGCTGGGGAGAAAAGATGGAGGGCAGGGGCTGGGGGTAGTGGGGACAGGGATTGGGGTAGGGAGAGCAGCCCCCAGGGTCCCACTCACTGTTGGGGTCTGGCAGCCCAGAAGTGCCAGCTGCTGTCAACTCTGCCCGTGCTGCCCACAGCTCTGCCTGGCCCTGCACATCTGCCCCACAGCAACAGGGAGACCTCAGCACTGCCCACACCACCACACCCCCCAGCCCCACAGCACCGCGGAGCCCCCAGGACTGGTCCCACCACCTCATCCTGCTGCCCCACCAGGCAGGGTCCCCTTAACATCTGCCCAGGAGGGCACAGGGATCCCAGAGGCTGCCCCAGCAGCGCCAGCAGCCCTGTCCCTGTGTACCCACTGCTGGCACTTACGCAAGGTGATGATGACAGCGAGGGCAGCTCCCAGCACCAGGACCACCCCTGTGCCCACAGCCAGGATGGTGCCCATGGCCCAGCAGGATGTGGCTGGACAGAATCTGGGTGCTGGTGCTGTGGAGAGAAGCCAGAGATGCTCTCAGCCATTCTGGCATTGCCAGGAGAGAACTGCCAGGTCAGGGGCAGTAGCAGATGCCTGCAGCATACCAAGGTGCCAGGGCTCACCACGAGTGGGGCTGGATGGGTAGTGGATCTCCAGGGTCTCATACAAGTCTGGTCCCCCGGTGGCCATCCCCGGGGAGCTGCTTCCTGATGGAGTCTTGGCATACACTGGCTTGACAGTGCCAGGAAAGGGAAGCCAGCAGCTAGGCAACCCCCCCACAGCCTGTGGGTGTCAGTTCCTGCCTCCAGACAGGGCGTAGGCTGTGTCCCCCCGCCCCGGGTGGCATCATCTGCTGAGTGGCACCTGACGTCCACTGGCACCCTGTCCCCGCTCAAGAGAATTCCAGGAGGAAGCCAACTCTTCCTCCTCACCATCATCATCATCATCACATCATCACCATAACCACCACCATTGCCCTCACACTGGTGATACCATGTTGAGAATAGGAGGCTGGATGCCCAGGCTGGCCCATCAGGATCCACGCTGGTTTGGGACTGGGAAGCTGCCACCTGCCACTGGTAAAAGCTGTGTGGGCCTGGAGAGTGCTGGAGAAGCTGTCCCGGACCTCCTGGTGGCACTGTGGGGGCTGCACCTCCACACGGGGGGTGCACCTCAAGGAGGGAACCCATGAGCGTCCCACGGGGGCTGCTTGGTGTCATGCCTGCTGGGAGGCAGCACCTGGCAATGCCACCAACGGCACAGAGCTCAGTTGTGTCTACCACTCCCTTCCTGGGTACCATGGTGTGCTCTGGAGGCACCAGGTGATTTAATTGGGGCAATTAACGAGGCAGGGATTATAAAATCTGTAGTTACCTTATTTCCAAAAGCCCCCACCCACAAACTCTATACAAAGCAGTTACAGCTGGGTTCTAATTCCATCAGGGAAATCTTCACAAGGATGCCTGTGGGCAATTCATCCATTTAGCACAATTAGAACACTGGGAAGGTTTAGCCACACAATGGCTTTGCCACACTTGCAAATAAGCAGCCTGGAGCCCTAGGGAAAGTCTGTGCTGTTCATGGCAGTGGAGGAGGAATTTTGAGGTAGTCCCTGGCTTCTCTGTGGCAGTATTGGAACTGCTCAGTCATTGAGAGGTTTCTAGATCTTCCCAGGCTCTAGCAGGGTGCTGGAAAGAGGCAGACAAACTCTGACCTCATCCTGGTTTCTCCTGGCACAGAGGTTTGCAGAGGTGCAGGCAGATCTCTTGCAGATGTGCAGAGAGCACAATGTCAGTGGCTCTTCAAGTAGTTCAAGCCCAAAACATCAGGGCTAAGCTGGTCTGATGCATGAGGCAGAGCAGAACACATTGTCCAAGCAGAGAGCAGTGAGGCAGGGCACATTGTCTGAGCAGAGCAGAGCAGCACACACTGAGGCAGAGCAGTGAGGCAGAGGCGGCCCAGGGAGGCAGAAGCAGCACAACTGCTTGCAGCTTAGCTCCATTTCTACTACTTGCCCGAGTGCAAAGGCTCCTTTGGCTACAGAGGTTCCCCAAGCAGAATGGCACTTGCAAAGCTGACCATGTTACGTGAAACCAGGGCTTGCTCACCCTTATTTGAGCAGGCAACAGCAAGTACCTAAACACCTGTGGGTACCTGTTTATCACTTTGGGAGGGGACATAATGCCCCAAGCCTTTGTTTTCCTCCCGCCCTTGCTTCCCCCATGAGTAGAAAGGTGGGGAAAGCCAGGAAATGTTTTAGACCTATTAGCCTTCCATGGCACCAGGCTGGGAGATTCCAGGAGGTCTGGGCCTGGGCTTGGTTCCTCTTCTCAGCCCAAGACAGCATCAGTGCTGACGTAGACACTAGAAATAGTTCCACATGCACAGAGCAGCCCCGGGCTTCCTGGCACCTTGTGGCAGCCCCGGGGTTCCTGGCATGGGCAAGCAGCCAGCACCACTCTTCTTCAAGCCCCTTCTCTTCAGGTTCTCCTCTTCCACATTCAGCTGCTCCACTCAGTGCCTTTCTCTCCCACTTTTTGACTTCACCATCCTGTCCTCCTGCTCCACATCCCTGTGGAGAACCCACAAATGGTCCTTCTGCTCCCTCCTCATGCCCTACAGCTGCTCCCACCACCTGTCCTCCAGCCCCACAGCAACAGACCACACAGCTTGTCCAGCCCTTCCATCACAGCTACGCTGTCCACCCCAGGAAGGGTCCATCCCAGTGATGGTGTCTTCAGGGAGGCAGCACCCCTCAATCCATAAGCTACAGTAGGCCTCAGCCCTACGGGAGCTCAGAAGACAGGAAGAGGTGGGCAGGGTGGGTGGCATTGTGCAAGAGGATGAGTCAGGGCTGATGTTCCTGGCACCAAGTGGCTGGATGGTGCTGCAGAAGTGACCAGAGGAAGAGGAAGCAGACGGGCAGGAGGAAGGAAGCGGCAAGGCTGCGGCTTGCACAATAAGAGAGGCACAGAACACTGGGAGGTGGATGTGACCCACCAGGATCAGCCCTGCCAGGAGCTGCCAGCTGGGCTCAAGCATCTCGATGGGTCACGTCCAAGTGGGGACACTCCATGAGCCTAAAGACACCCCCTGGGCACCAGGGGGTGACCTGAGCACCACTTGCCCTCAACCTGGACCCCCAAACCTCCTCCCATGGGGCTGCTCTCCAGCCCCATCCTCCAGTGTGTAGGTGTAGCCTCATGCCAAGTGGAGAAGCTGGCACTTGCTCTCCATGCAGCTGGTGACTGCCCAGCCCTCTGTTCTGCCCAGCCTCTCTGCAAGGCCTCCCTACCCTCACTGGAGGCCACCTCTTCTCCTAGTTTAGCATCATCAGTTAACTGCTGCCATGTCCACTTCATCCCAAGTCATTCAGGAGTGAGACCAAATTGTGGCTTGGCTGAGGCAGCTGAGGGCTGTGAGGCCATCCAGCAAGACCTGGACAGACTGAGAGCAGGGCATAGAGGAACCAAATGAGGTTCAAAAAGGATAAGTGCAGAGTCCTGCACCTGGGCGGGAAGAATAAACTGCACCAGTCCAGGCTGGGAGGTGATCTGCTGGAGAGCAGCCCTGTGGAGAGGGACCTGGGAGTGCTGCTGGATAACATCCATGGGGCAGCAATGTGCCCTGGTGGCCAAGAGGGCCAATGGGACCCTGGGGTGTATTAAGAAGAGTGTGTCCAGCAGATGGAGGGAGATTCTCTTCCCCCTCTACTCTGCCCTGCTGAGACCTCATCTTGAGTGCTGCCTTCACGTTTGGGATCCTTGTTTCAGAGGGACAGGGATCTGCTGGAGAGAGTCCAGCGGATAGATACGAGGATGATTAGGGGACTGGAGCACTGCCTCAAGTTTCCCAGGAGAAGGCATTAAATGCCTCACAAGGTGGTAAGTGCCACCGACATTGTGCTCTCTGCACATCTGCAAGAGATCTGCCTGCACCTCTGCAAACCTCTGTGCTAGGAGGAACCAGGATGAGGTCAGAGTTTGTCTGCCTCTTTCGCAGCATCTTGCTAGAGCCTGGGAAGATCTAGAAGCCTCTCAACGACTGAGCAGTTCCAACACTGCCACAGAGGAGCCAGGGACTACCTCAAAATTCCTCCTCCACTGCCATGAGCAGCACAGACTTTCCCTAGGGCTCCAGGCTGCCTATCTCTAAGTGTGGCAAAGCCATTGTGTGGCTAAACCTTCCCAGTGTTCTAATTGTCCTAAATGGATGAATTGCCCACAGGCATCCTTGTGAAGATTTCCCTGATGGAATTAGAACCCAGCTGTAACTGCTTTGTATAGAGTTTGTGGGTGGGGGCTTTTGGAAATAAGATACCTACAGATTTTATAGTCCCTGCCTCGCTAATTGCCCCAATTAAATCACCATCAGCTCATCCTTGTGCCCACTGAGCCACCTTGTTGTACAGTTCCTGAGCCCAGGTGGCTCTGTGGTGGGACTTGTGCTGTGCTCTCAGAGCAAGGCAGCTGCCAGTGAGCAGGATGCTCTGGAATTTGGCACCAGCCTCTCCTCTTGGCACCTTGGATCAGAGCAAGAGCTGCTGCCCGTGCCAACAGCAGCAGGTCTGGGGCTAGATGGGATTCCCCACTGTTGGCATCGTGGCTTTGCAGCCAGCACCGTGCCAGCTGTATGTGCCCTCTTGCCTTGGCACCTATCCAAAAAGGGATTGGGCTGCGTCCTCACTCCAGGCTCTCCTGGATTCCTCACTCTGCTCATTGCCACGCACCAGGGCAAGTCTTGCACCACAGACATGGAAACTCCGAGGCTGTGGAGACCTGGAGGACGTGGAGATCTCAGGGACACGGAGATCTGAGGACATGGAAGCCCTGATAGTCCCGTGGGGTCCCTCCATTCCCAGCTGACCCCAGGATCCCGGCTCAACCCAGACAGCCCTAGCTGATCCCAGAGGACCTCACCCGGTCCCGAGGGATTTTAAACGACCCCTGAGGGCCCCAGACAATCCTTGAGACCCTCCTGGGGTCATGGACTCTCTCTTCCCCCGTGGACGCCAGCCTTCCTCAGCTTGCCCCTTAACTCCCCTATCAAAATGGTGGCCAGCGCCTGCCCTCACCGTCTGCCCACACTCAAGATGGCTGAGCGGGTCTGGGCGACGGCGGCAACGTCACGCAGAAGGCCACGCCTCGCTCCATGATGGCCCCTCCTGCCCTCTGCCCATATCCAAGATGGCGGAAGGCGTGGCGCATAAAGGAGCCTGCGCCCGCCCTCCTCTATGACGGCAGTTGTGGCGTCAGCGCAGTGCCCGAGCGCAAAGCGCCTCTGCTACGCTCTGGGCGTAAGGGGCGGAGCGGGAGATAGCGAAAGTGGCGGAAGGACCGGAACGGCAGTGGCGGTGGGAGAGGGAACAGAAAGGGGAGCGGGGGCTAAACCGAGGGGCGGCCGGTCGTCGGCGCGAGGCGGCCGTGCAGAAAAATCCCTGCTGGGCGCGGAGCGAGCGACCCCTGCCGGCCCGGCGGATCCCGTCGGGGTAGCCCCAGGGGGTCCCCTCTGTCCCTGCCCCGGGCCGGGAGCGGGACGCGGGGACCCCCCCGCCCCGCAGGCCATGGCGTGGCTGGAAGCGGTGGCAAATGTGGCTCTGAGGGTGCCGGGGCTGGCACTGCTGGACCTGCTGTACCGCTGGGACGCGGCGGCCATCGGCGAGCTGCTGCGGCCCCGCCGAGGGGACCCCCCCTTCCTTCGAGCCCCTGCCCTCCGGGGTGCCTGCGGTCTGGGTGAGGGCTGCGGCGCGATGGGGGACACCCCTAGGGGCACAGGCTGGGCACACCCTGAAGGACACCCCAGGAATGAACAGGCTGGGGACACCTCAGGGATGGGGACAGTCTGGCGACATGAGGGGTTGGATAACCCAGGGGAGGGACAGGATGGGAATGCAAGGGGACACCCCGAGGCACGGATAGGTTGCGGGCACGCTGGGAAAGTACGAGCTGGGGACGTGAGGGGACATAAAAGGTCTGGACAGGCTGAGGACACCCCAGGGAATGACAGACTGGGGATATGAGCGGACACGAGAGGGCATGACCAGGTTGGGGACATAGTGAGGACATCCCGGGGTGGGTAATCTGGGAACATAGCGAGGGGACACTGCAGTGGGGGAAGGGACGAGGACACCCCAAGGGATGACTCGGGTGGGGATGTGGCAGGACATGCAGGGGCTGGACGGGTTGGGGACACAGACACCCTAGAAAAGTCCACCTTGAGGACATCAGGGGACAGGCGGGCCCTGGCCAAGCTGTCTGCTGGAGAGGACACTCCACGGCATGGCCGTGTTTGAGGACTCCCCAAGGGCTGGCCCTGTTTGTGCTTTCGCTGTCCCACCCTCTGCTGCCCCCCCACCCCGTGACGTAGGACTGTCCCCAGAGGGCCATCTCACCCTGCTGTCCCCCCCTCGGTAGGCCACATCCTGTGCCTGGTGGTGCTGGTGTTGCCGGTGCAGTCCCTGGTGAAGCTCTACCTGCACCTCCTCACCGCCTTGCTCCTCGCCGTGGGGCACACAGCGGCCAGGTGAGGGCTCGGAGGGCCTTCAGGGGACTGTCCTGGGGGAGCTGGGGTGCGCTGGGGGGGGCTTGGGGACTCAGGCGCTGTCCTCACAGGGACTACATCCGCCGGGAGCTGGAGTTTGGTGAGCAGGGTGCTGTGTACCATGACCCTGCTGCGCTCAGCCGCCTTGCCACCACCCTCGCAGGTGAGTCGTGTCCCCCCCCGACTAGAATGTCCCTTGCCATCCTAAAGATCCCTGCCCCACAAAGAGGATATTGGCCTCCTAAAGTGTCCCTTGCCATCTTAGTGGAGTTTCTGCTCCCAGATGCCCCCTCCCTCTTAAATGGGGTCTCAGCCCACCAATATGTCCCCTGCTGTGGGGGTGGCACTGGGCAAGGTCTCTGGCTCCAGGAGCTGTCATCCCATGGGTTGTTGTGTTGGGTGACAGTGATGTCTCCAAGCCCCCACCTGGCTCCAGCCTCCTTTCAGGGAGTTGTAAGGAGCCAGAAGGTCTCTTAGCCTCCTTTATCTGCAGACTGCTCCTCACCAGATCTGTGCTTCAGACCCTTCCCCGGCTTCATTACCCTTCTCTGGCCACACTCCAGCACTTCCACGTCCTTGGAGTGAGTGGCCGACGCTGAGCCTTGTCCCTGTGCCCTCAGGCCAGCTCTGCCTGTGTGCCCTCTGTTGTCTGCTGATGCGGAGCCGGCAGCCATGGCTGTTCGCTGCCCCGGCGCTGCCAGCCCTGGCACGGCTCTGCGGCCTCCCTGTCGGTACCCTGCCCCTCCTTGACACCTTCGCCACCACGCTTACCACCGTCGAGGTCCTCTACGTCCTCGGCACCCACGTCCTTGTCCCCTTCCAGCTGGTTGCTGCTGCCTGTCGAGAGATAGCACAGGTGAGAGGGGCTGCGAGATGGGAGGCACTGGAGCAGAGAACAGGGCTGGGGGCTCTGGGATGGGGTCTGCAGTGTTGGGGGCTGTAGGAGGGGGTCTAAGGGATAGGGTCTGCAGGATTGGGGGCTGTGGAGTGGGGTCTGCAGGGTTGGGGTCGGCGGGATTTGGGACTGTGAGATCAGGTCTGCAGGGTTGGGGGCTGTGGAGCAGTGGACTTCAGGGTGGGGAGCTGTGGGAAGAGTGTGATGGGGCTGTAGGATTGGGGGCTGTAGGATAGAGGCTTGGTGCAAGGTCAGCTGCAGGGCTGTGCCCTCACATGGCTGGGCCTCCACACACCTCCCTTGCCCTCTGTGTGTGGGGTGTGCTGAGGGGCCGCCTCACAGAGCCTCCATGCCCACAGGCACTGGAGATGTCCCGGCTGGTGGCACTGGGGATGTCCCTCTGGAGCCAGCTGGACGTCCCACTCCTCTTCCTCGTCTTCTGGCTGGCGCTCTTCACCCTCCGACTCTTCGCCTTCCTCACCTCTTCCAGCAGTCCCCTGGCCCAGCAGGGCCTCCTCTTCTTCCTCCTCAGCAGGTAGAGACAGTGGTGGGGGCAGGGGACTGGCAGAGCTCAGCCTTCCTCGGGCAGGGACGTGGGAGGAGGGTGAAGAGGGCCGGGGGGACTGCGGGTCGTGCCAGCGGGCGCGGGCACCCCGCGCTCACCCTGGGCTCTCGCAGCGCGGCCGAGTGCTGCAGCACTCCCTACTCCCTCATCGGCCTCACCTTCACCATCTCCTACCTCGCCCTGGGTGTCCTCAGCCTCTGCAAGTTCTACCTGCTAGGCTTCAGTGCCTTCCAGAATGGCAACGTCATGCACAGGTGAGCCCTGGTGTGGGGCTTGGGTGGGCATTTCTGGCCCCAGTTGGCACAGAATCAATAGTTTGGGCTGGGAAAGACCTTTAAGGTCATTAATGCCAGCACTGCCAGGGCACCACTGAGCCATGGCCCTCAGCACCACCTCTCCATGGCTTTGAAATCCCCTCCAGGGGTGAGGACTCCACCACTGCCCTGAGCAGCCAGAGCCAGGTCTTGGCAACCCTCAAGGGGAAGAAATTGTTCCTCATGTCCAACCTAAGTCTCCACTGGCACAACTTGATGCCATTTCCTCTTGTGCTCTGACTTGTTCCCTGTGAGAAGAGACCAAACCCCAGCTGGCTCCAGCCTCCTTTCAGGCAACTGTAGAGCCGGGTGGTCTCCCCTCAGCCTCCTTCTCTCCAGACTGAACACCCCCAGGTCCCACAGCTGCTCCTCACCATCCCTGTTCTCCAGACCCTCACCAGCTTCCTTGCGCTTCTCTGGGCACTCTCCAGCACCTCAGTGTCCTTCGTGGAGTGAGGAACCCAAAGCTGAACCCAGGGTTTCAGGTGTGGTCTCACCAGTGCCCAGTACAGGTGCACAAGCCTTGCTCTGGTCCTGCTGGCCACAATCAGACCAGGTTGCTGTTGGCCTTCTTACCTACCTGGGCACACAGTGGCTCATGTACAACCATCTGCTGGTCCTCATCCCCCAGGTCCTTTTCTGCCAGGCACTGCCCAGCCACTCTTGCCCCAGACCTGGAGCACTCATGAGGTTGATGTGGCCCAAGCCCAAGTGCAGGAACTGGCACCTGGCCCTGTGGGACTTCATCCCACTGACTTGGGCCCATCAATACAGCCCGGCCAGATCCCTCTGTGCCTCCAGCAGATCAGGTCACTACCCTGGTGCCATCTGCAGATGTTCTGAGGGTCCCCTGGACCTCCTCATCTGGTCACTGACCAAGAGCCCTGGGGAACACCATGGGGGTATCATGGGGCACCCTGTGACTGGGACAACATGCCCAAGGGGTGCCCAGGACACAGCAGAGGCAGTGCCCTGTTGGCATGTACCTGCAGCTGCCAACAACGTGCCCCACTGCTGGCAGGGGAGTGACGGAGGGAGTGACGCTGCTGCTGCTGGCACTGCAGACAGGGCTGCTCGACCTACAGATCCTCCAGAGGACCTTCCTCCTCAGCATCATCCTCTTCATCGTGGTGACCTCTACGCTGCAGTCCATGATCGAGATCACTGATCCCATCGTGCTGGCACTGGGAGCCTCCCGGAACAGGTACCAAGAGGAGCAGCAGGATCTGGCCCTGCTACACCCGGCCCCTTCTCCTTGCTCCCCTCAGCTCCTCCCCACCCGACTCCCCGATTCCCTCAGCTCCTCCCCACCTGGCTCCCCTCTTCCCTCAGCTTCTTCCCAGACCTAGCTCCTCTCTCCCTCACGGCCTGTTTTGGGCAGGATCAGTGCCAGAGGAAGGGGATGGCTAGGGAGGGCTGGGCACTGCTCCTGGGGGTGGGCACGGCCCTGCTGAGCTGTGCCTCCCCTAGGAGCCCCTGGAAGCATTTCCGTGGCGTCAGCATGTGCCTCTTCTTGCTGGTTTTCCCTTGTTTCATGGCCTACAAGATCGCCCACTTCTTCCAGCTGGATTTCTGGCTCCTCATCCTGGTCTCCAGCTGCATGCTGACCTCTCTGCAGGTACGGCAGCCCCAGCTCCCCCTCCAGCTTGCTGGGCCCCCTCCAGGAGGGTCTAGGAGCAGTGGCAGTGGGGGGAGGTGTGAGATTTGCCAGCTGTGCTGGTTTGAGGCTAACCGGAACATTTTACTGAGAGAAATTAAATCTTTAGCTGTGAAAAGAAAGAAAAAACAACCCAACAGTACTCTGTATCCCTCATTCTTCTGCTGAGAAATGCAACTAGTCAAAGCAGAGATAAGACACTTCTCACACACTTCTCAGTTCTGCTCTTTCTCTCTGGCAGTCTGTGTGTGTGTGGTTGCCTCTGCCTTAACTCTAATCTGACCTAACCCTTTATTCCCCCTAACCTTCTTGTTGTTTTTTTGACATCTCGCATCAGATCTCTCCAGATTTATCATGTGAGATGTACAGGGACTGGTCTGGTTATTTCTGAAGGGAGGGAAAGAGGAGGGAGGAGGTTTGGGTCAGGAGCCTCCTGGGGACTCTGATCTCTGGGAGGGGTATTGTGTTTCTGTATCGCTTTTAACTTGTATATAACTAAATATTTGTGTCTGTTGTGTAACTATCTGCTTGTATATTGTGCTGAGCTGTAAATAGAGCTCCATTCCTCAACTTCCAGCCAGATGAGTCTACTCTGGGTGGTTAAGTGTGGGGGGCTGGGGGTGGGTAATTCCCAAACCATCACACCAGCTGACCTCCATCACCAAAACGCCATCCCCCACCCACCAGGTGATGGGCACCCTCTTCATCTACACCCTCTTCATGGTGGAGCTGGTGCAGGACAGGCCACTGGAGCGGATGGATGAGATCATCTACTGGGTGAACGCCGTCAGCAGGGTGCTGGAGTTCTTAGTGGCCCTCTGCGTGGTGGCCTACGGTACCTGGGAGTCGCTGCTGGGTGAGTGGAGCTGGATGGGAGCCTCTGTCATCATCATCCACTCCTACTTCAATGTCTGGCTGCGCGCCCAGTCGGGCTGGAGGAGCTTCCTGCTGCGCCGGGAGGCCGCCAAGAAGATCAACTCCCTGCCCCGCGCCACCGGCGGGCAGCTGCGGCACCACGACGATGTCTGTGCCATCTGCTTCCAGGTCAGCGCCCAGCTCTTTGCTGGCCACCCATTTGGGTCCCCTGCCCACTGGGTGACATCCTGCCCCTCACCACCCACCCTTCTGGGTCCCCTGCCCACTGGGTGACATCCTGTCCCCTCACCGGCCACCCCTCCATGTCCCTGCCCATTGGGTGACATCCTGTCCCCTCAACCCCCACCCTTCTGGGTCCCCTGCCCACCGGGTGACATCTGTCCCTGCCCACAGGACATGCAGGTGGCAGTGGTCACCCCCTGCAGCCACTTCTTCCATGCCCCCTGCCTGCGCAAGTGGCTCTACGTGAAAGACACTTGTCCCATGTGCCACCAGCAAGTGACACCGGTGGCAGCCGAGGGCAGCAGCAGCAGGACATTGACTGCGCCAGCGCCGTACCCTGAGCACCAGGTGCCCGAGGGTGGCCAAGCCACCACGAGTCCAGCCCCGGCTCAGCCCAGTGAGGTTCCAGGCTGTGGGGACAAGGCAGTGTCCCATGAGGATGGAGCTGGGGACTTCAGCCACCGCCACCCTGCCGCACCCCCCGAGGACCCTCAGCCTGGCACCCAGCACACGCAACGTCTGCAACCACCTGCCAGCCCCCAGCTTGGCACAAGGGATGAGGAGGACTGCCACAGTGGCCATCAGCCCTCCTAGCACTCTGGCTGCCAACCCTGGTGCCGGGGTCCTTCTGTGGGGGGCAGTGGTGGCACTGAGTGGGGCCAGGAGCCTGTGTAGCACCAGTGTCCCCACGTGCCCACGGACTCTTTTTGCAATAAAGCCAGAGCTGAAGTGGCTGCACCCAAGGCACAGGGCTGCTCCTCTCACCTGCCCCGTGCCAGGGCAGTGCCCTGTGCCAGGATGACATGGCCACAGCATCTCCCTTATGGGCACTACTATGGCATGGGAAGGGTGGGCACTTGATAGGTGCTCAGTGGCTACCTATCTGCCTTCTGACCTTGCCTCACTAGATGGCATGGGGGGTAAGCTTGGGGTAGGGGCTTAGGAGGTTTTGGAATCCTCCTAGGGAGGTACAGCCTGGGAATGGGTTGGGGTGGAGTGGGTCTGGTAGGGGACAGTGTTGATTTCATGTGGGTATGGCACAGGATGGCATAGATAGGGCATGGGATAGCATGAGCTTGTCATTGATACGGCACAGGATGGCATAGGTTTGGTGTGGGTCTGGCATGGGATGTGGGATCCGTTGGGGTAGTATCGACTTGGTATGGATTTGATAGCTTGGTGTGCATCTAGCACTGGATGACATAGATCTGGCAGCAAAGGGCATGGTCTTGGCATGGGTCTGGCAGGAGCTTGGTGTGAGCCTGAAATGATGTGGCATGGATCTGGCACGGAATGGCATGGGCTTGCTGTGGGTCACTTTACCCAGCTCCAGTCCCAAAGCCCTGTGCCACCATAGGACTGAGGCTACAGTCCAGCCCTGCCCAGGCCCCCACCCTTGCACCCACCCAAGGGCAAGTCAGGTTTGGGGATGGGATCCTGATGGTGCAGGTGTCCCCATTTACTGCCTGCCAGTGTGTGGCAGCCCTCCCAGTGGCACGAGTGCTACCCTTCCAGGAGTAGCAGTGCTTCTGCAGGTCTCCGAGCTGGGGGGTCCCCAGGGAGGTGGTAAATGCCCCCCCCCACCTCCCTGCTTCCAGCTCGGCCCCACCCTGCACTTACCCTGATGCTGCTCCCCTGGGCCTGGATCCCATTAGTGGGATGGAAGCAGAAACTGATTCATGAAATCTATCTGGGGGGGTTGGGGTGAGCCCTCTCACCCTCATCATCCTCCATAGCCAACCCCTGCTCTGCCACCTCAGACCCTGCCGGAGGGGGTCCTACACCATCCCCCCAACTCCCCCTTGCAACCCCACGGGGACCCTCACCTCAGTGTATAAGTGGGGGAACGACGACAACGCACTGTGGGGAGGGTCCTTGCATATGGCACTTGGTGGGTGCAGGTGCTCCCATGCCACTGCTTGGTCCCACAGGGGTTTGCTGTGGAGTGACTGCTCTGGAGGTGCCCCACTCCCCACCCCCGTCTGCAGTGGCCCCTCTCCTGGCGCTGCCCCCCTCCCTTTTCTTGCCTCCCCCTCCCCCACTTTGCTGTGTCCATTAGGGCCCATTAGCAGAGCAGGCCAGGGAGCGTGGGGCCTCATGGGGACAGTCTGGGGTGGGGGGCACCCATGTGTCATGCCCCCTCCACCCCAGCACAGCTCAGCCCAGCTCTGCCTGGAGATGGGAGACAGGGAGGGCAGGGAGTAGGGCTCCCACTGTCCTCTGCACTGTGCCCACAAGGTGCCCAGAGTGGGATAGGGGAATGCAGGGAGGGAGGGAGGGAGGAATGGATGGATGGATGGATGGACATGGGGATGCAGTGGGGTCCCTCTAGGGTATCTCCAGGATGTATTTGGAGTCACTCTGGGGCACTGGAGAGGATGCAGAAAGGTGTCCTTGGGCACCACCTGCAGCAGGGAGTCTTGGCGGGCACAGTAGGGCCCATCTGGGCTGCCTAGGGTACTGGTTTGGGGTCTCTTGGGGGGATACATTTGGATCACTCAGGGATATCTCCAGAACTTGTTTGGGATGTCTCCAGAGCATCTCAGAATGCAGTGGGATCTCCCCCAGGGTCTGCCCAGGGCCTCTCTGGGCTGTCTCCAGGACCTCTTTGGGGTCTCTCTGAGCTGTCTCCACGTCCTCTGTGAGGTCTCCCTAGGGTGTCTCAGTGGATACAGTGGGATTTATTCAGGGTTGTATACGGTTAAGCTCCAGGAGGAGTGTCCCTGAACTCGACACTTGACCTCAGGTGGTCTTGACCCCTCCCCAGAGGTGGGTCTGGACACCACCAGGTGATGGTTAGCCCACTCCCCCCTTCCTGTCCTATAAAAGCAGGGGGACTTCCTGTTCCTCTCTCTCTCGACCACTCCGCATCTCTCTCTCTGGACCGCTTTCTGGACCACACTGCATCTCTCTCTCTCTGCACCCCTGCATCTCTCCACACACGTGGTCACCACCATCACAAACTCGGGTTGTATTTATACCTTTTGTATTTGTTATTCTTCCTTCCCTACACCTTTGTAACCTCCCTACCTTTGATACCCTTTTAAGTTATTGTTAAACTTTTCCTTTTTTACTTCCAAATCGAGTGAGATTGATTTATTTTTGTGTGCTTACCTTTTCCTCTCTACTTCTAATTCCTTTCTTTGGGGAAGGAGGGGGGAGAGGGAAGGGCACTTTACAGATTGTCATTGGTTCTATCAAATTTCTTAGAGTCTCTGGGAATTTGAATCAGAACCCTAGACAAGGGTACTCCTGGGGCCTGCCAGAATTCTCTCCAGAGCATCTCGAGGGGATGCACTGGGGTCCTCCTGGCTTGTCTCCAGAGCCTCTTTGGGTTGTCCCTGGAGCCTGTTTGAGGTTTCTCTGAGGTGTCTCAGGGGATGCAGCAAGATCTCCTCTAGGGTACTTGTAGGTCCTGCACAGGCTATCTCCAGGATGTCTTCTGGTGTGTCCCTGTGGCTTGTCTCCAGAGCCTCTTTAGTGTGTCCTTGGGACCTGTTTGAAATGTCTCCAGGGTACGTCAGGGTATGCAGCTGGGTCTCCCCTCGGGTACCCTCAGGGCCTGCCTAGGGTGTCTCCAGCGGGAGTCTCAGGGGATACATGTTTAGGTCTCTGGAGTATCTCCAGGACTCATTTGGGGTCTCTCCAGAGCATCTCAAAGGGTGCATCATAGAATCATAGAATCATAGAATGGTTTAGGTTGGAAGGGACCTCAAGGATCATCCAGCTCCAGCCCCCTGCCATAGGCAGGGACATCTCCCACTAGAGCAGGCTGCTCAAGGCCTCATCCAGCCTGGCTTTAAACACCTCCAGGGAGGAAGCATCAGGATCCCTCTGAAGTGTTTCCGGAGCCTGTTTGGGGTGTCTTGGTGGATACACTCCAGAGTATCTTCAGGGCCTGTTTAGGAGGTCTCCAGAGCATCTTGGAGGATGCATTGGGATCTCTTCCAGGGTGCACGTGGAACCTGCCTGGGGTCTTTTCCTGAGTGTCCTGGGGGGTACGTTTGGGTTGCTCTGGAATATCTCCAGGACCTGTTTGGGATCTCTTCAGAGCATCCCAGAGGGTGTATTGGGATCCCTCTGAAATGTTTCCAGAGCCCATTTGGGGTCTTTCCAGGATGTCTTGCAGGCTCCATTCAGGCCACTCAAGGATATCTCCAGGACTTGTTTGGGATCTCTCTGGAGCATCTCGTGGGCTGCAGCAGGGCCTTCTCCAGGGTACACCTGGAGCCTGCCTGGGCTCTTTCCAGGGTGTCTTGGAGGATCTATTGGGGTCCCTCCGGACTATCTGCAAGACCTGCTTGGGGTCTCTCCGGAGGGCCTTGGGGTACCCCTGGGGCCTGCCTGGACGCGCTTGGAACAGGAAGCCTGAGGGTCCCCCCCCCGCGGAACCCAAGGTCTCTCTGCTCCATCCCACGGCGGCTGCCCACCGCCAGCCCCAGGGTGCCCGGTGCCCGCCGCCCCCCTCTCCCCCGGCGTGGGGAGGGACCGCTCCTCCCCGGAATGATGTCAGCCTGCCCGGCCGCGGCCCCCGCCTCCCCCGGCGGCTCCGGCCCTGCCTCCCCGGGGAGGCGGCGGCGGCGGCGGCATGGCCCGGGCCGGCGGGACAGCGGCGGGGCCGCGGCGCCGGGTGCTGGTGCTGATGGTGCTGGTGGCAGCGGCGGGGCGGCGGGGCCGGGGAGCGGCGGGGGGG
>WAAF01012839.1:21971-34002 GCA_013400475.1 Tricholaema leucomelas
CCCGGGCCGCGCCTGCCCCCTCCCGCGCCCCTCGCCGGCCCCCTCCACCCTCCATCCCACCACTCCTCCTCTCAGCCTTCCTCCAGCCCTCCTCTGCCTCCCTCCATCCCTTCCTCCGGTCCTCGCATCCTCCCTCTAGTCCTCTAAGCCTTCCTCCATCCCTCCCTCCACTCCTCCTCTCAGTCTTTCTCCATCCCTCCCTCCGCTCCTCCTCTGCCTCTCTCCGCTGCTCTAAACCTCCCTCTATCATTCCACTCCTCCTCTCGGCCTTCCTCCATCCCTCCCTCTCATCTTCTAAGCCTTTCTCCATCCCTTCCTCCCTCCTTTTACTCCTCCTCTGCTTCCCTCCTTGCACTCCCCTAAACCTTCCTCCCTCCTTCTCGCTCTCATTCCACTCCTTTAAACCTTCCTCCTTCCCTCGACTCCTCTCCCTCCTTCCAGCCCTCTCGCCTCCAACTTCTCCGGCCCTGCCTCCTCCTGCCTCCGCCTCCACCTCCCCCGCCTCGAGCCTCCCCCCCGGCTCCCTCCCGGTCACCCTCCGCAGATGCCGCTTCCCCGGCGGCCCCGTCACCTGCCCGGTTCCGAGCTCCGCTGCCGGACCCGGAGCAGGGAAGTTGGGGGCCATCGCTGAGCCCCTGCCATGTTCTCCGTGCAGGAGGCTTTGCCCCGGGGGGGGCTGCCCATGAAGGAGGAGCCGCTAACCGCCGGGCTGCCCTCCGTCCGCTGGCTGCAGGGCACCGGCATCCTGGACGCCAGCACGGCGGCACAGAGGTAAGCGGCTCCGCGGGCATCCCGGGCACAGCAGGCATCCCAGGTACTGCGGGCATCCCGGGCTGCACGGGCATCCCGGCCACTGCAGGCATCTTGAGCTCCGCCAGCATCCCGGGTGCAGTGGGCATCCTAGGTACTGCGGGCATCCCGGGCTGCACAGGCATCCCAGCCACTGCGGGCATCCCGAGCTCTACCGACGTCTCAGGTGCAAAGGGCATCTACGTCTCCATGACTGCCCTGGGTGCAGTGGGCATCTCAGGCTCCATGGGCATCTCGAGCTCTGCCAGCATCCTGCATTTGCTGGGCATCCTGAGCACTGCTTGCATCTCGGGTTCCGTAGGCATCCCAGGTGCTGTGAGTGCCCTGGGCACTATGGGCACTGCAGTTGCTGTGGGCATCTAGGGTGCTCTGGTTATGCTAGGTTCTGTGAGCATCTTGGGCTCTGTGACCATGCCAGGCACTGTGGGCATCCCAGGTGCTGTGAGCATCCCAGGCTCCATGGGCATTATGATCTCCAGTGGCATCCCAGTTGCTGTAGGCATGCCAGGCACTGTGAGCATCCCAGGCTCTGCATGCATCCAAAGACCTGTGGTCATTACAGGTGTGTAGGCATTCTGGCCACCATGGGCATCCTGGCCACTGCAGGCATCCCAGGTACCATGAGCTCCAAAGGTGTTCTGGGCACCCCAGATATCTCATGCCCACCAAGCACCACAGGCACTCTAGGTGCCACCCATGCCCTGGACTACTTGGACCTCTGGTGACCCACTGCATTCCTGCAGCATCCTGGGGCCCCTGTGGACTTCAGCACTTCTGGGCACCCTGAGCCCCTGGTGCCTCGCTCATGCCAGGCCTGCTGCCCTGTTGGGAGGGCCAGTAGGTGCTGCTGCCAAAGCTGTGACGGGCTTGTGGTCTTGCCATGCTATGCTGTGCTATACTGTGCCCTCACCTGTCCTCTGAGATCCAGCTCTGCTGGGAGAAGCCACCGAGGGCACAGGCAGGGCTGGCAGTGATGCCATCCCCATCTCCTGGGCACGGCTGGTGGCATTGGCTGGGGTGAGCCGCTGCTGCAGCCTGTGCCACCAGGCTCGATGCAGCCCAGTGCTTGCTGCCTTCCCCAGCCCCTGCTGTCCCCATCTCCTGCCATTACTGGGGGGCTCAGGGCTCCCTGCACTCCATCTCCTGCCCTTACAGGATGTGTGTGCTCTGTGCCCCCTGCCCCCCTGCTCTCTCCCCATGCTCTGCCCAGCAGGATCCTGGCTGCATGTGGCACCCCGGCTCCTGTCCCCACCCTGCATGAGCTGTGCGGTTTGGGGCAGCTGTCAGCAGGGGCTGTGCTTGGACCATACTGTGGCATTGCCCGGGGGTGTCAGGAAGAACAAGGGGACTTGGGGTGCTCTGTGCCCTCTGCTCAGCCAGGGACAGTGGGTATGGAGGGGCTGGGGGATCCTGGAGGTTCCCCCGAGCCCAAATATAGTTGCAGATACTCAGCAGATGCTTGAAAACTGCAGCGACCTCCCCCCTCCCCAAAATAACCCCAGCAAAGCTCTGCCAGCCCCGGGGAGGGGGAGCAGCCCCCACTGTGGACCCCCCTGAAGTGGCTGGACTGAGGGTCCCAGCCCAGATAGCTGTGAGGGGAGGGCAGTGCAAGGCAGGGGCTGCAGTATCCAAGCTGGAGTGCAAGGGGGTGCCAGCCTTGGCACTGAGCACCCAGAAAACTTCTCAATGCCCCAGGGTGGGGCTGCGAGGCTGGACGGAGGGGTGAAGTCTGGCCCGCCCCCACTCAGGGGGCACACACAGAGGGCTGGCACCACGGCAGCTGCCCCCATGCCTCTGTGTGCCAGTGGGGTCTAGTGTGTGAGGATGGGGCTGTCGGATCACCTGCCCTCTCCTTTTGGGATGCTGGGCACTCTGTGGTGACACCCCCTCCCCGTCCCTGTCCCACCGAGGTGCCTGGCAGCAGTGTGGGCACATTTGTGGGGTGCTGCTCACCCCCAGGCCCATCCTGCCTCCACTCCCCATCCTGCACTCCTCTCAGATCCACAACTGCTGCCAGAGGCAGGTCTTGTATCATCACCCTCCAAACACCAGCACCCTCAAAGCCACCCCACCCCGTTCCCACAGGTGACCCCACAACCACTGCAGGGTTGCTGGGTGGTGCCAGCTGGTACTCACACCAGGGAGGGCAGGGGGTCCTGGGGAGGGGGGGGCGTGAGATGAGCCCACGAAAGGTCTCAGCTTCCTGGATTTGGTGGGGTGTGGAGGGGGGGTGTGCAGCACTCCCCACATTTGGCTGAGCTGCCCTCTGGGGAATTGTGGTTGCATCATTGCTCGATGCCCAGGGTGCCCGGGGTGCCCGCCAAGGGAAGCTGCTGCTGTTCCTGTAAGAGCCCTTTGCTGGGCTCCTCTGCTAGGAAATGCGCTGATTGCTTTTAATAATTAATGACGGCAGCGCCGGGAGCCCAGATGCAGCTATTACCCACCCCAGCATCCCCCCTCCCGGCCCCAGCACTTTAGGGATGAAGCTTTTTGAGGGGGTGGGGAGGGGAGCTGAGGGGGATGGGGTGGGGGGAGGTGGGCAAGAGGGCGCTGGCTCGCTGCAGCCGCCCAACTGGCATCGTGCCACCTGGCCATGGAGTCTTGTGGTCACTGGGCACACTGGGATGGGGTCTCAATGAGACAGGAGGGGGCCTGGAGGGGACTGACTGTACACTTGTGCCTGGACATGTGTGTGCCAGGTGAGATGCCATGGGTATAGTATGCCCTGAGAGCAGACTTATCAGCATTAGATGGACTCATGGGTAGGGGACAAGGGACACCCAATGGAGTGTGCCAGGACAGGGCCATCAGCAGCCATGATATATGCCTGGACAAGGGTATGGCTATGCACACAGGTGCCCCTGTGCCAGGCATGTGTCCTACTGTTTGCCAAAGGGGTATTTTGGCTCCCTGGCAATCCCTTTAAAGAGCTTTTTTCTTCAGCATGGAGAAGTGTCCCCGGAGAAGTGCCTCTGGATAATTGTACCCATGGCTTTCAGGCTCTATGCTTCACACTTGGCCTTGGCTGGTGCCCACAGCTCGGGGGTCAGGGTTGGGGGTGATGACAGAGGTTAATTAAAGCCTAAGGAGCATCATTAAAGGTGCCAAGGGTGATGCCTGAAGACCTGGTCCTGCTAAAAAAAGGGCTGAACTCCCTTTTTCTCCTCTTGTTTGGAGGACACGCTGGTGGCTGTGTCATGTGGAGCACTGTGGAAGATGTCCTCACCGTACCACAGTGCCCCTAGGTCCTCACCTTCTCACATCTGGGTGCAAGGAGCAGCAGAGTGTGGTCTGAGGGAGTCGTGCTCCATGCTTTGGGGGACTAGAAGGTCCATGGGGTCCCCATGGGAACTGTCTTTTACAGTTGAAGTCCCCCTGAGGCTGGTCTGTGGGAAGCCAAATCCACCCCCTTCTGCCTCTGTCCTCTCCTGATGTGTTTTTAGTGATGAAAAGGGCAGATTTTCTACATCTCTGTTTATCTCCCCCGTCCCGATGACATTGGCTGGGGGCAGGGATCGCACGCTGGGCTGAGGATGAGGTGACAAGGATGAAGACAGAGCAGAGCCATCATCCCTGGGGATAGCTCTGACACTCTCCCTTGTGCTGTCACTGTGGTGGCCATGCAAGGAGAGCAGCCTTGGCCCTCGGAGCAGCACTCCGGGAACTGTCCCCTCCCTGGGGACCGGGGCTGTCTTGAGGACTGTCTCTCCTCAGAGACCAGGGTGGGCTTCAACCTTGCTTCCCCCAAATTTAATCTCTGTGGGTGTGCTGGCCGTGGGCGCATCCTGGGCTCAAAGCAGGGTGGGGGTCCTGGGTGCTCCCCCCCTGTCTTGCAGTCTCAGGATCATTGTCACCTACCACGGGGGGGTTTGGCAGCTCCCATCCAGCCTGTGCCCTGGTGAGGTGGTGGTTCTGGTGTTGGGAGGAGGTGCTGGGGATCCTGAGTGCTGGCCCTGTCCCGGTCTGCAGCACCCCAGGGCACATCAGGAGCATTGTCACCCACCGCGGGAGTGATCAGCAGCTCCCACGGAGCCTGTCTGTTGGAGAGGGGGTGGCCCTGGGGAGGGGGTCCTGGGTTGTCCCACAGCACCCGGGGGAGGAGGCGGAGTGGGGAACACTGTTACCTGCCATGGGCGAGCTGGAAAGGTACTACCGAGCCTGTCCCCTGGGGACGGGGATGGCCATGGTGAGGAGGGTGTGCTGGCAGCAGCCACCCCACCCTCACTTCTCTGCCCCCTAACTCTCTTCTGGCAGCGGGGTGGGCCTGGCCCGAGCCCACTTTGAGAAGCAGCCCCCCTCCAACCTGCGTAAATCCAACTTCTTCCACTTCGTCCTGGCCATGTACGACCGGCAGGGCCAGCCCGTGGAGATCGAGCGCACCTCCTTCATCGACTTCGTGGAGAAGGAGCGGGTGAGACCGCCGGGAACGGGCTTGTGCTGGGGACAAGGATGCGGGTCACCTCACCGGGCCACCCCCGGCATCACCACCACCTCCCCGCCCCCCGCTGCTGGAGGTGTGCGGGAGGCTGCTCTGCCGCGGCTGGGACCTGGCACAAACTCACTGCACGTGTGAGGAGTTCCCACGGCGGCTTGGCAGCCCTGGGGCTGCCGAAGGGCTGCACTGAGAGGGGCACCAGGATGTCCTCTGCCCATCCAACTGTGTACGCCCTCCCCCCAGGAGCAGAACGGAGAGAAAACCAACAACGGCATCCACTACCGGCTCCAGCTGCTCTACAGCAACGGTGGGTGCCAGTGCCTGGTGTGCCAGGACTGGGGGGGGGGGGGGCATGGGCAGGGTTCACCTTGTCCCCTCTCACCGCAGGGCTCAGGACTGAGCAGGACCTCTATGTCCGTCTCATCGACTCCATGTCCAAGCAGGTACCGTCGTGTGGGGCACATCTGCACACACCTGCACGCCTGTGGCAGTGCCAGACAGGCACTGTGAGTGTGCATATACACGTGGGTGCACCAGGATGGCACATCTGTGTATGTGCATGCAACCGGGCAGAGCAGGCACAGCACACACACAGAGGTGCATGGGCACAGCACACACACATGTACATGGGCACAGCACACAGGGGCACAGACACAGGTATGTAGGTACAGATGCACACACAGGTGTATGGGCACAACATACACATGTACATGGGCACAGCATACATGTGCACATGGGCACAGACACGGGTACATGGGCACAGACACACAGGTGCATGGGAACAGACATGCACAGGTACACGGGCACAGTGCACACACAGGTACGTGGGCACAGCCACACACAGGTGCATAAGCACAGCCGCACACAGGTACATGGGCACACATGTGTGTACCCACACAACTCCCTGGCAGAGTGCACTTCTGCACAGCCACCTCCCTGCTCCCACCTCAGCTGTCACTGAGGACACCCAGCCTGGCTGAGGTCACCCGAGGAAAGTCCATGGGCAGGGGAGGGGCTGGAGCAGTGGCAGGAGATGGTGGCAGAGTGCCCAGAGGTGGTGGCACCCCCCCCTGCGCGCTCTCTCCTCCCCCCCCAGGCCATCATCTATGAGGGGCAGGACAAGAACCCAGAGATGTGCCGAGTCCTCCTCACTCACGAGATCATGTGCAGGTAGGTGGGGAGGTCCTGTGGGGGTTTAGTGGCACCCAGGGGGGCAGGTTGGCACCGGGGGGTCCCCTGTGCCCCATTAGTGCTGCTCTTGTTTACCACCCTCATCTGGGTGTTTGTGCAAATTAAGGCTCTGTGCCAGGGCAGTTAATTAATCTCCAGGAACCACGATAATGATGCCAGGGCCGGAGCCCCTGCTGCTCCCCACTCCCCAGGGCTGGCACTGATGGGTTGATTGGCCGGTGGTGGCACAAACCTGGCACTGCCCTGTCCCTGTGGGTGACATGGAGCCCCAAGGGATATGGCACCTCCATTTCAGAGTTCTGTCCTCACTGGCTTCCCAGGGCAAGGGTGCCCACCAAGACCCCCAGACTGTAGCCCAGCCCCATGATGTGGGGTGGGGGGCTGGGTAAGTGGGGTACCCTAGGGGTGCCTTCTCTGCCACAGCCCCCTGCCCTGGCATTTTATGGCGGATATCCCTGTCCTGAGATGTGTTCATTCCCACCCTGAACACTTGTGGGGTACTTCTATCCCACTTCCTTGTTGTGGGGCAGGACCCCCCCACCCTACTCCCAAGCACTAAATTGAGTGATTCTGGGGGGCACAAGGGTGGGAAATGGGGGGCTGGAGGGTGTTGCCCTGTGGGTCAGGGGCGTAGGGGTGGCCCAAGCCCCCTTCACACCAGCTCCTGTCCCTGGCCCGTGTCCAGCCGCTGCTGTGACAAGAAGAGCTGCGGAAATCGCAACGAGACCCCCTCGGATCCAGTCATCATCGACAGGTACCGAGGGGACATCCCCCGCACTTCGCTGGGGCCGACGGAAGGGGGCAGCTGCAGAGGGGACACACACACCCCCTGGGAGCTGGGGTGGGGGGTCCCCAAGGGCTGCCAGCGATGCTTTGTTAGCGCTAATGAGCTGGGGGAGCAGAATGTGGGGTCTGGGGCGGGGAGATGCAGGTGCCCGGGTCTGGCTGGTGGCCCTGTGCCGGGCTGCGGTGGCGGATGGAGACAGGGCCGTTCGATGTCACCGCGGCACTTCCGAGGCTCCGTCCAGGCGCTTTGGAGAGGGATAGCGAGCATGTGGCAGTCCCGTGTCGGGGCCATGTGCCTCAGGGACACCCCCCAGTGCGATGTCCCCATGGGGAGAGATAGAGCCATTTCCCCTGCCAGGACAAGGTCACCAAAGCAGGGCAGGGAGGGAGTGGGAAGCCCAGCCTGGTGTTTGCTGGTGTGCACATGGACGTTGTGCACTCTCAGCGCCCCCACAGTGCTAGGGTAGGTGTCTGTGTGTCTGTCTGTCTGCCTGTCTGCAGCCTTTCCCCCTATCCTCCCTGAACAGACTGCACACACCCCACCTCCTGCCACCCCCCACTCTTTCCCATCCCTTCCTTTGTCCATTCCCCATCCTGCCGTTCCATCATCCCTCCCTCCACCCCTTAATCCCTCTCCATCCATCCCTCCTTCCCTCCTTCCATTCCTCCTCCCACCCTTTTACCTGCCCATTCCTTCCCTCCCTTCTCTCTCTGCCCTCTCACCAGCCCTTCAGCTGTTCCTCCATGCAGCAGCACCCCCAGGCCTCCACACATCCACTCCTGTCCTCCTGTTCCCCCACTCCACACTGTCCTGTGCACATCCTTCTGTCCTCCTGTCCTCCAGCCCATCCTGTCCCCTTCCCATCCCTCTGTCCCCATTCAGGAGTTCTCATGCATCTGACATGGTTGCACTGCCCTGGTAGCAGCAAGCCAAGCTCAACCTCTTCAGGAGGTGTTGAGGGCTTTAGGGATCCCCATCTTGGCCACCCTGCCATTGGGGTCAGGGTGACAGAATGGGGACCATGTGGGCTGGCCTGTCCGTTGGTCCTGGGGGGGTGTTCATGTGAGCAGCTTCTCCCTGGGACACTGGATGGTCTCTGGAGACGAGGGCTGGATCCTGCATACCTTGCCCCCATCTCCCTCTATCTGTGTCGGTGCCAAGCAGCTGTGTTCCCCCCACCCATCCAGCTGTGCCCAGGCATCTGTGGGGATCACACCCACACATACCCTCTCTCCCCCGCCCCAGTCATGGTCAGGGGAGTGCAGCTACCATGGCCCAGCCATGACTAACCTCCTGCTCATGGTGACCCTATGTCCCCCTTGTGCCCTCAGCCACCTCATCCCACAGGTGCTGCATGCGCCCTGGTGCTCCTGGGGTGCCCTGTGACTCCCCTGGGCTGGAGGCTGGGACCAATCCCTGACCAGGGGCAGTGTGTGTCCCCCACCCCTGCTTCTCCAGGGATGGAGTGTGTGTCCCCTTCACCCCAGGGACTTCTCTGGGATGGAGGTGCTGTCCCCTGACCGGTGACATCTATGGTCTGGTGGCATCTAGGCAAGCATCCCCCAGTGCCCCCTCATCCTCCTCCATCCCTGGGGGCATCACTGTGGACCATGCGGGTGCCCAGCCCACCAGTCTGCACCCATCCCCAACTCCATCTCCTCAGAGACCCTTTCGAGGCTGGGAGGTGACATCCCCTAGCTGGTGACATCCCCGGAGTGGTAACATCTAGGGGAGCATCCTCGGTTCCACTTCACCTTCCTCCATCACTGCGGGGGTCTCCTGGGGCTAGGTTGGTGCCCACCCCACTGCTCACCAGCCCCATTTCTCCAGGGACCCCCCCTCCTGGGGCTAAAAGCGACCAAGTTGATGCCATCCCCTGGCTAGTGGCATCAGGGGAGGACATCCCTCATACCCTCTCAACTTCCTCTGTCCGTTGCGGGGGGAGGGGCGGGTCACCGGGGGCCAGGCTGCTGCCCAGCTCGCTGCTTCCTCCCCCTCTCCACACACCCTCCCATTCCTCCCAACTCTTCTCCCCAGCCCTTCGCCCAGCCCCACTGGTTTAGAGAGCCGGCTAAGTGCCCTATCAACATGTTAATCAAATTACTTAGGAGCTAAAATTGAGGCTTTTCATTAATTATACAAGATTAGCCTAATTGCGGATTCAAATTTATGCGCCGGGAACAGAAGGTGTTCGGCAGCAGCGCCGGGAATTTGCATATTAAATGGGGAGCGGGGTGCAGGCGGGATGCTAATGCTTCCCCCGCCGGTATTTTTAACTCCCCGGCCCATATGTGGCTGCCTGGAAGGGGGGGACACATACACAAGGATTATTCCCCCCCCCCCCATCACCCCGCCCAGCAGAGTAGAGGCAGGGCCAGGGAGCTGGCGGGAGAGCGGGGAGGTCAGGAAAGTCGGGGCCGGGGGGTTGAGAGGAATGGAATTATTGAAGAGGGGTTAAAAGGCTGGAAGTGGGTCAGAGAGGGGGGGTTGGGGTCATTAGGATGGGTTGAGGAGGGGTTAAAAGGGCTGGGGGCCGTCAGGGAGGCTGGAGACTGGAGGATGAGGGTGTTAAGGGGGCTGGAGGAGCTGAAAAGGGGTTAAAAGGCTGGGGGTGGGTCAGAGAGGAGGGGTTGAAGGCGTCAGGATAGGCTGAGGAGGGGTTAAAGGGGCTGAGGGTGGTCAGGGAGGCTGTTGAGGGAGTTGGAAGAGCTGAAGAGGAGTTAAAAGCTTGGGAGTGGGTCAGAGTGGGGGGGTGAGTGCCTCAGGATGGGCTGAGTAGGGGTTAAAGGGACTGGGGGTGTTGGAGAGGCTGGGAATGGAAGGTTAAGGGGGCTAGAGCTGTTGAAGAGGAGTTAAAAGGCTGTGGGTTGATCAGAGAAGGGGGGTTGGGGGTGTCAAGATGGGCTGAGGAAGGGTTAAAGGGGCTGGGGGGGTCAGGGAGACTGGGAATGGGGGGTTAAGGGGGGTGGAGAAGATGGAGAGGAATTAAAAGGCTGTAGGTGGGTCAGAGAGGGGGGGTCGAGGGCATCAGGATGGATTGAGGAGGGGTTAAAGGGGCATCAGGGAGACTGGGGAGGTGGGGTAAGGGGGTTGGAGAAGATGGAGAGGAGTTAAAAGGCTGGACGTGGGTCAGAGAGGGGGGATGAGGGCACTGCGTCAGGATGCGCTGAGGAGGGGTTAAAGAGGCTGGGGGTGGTCAGGGAGGTCGAAAGTGGTTAGAAGGGGGTGGAGAGGGGCTAAGGCGGCTGGAGGTCAGAGGGTGAGGTTGGGGGATCATGATGGGCTGAGGAGGAAGGTTAGGGGGCTAGAGAGGTCAGAGGGAGCAGGAAAGGGTTAAAGCAGGGCTGGGAAGGGGTTAAAGAGAGGCTTGGGGGTCAGATGGGGTGGGGCTGAGGAGTTGAGGGGTGTCAGAGGGGCTAAGGAGGCTGGGGGAACTCAGAGAGGTCGGAGCTGAGGGACTGGAGGTTCGGGAGGAGCTGGAGAGGGATTAAGGTGGTTGGGAGTGGGGGCGAGGGGGGGTGGTGTCACCGCCAGCCCCACGCTGCCCCTGTCAATCTCCTGGCAGGGTGGGGGCTGTTTTCCTGCCGTTTTCCAGCTCCTTCCTTGCCCTGATTACCTCCTGCCAGGCAGGGTGGGAGGGGAGGGCATGGGGGGGGTCTCCCTCGTCTTGGCCTTTCCCGGGAAAACCGCCCCCCTCCGTGGGCAGTGCCATGGTGAGAGCCCTGCTCGGTGTGACCCCCGAGGAGTGGGGACATGAGCTGAGTGCTCAGGGAGGCCACAGGGTGCCCAGAGTCCCGTTGGCAAGGGGAGATGGGGTACCAATATGCACAGGGAGGGTGCACCCCCCTCCTTCTGCCTCCACAGGGATGAGGCACAGGAGGCTGTGCCTGCTGCTTCCATCCTGTGCCCCACTGGGATAGGGACATACTGGGATGGGAACACACTGCGGTGGCAGAGGGTGGTGCATTGAGGGACAGGTTGGCACACTGGCATGGGGAGACACCGAGATGGGGAACAGGGGGGCATACCGGAATGGACACAGGTTGGGAGACTGGGATGAGGACACACTGGGATGAGGGACAGGATGGCACAGTGGGATGGGAAGAGGATGGCAGGGTGGGTTGGGGTCACACTGGGATGGCCACAGTTGGCATGGTTTGGCAGTGGTCTCCTGTTGCCCACCTCTGGTTGCTTTCCTCTTGTGCCAGGTTTTTCCTCAAGTTCTTCCTCAAGTGCAACCAGAACTGCCTGAAGAATGCAGGCAACCCCCGGGACATGAGGCGTTTCCAGGTGAGGCCATGGGACACTCCCCCCAGATTCTGCCCCACACAGAACAGGGTTGGGGACACCACAGAATTCCCCACTTGGGGAATTGAGTCCCGAATCAACCCTTTTGCAAACCCTGATTTCCAAACACTCATCCCCCTTGAGCCCCTCTGCAGACTCCAATTCCCAACCTCCAACTCCCCTTAGCTCCTTTCTAAACCCCAATTTGTGAACCCTAAACTCCTCTCACTCCTTTGCAGCCTCCAGCTCCGTTCACCCCTCTGGGGACCCCAATTCCCCTCACACCCTAAAGCCCTTTGAACCCCTTTGCAGTCTCCAATTTCCCTTTTCAAGCCACTTCCCCCACATTGTGAACCCAAATTCCCCAACCCCAGCTCCCTCCCACCCCTTTGTGACTCCTTATTTCCAAACCCCAATTCCCTTCACTCCCTTTACAAGCCCCAGACCCCCTTAGGCCCCTCTACAGACCCCACACCCCATTTCCTCTCATCCCACATACCCCTCAGCCCCTCTCTCCCCCA
>WAAF01012839.1:34226-47790 GCA_013400475.1 Tricholaema leucomelas
ATTTCCCCTCACGCCACCCCATATAGTCCCCAGCCCCTCTCTCCTCTGTCTCCCCCTTACCCCCAGCCCCTTTCTTCTCGCAGCAGCTGGAGGCTGGGGGGGTGTGGGTCCGGCCCGGCCCCCCCCAGCACCGCGCCTTCATTAGGGCCTCTCGTAACGATATGATAATTGTGACATTTTTACATGATTAACGACCCAGCCAATTTNGCCCCTGGGGTCCCCTGGCCGGGGATGTGGGGACAGGACCAGGTTGGGGACAGGGGCAGTGCCAGTGGCTGGGGTCCTGGGATGGCTCAGGGTGGCAAATGGCAAATAGGGGAGGGGGTGCGGGGGTGGGCACATGAATGTCTGCAGGGGTAGAGGTGTGTATGAGCACACACGCCTGAGCACATGCACACATGTGTTGGCACCCCTGCAGGTGGCACACGTGTGTGTGCAGGGGCACTCACAGCTTGGCACACACAGAGGCGTGCACACGTGTGCAAGGGCACACACGGCCCTTGGCACATTCACACACATGTGCACAACACCCATGCATATGCACATGGGCCCACACACAACCCTTGGCATGCTCAGACACATGCATGTGCAGATGGGCACACACCCAGCCCTTGGCATGCTCACATGCATGTGCAGATAGGCACACACCCCCATGGCATGGGCACACCAATGCACAGGTGTGCCTGCACATGTGTAGGGGGACCCCTGGCACACACGACCCCCTGCACACGTGGGCACAGAACACAAACACAGGTGCCTCAGGCAGCCCCCATCTGCACATGCATGTGCAGTGCACATACATGTGCAGGGGCACCCTTGGCGCACACACACATGCACATGTGCATGAACACACACAGACCCTGTGGCATGGGCACACGATGCACCCATGGGCACGCATAGCCACAGGGCTGCAGATCTGCACACAGGTGGGCACCTGTGCCAGTCCTGTGGCACTAGTGATGAGCAGGAGGGGTCAAAGAGCCCTTGTGGAGTGAAAGGGTCCATGTGGGGGAGCTGACTCGATGCTTGCCCTCTGTGGTGGCCCCAGGGCTGAGCAGTGGGGCATGAGGGCACCCGAGCTGGTGGTCCAGTGGTGTGGGGCACAGGGGGAGAGTGGCCTTGAGCAGGTTGCCCCCCCCAGGTGGTGGTGTCGACGACAGTGAACGTGGATGGGCATGTCCTGGCAGTGTCAGACAATATGTTTGTCCACAACAACTCCAAGCATGGGCGGCGGGCACGGCGCCTGGACCCCTCCGAAGGTGAGTCCCCATGTGCCCACACACAGGGCCAGACATGCATCCATGCATCTGGGAGCTGCTGCTTCTATGGCATCCTCTGCCCCGTGGTGCCAGCACAGCCCCGTGGCTCTGTGTGTGCACCACACACTGCCAGGGTAGTCCCATGATTGTGTGTGCCCCACAGTGCCCATGGCTGTATGTACCCCGTGGTGCCAGGGCAGCCTCAGCAACCCCACAGACTGTGTCCCTATGCTGGGGGCCCCTGAGATGTTCATGCCTGTGCCAAACTCTTCCCTACATTGCTCAGAGGCTGCAGCTCTCCCAGCCCTGGCATTTGGGGCACCATAAAGCAGCCCCCAGCCCCATCTTCACACCCTCTCTGTGTGCTTATCCACCCAGCACAGCCCCCAGCCTCTCCATCCACCTGCACATGCCAACGTCCTTTCCTCCTGAGTGCTCTCTGTCCATCCATCCATGCGTCCACCACGTCTGCCTGTCCCTCCCTCTGCCCAATGCATGCCCTGGCCCCTGTCTGCCCTGCTGGCTCACGGTCCCTCAGTCCCGTGCATGCTCTTTCCACTCCCTCCCCCCCACACTGCTATCTTCTTTGTACCCTTGTTTGTCCCCTTGTCCCCTCCCCGTGCACTTCCCCACCATATTCTCTTTCCATCATCTTCCATCCTCTCCCTACCATGCCAATTTCCCTTCCCACCGTCCCCATCCCCTCCCCACTGTCTCCATCCGTGCCTATGTGGCCACCCAGCTGTCCCCTGCCTGGTTCTCAGCCTCCACTTCTCCTCTCCCTCTCTGTCTTCTCTCCCCGAGCCCTCAACCCTTGCCCCTGCCTCCACTCATTGCTTCTCTCTCTCTTCGTTCCCCCCCTGCACCCTCAAAAGCAGCCACCCCCTGCATCAAAGCCATCAGCCCCAGCGAGGGCTGGACCACGGGCGGTGCCACTGTCATTGTTATCGGGGACAACTTCTTCGACGGGCTGCAAGTTGTCTTCGGCACCATGCTGGTGTGGAGCGAGGTACGGCGTGTGGAGGGGGGAGTTACAAGGATTTGGTAGCGGGGGGTGCGGATTTGGGGCACTGCTGAACCCCTTGGCCTGGGCTGAGCACCGTCTTGCCCCCACAGCTCATCACACCTCACGCCATCCGGGTGCAGACCCCCCCGCGGCACATCCCCGGCGTGGTGGAGGTGACATTGTCCTACAAGTCCAAGCAGTTCTGCAAAGGTGCCCCCGGGCGCTTCGTCTACACTGGTGAGGGGGGCACAGGTGCCTGGTTGAGGGGCACAGGCCCCCAGTGAGGGGTAGAGAACCCTGGAAAGGGGCAAAGACTCTCAGCGAGGGATAGAGAACCTCGGGAAGGGGCACAGACCCCCAGCAAGGGGTAGAGAACCCTGGGAAGTGGGCACAGACTCCCTGCAATGGGTAAAGAACCCTGGGACAGGGCACGGATCCCTGGTGAGTGGCACAGACCTCTGGCAAGGGGCAAAGACCCCCCTGTGAGGGGCACAGATGCCCAGAAATGGGATACGGGTGTACAGGTCGCTGGAAATGGGAGTATGGATCCTCTGGTGAGGGGCACAGACCTTCAGGAATGGGGCACAGAGCCCTAAAAATGGGCACGGATACCCAGTGAGGGGCAAAGACCCCCAGGAAGGAGAGGCAATCCCCATGTTCCACATCAGGCTGGGGTGGGCAGCCGAGCCCTGTAGCACTCAGGCTGTGCCTCAGTTTCCCTGTGGGGCCAGAGGTCCCAGGGCCAGGGAAGTTCAGGGCATCTGGGTGGGGGCAGGAACTGAGCCCTCCTCTTCCCCTGACAGCGCTGAACGAGCCAACCATTGACTACGGGTTCCAGCGGCTCCAGAAGGTCATCCCCCGGCACCCCGGGGACCCTGAGCGCCTGCCCAAGGTAGGCAACTCCCTCTCAGCACCCGTGGGTGCTGGGCACCACGTCACCCAAACCCTTATATCTTGGAGGGGCACATAAATGGCACGATGACACAAGAAGTGTTGGAGGGGGCTCAAGGAGAGCCACGGGGGAAGGCAGGGAGGGCCATGGGAGTGCTCCGGGAGGGCCATGGGAGAGTCAGGGAGGGTCATGGGGGGTTCAAGGAGGGTCATGGTGGTGCTTAAGGAGGGTCGGGAGGGGGGTTTCAGGGAAGGCCATGGGGGCTACTTCTGAGCTCCATCCTGCTCCCTCTCTTACCCCAGGAGGTGCTGCTGAAGCGGGCAGCTGATCTGGTGGAGGCTCTCTATGGGATGCCACACAGCAACCAGGTACGTTGCCACCACCCCTCCAGCCCAGCAGGTCTCACCCGGCTCTTCTTCCCCTCCTGTCCCCCCTTCCTGAGTACCCCCAGCCCTCACAGCAGGGATGCAGAAGCCAGAAGCTTGCTTTGGGCTCCCAGTTCCACATCTGCTTCACATCAGGATTCCTGAGGCGCTGAGTCAGCACTCCCCGCCCCCACCCCGGCCCCCCCAACTGCAGGGAAGGGGAGCAGCAGAGTCAGGCCTCCAAAGCTGCCTTTGTTCCCATCTCCTACCCAGTTGGTGACACAACTTGGGGGGTCCTGCTCCCTCTTGCCCCATTGCTGCCCAGCACGGGATGCTTGTGACTGGGAGTGCCCTGGGAGGTGACATGAGCTGGGGGGGGGGCAGGGGTGGGTCTCAGCACTCCCTGTCCCATTCTGCGTCCCAGGGATGCCTAGGGACTGACAGTGCCCTGGGAGGTGACGTGAGCTGGGAGGGCTGCACACCCCTGCCCCATCAATGCCCATCACAGCCTGCCCTGCAGCCTGAGGCTGTGGGTGCCTTGGGAGGTGACAAGAGCTGGAGACCCACTTCAGGGTGACCCCAGTCTCTGCGTGCCGTGGAGTGACTCTATCCCCGTGTGTCCCCCTCCCCCACCCCAGGATCTCATCCTGAAGCGAGCAGCAGACATCGCCGAGGCTCTGTACAGTGTGCCCCGCACCCCGGGCCAGCTCTCCTCGCTGGCGGGCACCCACGGCCCCGCCACCATGATGGGGGTGAACTCCTTCGGCACCCAGCTCGCCGTCAACATCGGCGACTCCCCGCAGGGCACTGAGCAAGGTGGGCCTGGGGCCACGCCAAGGGGCAGTGGGAGGGAGTCCCTGCCCAGCCCCGTGCCACTCCCGGCCCCTCTCGCCCACAGGTTTCTCGCGGAACACGGGCAGTGTCTCGCCACGGGGCTATGTGCCCAGCTCCACGCCACAGCAGAGCGGCTACAGCGGGGCCACCGGCATCGGTGGCTATGGTGGTGGCACCATGGCTGGGCTCGGGGTGCCCGGCTCCCCCAGCTTCCTCAACGGCTCCACGGCCAACTCACCCTACGCCAGTGAGTCAGTGCCACAGGGTGTCCCCCGTGCCATGTCCCAGCCCTGGGATGTACTCAAAGCCATGCTCCAAGGTGTCCCCAAAGCCATGCAACCAGCCCTGGGGTGTCCCCACTGCCATGCACCAGCCCTAGGGTGTCCTCAAAGCCGTGTGCCAGCCCTGGGGGGCTCCAAAGCCACACACCAGTCCCAGAGTGTCCCCAGGGCCCTGCACCAGCCTCAGGTGTCTCCAAAGCCATACACCAGCCCTGAACGTCCTTAATGCCATGCACCAACCCTGGCATATCCCCAAAGCCACATGCCAACCCCAGGGTGTCCCAAACCATGTGCCAGCCCTGGTATGCCCCCAAAACCATGAGGGAAGGTGAGTCACGACAAGCCCTGGCCCTTGCAGTCCTCCTCCCAAGTGCCCTCACCAGGAGGTGCTGGCATCCCTCGTGGGGTGTCACACCCTGTCCCCAGCCGTGCCCAGCCTGAGCAGGTCTCTCCCTGCAGTTGTGCCCGCCAGTCCCCCGCTCGGCGCCTCTTCCATCACCCTCCCGTCGGGCACCAACGCTTCAACCCCCCCCGGGGTCTTCTCCTTCTCCCCTGTCAACATGATCTCGGCGGTGAAGCAGAAAAGCGCCTTTGCCCCCGTGGTGCGACCGCAGCCCTCCCCACCGCCCGCCTGTGCCAGCACCAGTGCCAGCAGCCTGCAAGGTGAGCCCAGTGTGGGCACCTCTGCCCACCCCAGATTCACCCCATCTGTGGGGGTCTCAGCCATAGCACTCTGCATGCACAATCCTGCCTGAACCCAGGCTGTGGCTGGGACTGTGCCCCCTTTGTGCCCCCCATGCCCAGCCCTCACCCCCTCTCTCTCTCTCTCTCCCTCCCGGGGCCCAGACCCAGCTTTCGAGGACTCGGAGAAGTTCCCCACGCCTACGCGGCCGCTGCAGGGATTGGCTTATTCCTAAGCACAGTAGGTCCTGGGGGTAATCCAGACCCCCAGATCCCACTGGGATTGGCAGAGATCCTGCATCCTGCTCTGCCCACCTCTCATCTTCCCTTCCAGCCGTGCCCAGCCACCTCGTGCCACCCCTATGAGCCAGGACAACACTGGAGCCATGACATGGAGCAGGGCTGAGCGTGGCCTCACGATGCGGCCCCTTTGACCTGCTCCCCAGGGCTCCCGTTGGCATGGGGGCACAGGGGGGCTGTGGGAACCACCACCCCTCTGCCCGGCAGCCACCCCAGCTTGGTGACCCTGGACATGGCCAGAACTGGCGTGGTGTGGCATGGCACAGCTTGGCTGGATGGGCAGCACTCCTGGGGCCAGAGGGACCTTGGGGGTAAGCCCCTAGGAGTGAGCTGAACGCTCTGGGTTTGGCCCCAGAAAGATACAGAGAGACCAGGGGAGTGTGGGGCAGCTGTGGGCATGATGGGCTGGGGTGGGAGAGATGGATGCTCTGGGGCAGGAGAGATGTGCCAAGGTGGCATGGATGCTCTGGAGCAGGATGGATGTGCTAAGGTGGCATGGACAATCTGGGGAAGGAGAGATGCTCTGGGATGTGAGGGATGGATGCTCTGGAGCAGGATGAATGTGCCAAGGTGGCATGGATGCTCTGGTGCAGAATGGATGCTCTGGGGTGGGAGGGATGAATGCTCTGGAGGGGGATGGATGTGGTTGGATGAATGCTCTAGGATGGATGCTGTGAGATGGGAAGGATGTTCCAGAATAGGATGGATGCTCTGAGCTGAGCTGGATGCTCCAAGGTTGCTCTGGAGCAGGAGGGATTGGTGCTTCAGGGCAGGATGGTGGGGGATATCCCAGGACAAGACAGATGCTCTGGAATGGGATGGATGCTCCCAGATAGGATAGATGTTCTGGGTTAGGGTGGGGAAATGCTCCAGGGCAGGAGGGATGTCCCAAGATGGGGGGGATGCTCCGGGGCAGTGTGGATGCTCCGGGCCAGGATGGATGTTCCAGAACAGGATGGATGTTCCAGGACAGGCTGGCTGCCTGGGGGGCAGGGGAGCAGGACGGGAGCTCCGGTGGGACCTCTCTCTCCCACACACACTTCCCGGCTCTCTGCCTACTGTGGTCAACGCTGGCTCTCCCCAGATGTGCAGCTCCACATCTGGAGCCACCCACCCCGCAGCTCCCGGGGGTGCTGAGGCCGGATCTCTGCCTGCATTCCTCACCCCCACACAGGACCAGGACCCCAGGTGTGGGGGGAGGGTCCTGGGCTGCCTTGAACCGCCCCAAGCCAACCCTTCCGTGGGGACACCACAGTCCCCGGCCCGCCCCGGGCCACCACCGCAGCTCTTTTCTCATCATTATCACCATTATTAATAATAANTTGTAAATAAAGGGTAAAAGGGACAAAAAAAAACCAAACGATGCCCACTCCCCCTGCTCACATCCCACCCGGGGGGGGTGGTGGCCTGTGTCCTCATCCCCCCACCCGTGTCTTGTGTAATGGTGACACTGCCGTGCTCTGCTCAGTGTCCCACTCCCTGTGCTGTCCTTGTTGCCCCTCAGTCGGTGCTGAGTCCTCCCTGGGGTCACTACAGGGGTCCCGGGGGTAGGGGACAGGGTCACTCCGCAGTGGTGGCACAGGGTCCCTCGGAGTTCGGGGAGGGGGCATTCTGACATGGAAATAAAAGGTCTTGCAGAAGGTCACCGGCTCTGGGGAGGTCTGTGAGTGCGAAGGGGACTGTGCATGAGGACACCCCCGGGGATGGGGACATCAGCCCCGCAGCAGCCATGTGGTGCTTGACCCACACCAGTGCCCCACATCACCCAGCCACTCTGCACCCACACAGCCCCCAGGTGTTCTTGCCCTGCATCCCTCCTCCCTGCCCAGGTGGGCAGTGCCCATGTGGGGACCCTTTGCAGCTCATTGCATGGCAGGGGAGCGAACAGCCCCCCGCTGATGCTGCCACCAAACAGGGACTGTGACCTCCTCCCCTCCATGGAATGAATGGCTTGAGGGAGGGCTCTGGCCAGACAGGGACACCCCAAACAGGGCTCTGCCTCTACCCAGGCACTCTCAGCAGAACAGGGCAGGCAAAGGTCTATGCCAGGGGGTCCTGGCATGCAGAGGTGGTGAGTGAATCCCAAAATCCCAGCTACTGTCCCCAAAGAAGTGTCACCCCCCAAGCTGTGGGGTCCCCAGCTAGAGGGCAGCTGTTCCAGCCCTGCCAGGAGGGGGTCACAGTGACAGAGATAGTGACAGGAGATGGCAGAACTCTGCCTCAAGGGCCGAGTCTGGCAGCATGCCCTGGGCACAAGCAAGGGAGCTGCTTTGGGAGCCTCACACACAAACCTCTCCGTGTCCATGGTGGGGACATGTGCCTGTCATGCCATCTGGGCATGCACACACAGTGGGGACACGCACAGGTGGCACAGGCTGTGGAGGTAGGCATACATGGCAAGGACAAGCACTTGGCACACACCATGGGGACACACAGATGGCAGGGACATGTACATGGTCGTGGGGACATGCACATGTGGTGGGCACACACTCTGGCAGGGACATGTACATGGCACACACGCAGGGGACATGCCCATGTGGCAGTGATGTGCAAATGCCATGGAAACATGCAGATGGCACACATGCTGAGCCCTGCCCATCTGCATTCTGCCACCCATTGTAGTCCCTACTCTGTCACCTCTGATGCCCCCATGGCTCCAGACCCTGCTGCCAGGCTGCTCTGTGGCACCCAAAGCCACTGAGGGCAGCCCCACCATGACTGGCACCCTTCCAGTATCCTCTCGGCACCCTTTCAGCACCATGCCCAGGACCCTTCCAGCACCTTCACCTACCTCAACAGCCCTAAATATTTATCATTAACTAATAATTTACTAATTAATATTATTAGGTGGTGGCTCCTGGGGTGCCCACTCAGCTCCTCCCAGTCCCCTTGACTCGGGGAGGGGAGGATCCCTCCAGGTGGGGGCTCCCCTGGAGACCCCAGCCCCATGCAAGGGTCCCCTCTACCCTCAGGAGATATGGGGGCAGGGTGTGTGTGTGCTGCTGGGGTGAGGAGTTCCAAGAGCTGTGATCACCCCAAAGACCTTCGCAGCACTGCCCCTGCCCCCACCTTGCATCCACCCCATTGCAGGATGATCTCTGCCCACGGGTCTGGGACAGGGCAGGGCACTGGCTGGGGACCCTGGGGACAAGTCCCCACCCTGGCATGATCCATGGCACCCAGACCCCCCCCCCAGCAGAGCTGTGATGTTTAGATTAGAAGGTAATGTGCTGGAAATAATTGCCTTAATCAAGAAAGGTTAATGAGGCTGCGGGGGCGCAGGATGGTGGCAGGTGCCAGCACAGGCCAGGGCAAGTGGCAGCCTGGCACAGCTGGCACTGGCCACCAGGCATTGGTCAGACCAGTAGCCTGTGGTGAGCAGCTGCTGTCTACCAGAGCCAATGTGTGCAGGAGGCTGGTGACACCAAGTGTGGTACCAGCACTTGTTTCAGGCCACCTCATCCTAGTGACCCCCCTGGGGACATTGCCATCTTCCCATGGGACATAGCTGCCACCGAGGCCAGCCTGGTTCTGGCGCCCATGGGATGCTGCCATGGGGCATGCCCCAGAGACCTCCTGCCTGTATGAGGGTCTTCACTCCCCTGCCAAAATGTACCCTCAGCGTGGCCATGACCTGCTGGGGACCGTGACAGTCACGGGGGGTTGCCACGGGGTACAGCCACCCTCGGCGCCTGGCCCGGTGCCGCAGTGCAGCTGGTGCTGCAATTGGCACTTGACGGCATGCGAGCGCTCAATGGCTCTTGAGGCTCTGCTCCAGGGGGAGCTGCAGCGGGGCGGGGACGTGCCCCCGTGCCCCCTCTCCCAGGGCACTGGGGGTGGCTCCTGCCACCAACCCTGGGACCTGCTTCCAGTGAGGGGCTCGCCTGAGTGGGAAAAAGGGACCTTACTGCTGTGGAGTTGGCATCACCCCCCAAGGCCACTCCAAATCCTTGGGGTGTTGCAGGAGACTGTGGGGGAGCTGGGAGGCATAAGGGGCAGGCCCTGGGAGAGGGGCTGGGCACACCCCCACCCACATCCCCTTGCCCCTCCATGCCCCAGCTGCTGCTGCATGTGGCAGGGAACAGGAACATCTGCAGGCGGGGGGGGGTGTGTGCAGAAGGGGCTGCACTCTTTCAGCGGTGCTGTGCCTGCTGGCAGGAATGCCCGGCGTGCCTGCAGTTGTGAGCTGTGTCCTTACATGCTGCCCTGCTCACCTGCAATGATGCTATGTATGTATGCAGTGGTGCCCTGCCTGCTCGCAACGATGCTGCATGCTCACAGTGGTGCCCTGCACACTCCCCTGCTGCAGCAGGGCATCAGCTGCTCCCACCAGTGCCTTGTGCCCTCATTTGATGCAGCTGTGCCTGGTGTCTGCACCCTGCAGTGGTGCAGCAGAGCTGGCAGCAGTGCTCTGCAGCCTGGCACACCACAGCAGGGCCCTCTTGCACAAGCACACCAGCTCACCCCGGTGCCCTGCACTGGTCCTGCTTGCATGAACACTATCCATAGCCTGCTTGCACAGGTGACGTAGTCACCACTGGCACCCCGTGCCCAGCCATCACCCTGGCCTCTGGGTTCTGCAGATGCCCTGGAGCACAGGAGTGCCATGCGTGTGCACGTCCCGTGCCACATGCGCTCTGCTCCTCGTAGCAGGTTAAGGAGGCACAGATCAGGGCAGGATAGGAGGTGCTCGGCGGTGCTCGTCGAGACTTCCCAGCTGCAGCGGCACCGCACGGGGAACGTCCCTGTCCCCATCTCTGTCTCCATCACTGTCACTGGTCCCTCCCCAGTCGAGCCCCTCTGCAGCACACCACAAGAGGGCTGTCGTGGTCCATGGATGATGTCTGCACCCCAACCCTGCACCCTAGCCCTGCGCCTTAACCTGCACCCCATCCTGCACCCCAACCCTGCACCCCAGTCCTGCACCTTAACCTGCACCCCAACCCTGCACTCCAGCCTGCACCCCAACCCTTCACTCCAGCCTGCATCCCAACCCTGCAACTTAATCTGCACTCCAGCCTGCACCTCCACCTGCACCCCATCCTGCACCCCAACCCTTCACCCCATCTTGCACTCCAATCCTGTACCCCAACCCTGCACCCCAACCCTTCACCCCATCCTGCACTCCAATCCTGAACCTTATCCTGCACCTTAACCTGCACCCCAGCCTGCACACCAATCCTACACCCCAACCCTGCATCCCAGCCTGGAGCCCAAATCTGCACCTCAACCCTTCACCGCATCCTGCACTTTAATCTGCACCCTAGCCTGGCATTGCCAGGGATCCCTCCAGGGATGCTCCCAGAGTGTGACCAGCACCTGAGACCCTCAGCCCAGCACTCCCAGCCCCATGTTCCCACTTCGAGATAGAGAGATGGGGCCAGGCTGGTCCAGAGACCCCTTACCCAGCACAGGACCCTCTCACCCGGGCTGTACACCCACATGCTGAGCCTGGGCACCATTGGGTGAGTGTGGCAGTGCCAGGCGGTTTGGACACGAGCCCTGCGGCCAGTCTGGTGGCCACCAGAGTTTGTCTTGGCTGCTATTCTCCAACCTCGACCACAGCCGGGGCTGCATGGGGCAGTGAGCCAGGCGGGCAGCAGTACTGGCACCAGACGCAGGGTGCCAGCATCCCGAGGCCCCAATATGTGGAACACGGGGCTTGACCATTTCACTCCAAGGGGGAATCCCTCTTTTGGGGTCCCCTGGCAGCAGGGATCCCAGAAGGGCTTCTCTACACTCATGGCAAGCAGCACACTCGTCTAAGAACAACAAGCATCAGTGGTACCACCAGCTCCAGCAGCCAGTTGGTAGGTTTGGCCCAGATCCAGCTGCGGGGTGCAGGGGCGGGCGGGGGGGCGCATGACATCTGTTTGGTGGCATCCCTGCCGGGATGGACCACGGCGCCTTTAAGGCATCTCCCGCAGTGGGCTCTGGCAGCTGCCGGCGGTGTGGCCGCGGCCGTTTTGACTCGGAGCCAAGCTCCGTGGGGAAATTCATAACAGCTCTGGAAGTGCTGAGCAGGGCAGAATCCGAGAGCGGAGCCTGCCAAGCTGTGTGTGTGCCTTGGCCCCAGCCAGCTGCGAGCGGGGCCAGCCCAAACTGGCCTCTCCTGCCCCGGAGCTGGGCTGTGTGCCCACTGCCTCAGCCCAGAGGGTGCGGAGAGGTGCCAGGTCTTGAGCAAACCTAGAAAGTGCCATCGCATGGGGGCCGAGTGGGGCCGGTGCAGGCCAGCGGCTGCCGCTCCTGGACCCTTTCCAGAGCCCTTCGGCAGGATGTGAGAGATGCCTCAGTTCGTGGTGAAACCCTTCCCACCCTCCAGACCCTGGAGACAAAGAATCATCCTGAGTGCCAGACATCTGGGCCCTGTGCCAGCTCACTTCCAGCCATTCCCTGCTCTTGGCCAGTGGTGGAGAAGAACCATCCTCAGGAGACACCGTGATGGAAGATCCCATCACATTCCGACCCATCCCGTGCCATCCCACAGCAGCATCCCTGGGTGCCGCAGGGGCTGCAGCGAGCTCTGGGGCAGCCCCTCAGGAACATGGTAGAGGGGACAGGGAATGGGAACAGCACTCTGAGTTGCCAGTGCCACTCCAGCCTGGCATGAATGAGGTGAAGGCAGAGGTGCCACCAAAGGGTGCCTGTGGGCCAAGCTCAGCCCTCTCCCTCCCACTCCTTTGGCTGGAGGCTCTAGAAAATGCCTGCAGCAGAAGTCAGGACTTTAGGGAAAGTCCTTTTGGGCTGGAAAATGAGCTCACGAGAGGCTGACGATAGTGCTGTGGCTTTTGGAAGGATCCCACACCGGGTAGGGGCAGAGGTAAGACCCAGAAACCTCCCCCTTGCTGGGATGGTGACTTCTGGGCACCCCAACCTGGATCCTGACCTCCCACTCTGCACACCCTACTGGACTGGCAGCAACTCTGTCGCTGCACGCACCTCAAATCCATGGCAGGGAGGTGACCTGGACAAGGAGATGACATGAGGTGCGGCAAAGCCACTCACATCTGCCACGGTGCTGGCCTGTGTGCAGTGCCCAGCTCCTGGGGTCTCACTGGTGGTGTTCTGGTACTCTGGGCACTGCAGCACTGCTGTCCTTGGGGGTCCCTTCTGGGCAGAGCACAATGAAGGGTATCCCCACTGCCTGGCAGAGCCAGGGCTGGATCCGGATCCCTCTGATGCCTGCTGGGCTGGGACTTGGCTGCAGAGCTTGGTCAGACTCCGCTTCGGCTCCTGGGGCCTCCTGGGTCCCCCAGGCTCGACCGGTGGCACCAATGAAAAGGGCTGAGCCCCTCCAGCCATGCTGGTGCTGGGCATGGCTGGGGAGCATTCGAGGTCTCCTGGCATCCAGAGGAGTTTGGCAAAGGGCTCGTGGGGCCCTCAGCACACCCTTTGGCATGTGCCAGGGGACAGTGGGTACCCACTGACCCTGTGCCACTGACCATGGGGACACTGAGGGGTGATGAGCACAGTGAGGGCACTGAAAGGTTCTTGGGGACAGTGAGGACATGGTGCAAGGGTGGTGGTGCAAGGACAGTGGGGACACTACAGAGTGCTGGGAAGTGAGGACACGGTCCTGGAGACAGTGGGGACACTGAATGGTCCTGGGGACAGGAGGGACCAGTTCTGAAGACATTGGGGATGAAGTGCAAGGGTGGTGAGGGCACTGTAAGGACAGCGCAGACGTAGTGCTGGTGAAAGCAGGGACACGACGGGGACACGGTGGGCACCGAGGGCAAGGAGCAGGAGTATAGCAGGCTGGAAGCAGAGTCCCCAGATCGAGGGTCTCTGGGATCCGCTGGTGCCACTGGAGAGGGGAGTGCGGGGCAGTTTTGCACACACATCCTCCCCGCAGAACCGGGCACAGCCCAGCCGGCCCCCGGCCAGGTGCGGGCAGGGTGCGGGCAGCGATGCCCGTCCCGGGGGGTCCCGGGCAGGCGGGGGCA